>CAVLJG010000006.1:76769870-77369870 GCA_963669975.1 Acanthoscelides obtectus
GGTGAATCCTAGCTTTGGTGCCCTTTTTGTAGAGCGTGCATCTCTCCGCAGCCAGCAAAGCAAAATGGTAGGATACCAGCCACCACCAGCAACGCATCTGTAAGCGCATACCACACACTACTTTTCGTTGGCATCTGAGCATTAGCTGTCTATATTTCTGTTTTCTTAAGGTCTTGTTATGGATAGAAGCTAAGTACAGCAAATCCGTTTGCCACCCGTCAAAATCGTACTCCTCTCACTACTGGGGCCTCCATCAGGTGGCATTAGCCGTTCCGCCCATATAGTAATTTCCCTGATTCCATATGCCAAACTCACTGTTAGATACCTTAGTCACCGCCTTCGCAAGGTCGTCAGCATATCTTATCAAGCGAACTCCGATGTTCCAAGCAACGGCCCTAGGACGGAGCCCTGCGGCAATCCCATGCTTACCTTCACGTCTTTTCGTCTTTCATAAGTGTCCTTCTCATTAAACTAACTCATGATCATGTTCAATAGATATATTGGTGCAATGCTTTATGGTAATAATAACAAGAACACGTCTTTATTGGATGTGCTAATATATACTAAGTGACATATAAATCCGAACACCCAGTTTAAATGGTTTATTTTTAATAAATTTTGTATAAGTACTTAATGAAGCATAATAAGTAAATGATAAAAATTTCAAAATTATTGCACTGCTTTAAAGCTCTTTGACCTTTAATAATGTGTGGATGCACCTGATGTGCTACGCATTCTCCAACGCGCCTAGGCATGCTTCTGATCAGGTGGTCAATGTCCTCCTGTGGTATCTCATTCCAGTCAACCACCAACTCCTCTCGAAGTGCTTCTAGAGTCTGAGGAGGACGTTGCAAATTGAGCAATCTCCTACCCCATATCCCACACGTGCTCAATAGGGGATAAGTCGGGAGATCTTGGTGGCCATGGTAACAATGTGACATCATTAGTTGAAGGAAGTCTATTGTGACTCTTGCAACATGTGGTCGGGCATTATCTTGTGGAAAGTTGGATCTGTCAGGGTGTCAAGATAGGGTAAAAAGATGGGGTTCTAGAACTTCGTGGATATACGCTGCGCGTTCATGTTACCTCTGATGAAGATTAAAGGTGACGTGGAACCACAAGCTATACCACCCCAAACCATAACTCCAACAGTGTGATGAACATGTCTTTCAACAAAAAACTGTGGATTCCTCCTTTCTCCACGTCGCCTTCTAACCCTGGCACGACCATCGTGCATGCAAACAAAACGAGACTCGTCACTAAAGACAATACTGTTTTCCATTCCTGATCCCAGAGTGAACGTTGTCTGCACCACTCAAGGCGATTACGTCGGTGTTCTCGAGTTAAAGGGAGGACCGTGTGGCCGGCATGAAAACAAGCCAAAACTTCTCATTCGTCGGTAAACACTTCGCATACCAATAGGTCTTCCGTGTTCTGCAAACCATTCATTTGCAATGGACCTGGTAGTGGAGAAACGGTCCCTTAAGGCCAATAATCTTAGGCGGCGATCTTCACGGTCTGTGTTCTACTTCTACGGCGGGCGTCCAGTGCCCCTTGCTCTTTGCGTACGCGCCTTTTCGAAGCCATGCCTGACAGCACCTAACCACAGTGTCTCACTTCTTTGCACTCTAACTGCAATTGCCCGAAAAGAAAGTCCAGCTTCCTGAAGTCCCACTATACGCGGCCCTATCAAACTCACTAAGTTGACGAATCGTACAGGTATCCGTACTATAGGCATTGTAACCGATCGTAAAGAATGTCAGAACCAAAATCCGCCAACGTTGATCTTTACTGCGGCTGAAATATTCATTTTTAGAGCGTTAGTGAATTAAAAAAAAGCAGTATAAAAACCGGAATGTCCAACTGATAAGGCTGAAAATTTTTTCACTTGTTATTTACAGAGATAAATACATTCACCAACTTTTTATTAAAATAAAACCATTTAAACTGGGTGTTCGGATTTATATGTCACTTAGTATAGCTGGCTACAGCGTCAACTATGAGATACTAACATCTTCAAAGTAGATTTCTAGTAAGTGCGGTGAGGAGAAACGTAGCTGTGACTAATTTTCATGGACAGTACGGTATCTCATCTCATCTCGGATAATTTTTTTGGCCGCTGAGATATATTAAGTTGTTATCTTCAATAGAACATTTTAATCGATACGGATCGTTACAAAGGTACCTAGTAGGCTCTCTCTACTGTATGCCTACTCCATAGCAAGGAAAGAGTCCTGGCATGGCAACCTGCACGTCGTACTGGCGCATACGTGCATACGTGGGTCGACGACCAGACATGTTGTTATTATTAGATCGGTGGGTCCTCTTCCATCTTACACACTAACACTCCTCCTTTGCCTCTAGACATCGTCATCAATGTTGTGCCATCATAACCGACCGGCAGTTTTTTCGATTTAATGGAGATGTATCTCAGTTGATTGGCTGGATGGTTATGCTCGTCGGCGTTTTGCGTCTCAGGACACAGGCGGTGAGCGCAGAGAGATGCATTGACGAGTTGCAAGATGGGGAAGTGCGTGAGCGGTTCAAGGTCGATGTCGGTTGTCACTTTTAAGGTATCTTTTAGATGCTTAATAATTGTTGATATTCATATTGAGCGATCAGGCCAAAATCGAAATGCGGCTGAAGTTCCGATCGATCACGCTCTGATCGAAACGGTAAAAAGGCAGCAGTGACGAAAATTTGCCATTACCACTTCTACTGACGTAATTAGGTCCAAATAAACATAAATCGATGCGGTTTTCACGTAGTTCGATTGTATTACGGGCTTTCTATGTACTGTAGAGTTTTATCTCCCTCCTCCAAAATCTTCCTCAAAGTGAGGAGAAACGCGAAAAAATTGATATTACATTAAAATAAACCTGGAGAAATGCGGTTTTCACGTCAATTGATTAGAAAAAGCATATTTTACTTACGCTAAGTTCAAATCCGTGCTATCTCGTTCACAGATACCGCAAATTGACCCCCCTTTAAAACCTAATATTTTAGAAGCTATATAATCATCTATAGCTTTTCAAAACCGCCCAAGACCAAAATGTTTTGGACACTTCTCGCATGTATATGATCTAGTCAATCACACCACATCAGCCGTTTCCCCAAAGCAAGTCCGGAACCCTCCGTTTTTGACCCCTCTTTATTTATACATGACAAATTTGAAAAAATCTATTATTCGTCAAAACAGCCGAAGACCCAATTTTTTTTACATTTCTGGCATCAGTATAATCTACCTCATCACTCCCTACTAGCCGTTTCCCCAAACCAAGTCCGGAACACTCCGTTTTTGACCCCTCTTTATTTATACATGACAAATTTGAAAAAATCTATTATTCGTCAAAACAGCCGGAGACCCAAAATTTTTTTACATTTCTGGCATCATATAATCTACCTTATCACTCCCTACTAGCCGTTTCCCCAAACCAAGTCCGGAACCCTCCGTTTTTGACCCCTCTTTATTTATACATGACAAATTTGAAAAAATCTATTATTCGTCAAAACAGCCGAAGACCCAAATTTTTTTACATTTCTGGCATCAGTATAATCTACCTTATCACTCCCTACTAGCCGTTTCCCCAAACCAAGTCCGGAACCCTCCGTTTTTGACCCCTCTTTATTTATACATGAAAAATTTGAAAAAATCTATTATTCGTCAAAACAGCCGAAGACCCAAAATTTTTTTACATTTCTGGCATCAATATAATCTACCTTATCACTCCCTACTAGCCGTTTCCCCAAACCAAGTCCGGAACCCTCCGTTTTTGACCCCTCTTTATTTATACATGACAAATTTGAAAAAATCTATTATTCGTCAAAACAGCCGAAGACCCAAAATTTTTTTACATTTCTGGCATCAATATAATCTACCTTATCACTCCCTACTAGCCGTTTCCCCAAAGCAAGTCCGGAACCCTCCGTTTTTGACCCCTCTTTATTTATACATGAGAAATTTGAAAAATCTATTATTCGTCAAAACAGCCGAAGACCCAAAATTTTTTTACATTTCTGGCATCAGTATAATCTACCTTATCACTCCCTACTAGCCGTTTCCCCAAACCAAGTCCGGAACCCTCCGTTTTTGACCCCTCTTTATTTATACATGAGAAATTTGAAAAAATCTATTATTCGTCAAAACAGCCGAAGACCCAAAATTTTTTACATTTCTGGCATCAGTATAATCCACTTTATCACTCCCTACTAGCCGTTTCCCCAAACCAAGTCCGGAACCCTCCGTTTTTGACCCCTCTTTATTTATACATGACAAATTTGAAAAAATCTATTATTCGTCAAAACAGCCGAAGACCCAAAATTTTTTTACATTTCTGGCATCAGTATAATCCACTTTATCACTCCCTACTAGCCGTTTCCCCAAACCAAGTCCGGAACCCTCCGTTTTTGACCCCTCTTTATTTATACATGAGAAATTTGAAAAATCTATTATTCGTCAAAACAGCCGAAGACCCAAATTTTTTTACATTTCTGGCATCAGTATAATCCACTTTATCACTCCCTACTAGCCGTTTCCCCAAACCAAGTCCGGAACCCTCCGTTTTTGACCCCTCTTTATTTATACATGACAAATTTGAAAAAATCTATTATTCGTCAAAACAGCCGAAGACCCAAAATTTTTTTACATTTCTGGCATCAGTATAATCCACTTTATCACTCCCTACTAGCCGTTTCCCCAAACCAAGTCCGGAACCCTCCGTTTTTGACCCCTCTTTATTTATACATGAGAAATTTGAAAAAATCTATTATTCGTCAAAACAGCCGAAGACCCAAAATTTTTTTACATTTCTGGCATCAGTATAATCCACTTATCACTCCCTACTAGCCGTTTCCCCAAACCAAGTCCGGAACCCTCCGTTTTTGACCCCTCTTTATTTATACATGAGAAATTTGAAAAAATCTATTATTCGTCAAAACAGCCGAAGACCCAAAATTTTTTTACATTTCTGGCATCAATATAATCTACCTTATCACTCCCTACTAGCCGTTTCCCCAAACCAAGTCCGGAACCCTCCGTTTTTGACCCCTCTTTATTTATACATGACAAATTTGAAAAAATCTATTATTCGTCAAAACAGCCGAAGACCCAAAATTTTTTTACATTTCTGGCATCAGTATAATCCACTTTATCACTCCCTACTAGCCGTTTCCCCAAACCAAGTCCGGAACCCTCCGTTTTTGACCCCTCTTTATTTATACATGACAAATTTGAAAAAATCTATTATTCGTCAAAACAGCCGAAGACCCAAAATTTTTTTACATTTCTGGCATCAATATAATCTACCTTATCACTCCCTACTAGCCGTTTCCCCAAACCAAGTCCGGAACCCTCCGTTTTTGACCCCTCTTTATTTATACATGACAAATTTGAAAAAATCTATTATTCGTCAAAACAGCCGAAGACCCAAAATTTTTTTACATTTCTGGCATCAATATAATCTACCTTATCACTCCCTACTAGCCGTTTCCCCAAACCAAGTCCGGAACCCTCCGTTTTTGACCCCTCTTTATTTATACATGACAAATTTGAAAAAATCTATTATTCGTCAAAACAGCCGAAGACCCAAAATTTTTTTACATTTCTGGCATCAATATAATCTACCTTATCACTCCCTACTAGCCGTTTCCCCAAACCAAGTCCGGAACCCTCCGTTTTTGACCCCTCTTTATTTATACATGAGAAATTTGAAAAAATCTATTATTCGTCAAAACAGCCGAAGACCCAAAATTTTTTTACATTTCTGGCATCAATATAATCTACCTTATCACTCCCTACTAGCCGTTTCCCCAAACCAAGTCCGGAACCCTCCGTTTTTGACCCCTCTTTATTTATACATGACAAATTTGAAAAAATCTATTATTCGTCAAAACAGCCGAAGACCCAAAATTTTTTTACATTTCTGGCATCAGTATAATCCACTTTATCACTCCCTACTAGCCGTTTCCCCAAACCAAGTCCGGAACCCTCCGTTTTTGACCCCTCTTTATTTATACATGACAAATTTGAAAAAATCTATTATTCGTCAAAACAGCCGAAGACCCAAAATTTTTTTACATTTCTGGCATCAGTATAATCCACTTTATCACTCCCTACTAGCCGTTTCCCCAAACCAAGTCCGGAACCCTCCGTTTTTGACCCCTCTTTATTTATACATGAGAAATTTGAAAAAATCTATTATTCGTCAAAACAGCCGAAGACCCAAAATTTTTTTACATTTCTGGCATCAGTATAATCCACTTTATCACTCCCTACTAGCCGTTTCCCCAAACCAAGTCCGGAACCCTCCGTTTTTGACCCCTCTTTATTTATACATGAGAAATTTGAAAAAATCTATTATTCGTCAAAACAGCCGAAGACCCAAAATTTTTTTACATTTCTGGCATCAGTATAATCCACTTTATCACTCCCTACTAGCCGTTTCCCCAAACCAAGTCCGGAACCCTCCGTTTTTGACCCCTCTTTATTTATACATGACAAATTTGAAAAAATCTATTATTCGTCAAAACAGCCGAAGACCCAAAATTTTTTTACATTTCTGGCATCAATATAATCTACCTTATCACTCCCTACTAGCCGTTTCCCCAAACCAAGTCCGGAACCCTCCGTTTTTGACCCCTCTTTATTTATACATGAGAAATTTGAAAAAATCTATTATTCGTCAAAACAGCCGAAGACCCAAAATTTTTTTACATTTCTGGCATCAGTATAATCCACTTTATCACTCCCTACTAGCCGTTTCCCCAAACCAAGTCCGGAACCCTCCGTTTTTGACCCCTCTTTATTTATACATGACAAATTTGAAAAAATCTATTATTCGTCAAAACAGCCGAAGACCCAAAATTTTTTACATTTCTGGCATCAGTATAATCTACCTTATCACTCCCTACTAGCCGTTTCCCCAAAGCAAGTCCGGAACCCTCCGTTTTTGACCCCTCTTTATTTATACATGACAAATTTGAAAAAATCTATTATTCGTCAAAACAGCCGAAGACCCAAAATTTTTTTACATTTCTGGCATCAGTATAATCCACTTTATCACTCCCTACTAGCCGTTTCCCCAAACCAAGTCCGGAACCCTCCGTTTTTGACCCCTCTTTATTTATACATGAGAAATTTGAAAAAATCTATTATTCGTCAAAACAGCCGAAGACCCAAAAGTTTTTTACATTTCTGGCATCAATATAACCTACTCTCTCACATCATACCATCTGTTTTTCCAAAGCAAGTACTTCATTTTTCACCACCCTCGTTTATATTACTACATGGAATTTCAAACATAATCATAACTCGTAAGTATAGCTGTGATTTTAGAATATTGTCAGATGTTAATGTTAGATGATTAGATGTTAAAATCTAACTAAAGTAATCTGTACTTGAGTAAAACAAAACGGGTGAGATCAAATTCAACAATACAGAGGTATGCTGTTCATAAAACGTTATTAAATCCTGAAATATGGAAGTGTGGTGCCGACAAATGCAGTAAATAGGTCGTTTTTACCTGTTACCCTATCGTAAAGGTTGAGGGTGTTTCCTGTCGGGAGTAATAAAAATACTAATAAAAATAATACAAAGGTATGCGGTACACAAACATATCAATACAAATATTAAAACTAACAACATAAATGACACACAAAAATATAAAGTAGATATTGAAACATGTTGTAGAAGAAGTTTCAGGGTCAAAAATGTATTGCGTAATAAGGTTCGCGACTTGTTAGATTGAAATGTCCTCCGCAAAATGTTATGGTGTATGAGCCGGGCGATTGTTGTCAACATGGACTAAACAATTAGGGCAAAGAAAACAGTGAAGCATGTTGCGGCACTGGTGCCGAAGAAGGGCGTTTCAATTCTAACAAGTTGCATACACATGTTTCAGTTCCAGTTTGTTAGATTGGAAACCGCCCTTAGTTGCACTGGTTGATATCTTATGAGATCAGGGGCTTGAATCTGAATGACCATTGAAATCAATTTCGGTGGCGTCTTGTGACGATTTACTTGATTCCGAATGATGCTTTTGCCATATGGTTATATCGATTATTTAATATTGAAATTTTCATGGCAGTGTAAAAATTATCGTAGCGAATCAAGTATATCGACACAAGACGCCATTGAAATCAATTTCAACGGTCGAAACTCATTTAGAATCAGGCCCCAGGTTACCGTTGTAGTTGCCTAGATAAACAACGTTCATCAAACGTAATGAAAAAAAAAAAACGGAAAACACTGTTGCGCTTTACACGGAAACTCTCACGTTTACACAGATATCGAATACATGATGTAATACTGCCTGAAAAATGCATTTTTGTCAAGTTATCGATATTTCATTTAGTTTTGGCTTTTTGGCTTTCAAACATTTTGACAAATATCTTTGTTCAAGTTTGCTATATACATAGGGGCTCACAATAGGCGGGACTTGCTTTTGGAAAACGGCTAGTAGGAGTGATAAGGTAGATTATATTGATGCCAGAAATGTAAAAAACTTTTGGGTCTTCGGCTGTTTTGACGAATAATAGATTTTTCAAATTTGTCATGTATAAATAAAGAGGGGTCAAAAACGGAGGGTTCCGGACTTGGTTTGGGGAAACGGCTAGTAGGGAGTGATAAAGTGGATTATACTGATGCCAGAAATGTAAAAAAATTTTGGGTCTTCGGCTGTTTTGACGAATAATAGATTTTTTCAAATTTCTCATGTATAAATAAAGAGGGGTCAAAAACGGAGGGTTCCGGACTTGGTTTGGGGAAACGGCTAGTAGGGAGTGATAAGGTAGATTATATTGATGCCAGAAATGTAAAAAAATTTGGGTCTTCGGCTGTTTTGACGAATAATAGATTTTTTCAAATTTGTCATGTATAAATAAAGAGGGGTCAAAAACGGAGGGTTCCGGACTTGGTTTGGGGAAACGGCTAGTAGGGAGTGATAAGGTAGATTATATTGATGCCAGAAATGTAAAAAAATTTTGGGTCTTCGGCTGTTTTGACGAATAATAGATTTTTTCAAATTTGTCATGTATAAATAAAGAGGGGTCAAAAACGGAGGGTTCCGGACTTGGTTTGGGGAAACGGCTAGTAGGGAGTGATAAAGTGGATTATACTGATGCCAGAAATGTAAAAAAATTTTGGGTCTTCGGCTGTTTTGACGAATAATAGATTTTTTCAAATTTGTCATGTATAAATAAAGAGGGGTCAAAAACGGAGGGTTCCGGACTTGGTTTGGGGAAACGGCTAGTAGGGAGTGATAAAGTGGATTATACTGATGCCAGAAATGTAAAAAAATTTTGGGTCTTCGGCTGTTTTGACGAATAATAGATTTTTTCAAATTTGTCATGTATAAATAAAGAGGGGTCAAAAACGGAGGGTTCCGGACTTGGTTTGGGGAAACGGCTAGTAGGGAGTGATAAAGTGGATTATACTGATGCCAGAAATGTAAAAAAATTTTGGGTCTTCGGCTGTTTTGACGAATAATAGATTTTTTCAAATTTGTCATGTATAAATAAAGAGGGGTCAAAAACGGAGGGTTCCGGACTTGGTTTGGGGAAACGGCTAGTAGGGAGTGATAAGTGGATTATACTGATGCCAGAAATGTAAAAAAATTTTGGGTCTTCGGCTGTTTTGACGAATAATAGATTTTTTCAAATTTGTCATGTATAAATAAAGAGGGGTCAAAAACGGAGGGTTCCGGACTTGGTTTGGGGAAACGGCTAGTAGGGAGTGATAAGGTAGATTATACTGATGCCAGAAATGTAAAAAAATTTTGGGTCTTCGGCTGTTTTGACGAATAATAGATTTTTTCAAATTTGTCATGTATAAATAAAGAGGGGTCAAAAACGGAGGGTTCCGGACTTGGTTTGGGGAAACGGCTAGTAGGGAGTGATAAGGTAGATTATATTGATGCCAGAAATGTAAAAAAATTTTGGGTCTTCGGCTGTTTTGACGAATAATAGATTTTTTCAAATTTGTCATGTATAAATAAAGAGGGGTCAAAAACGGAGGGTTCCGGACTTGGTTTGGGGAAACGGCTAGTAGGGAGTGATAAGGTAGATTATACTGATGCCAGAAATGTAAAAAAATTTTGGGTCTTCGGCTGTTTTGACGAATAATAGATTTTTTCAAATTTTTCATGTATAAATAAAGAGGGGTCAAAAACGGAGGGTTCCGGACTTGGTTTGGGGAAACGGCTAGTAGGGAGTGATAAAGTGGATTATACTGATGCCAGAAATGTAAAAAAATTTTGGGTCTTCGGCTGTTTTGACGAATAATAGATTTTTTCAAATTTCTCATGTATAAATAAAGAGGGGTCAAAAACGGAGGGTTCCGGACTTGGTTTGGGGAAACGGCTAGTAGGGAGTGATAAGGTAGATTATATTGATGCCAGAAATGTAAAAAAATTTTGGGTCTTCGGCTGTTTTGACGAATAATAGATTTTTTCAAATTTCTCATGTATAAATAAAGAGGGGTCAAAAACGGAGGGTTCCGGACTTGGTTTGGGGAAACGGCTAGTAGGGAGTGATAAAGTGGATTATACTGATGCCAGAAATGTAAAAAAATTTGGGTCTTCGGCTGTTTTGACGAATAATAGATTTTTTCAAATTTGTCATGTATAAATAAAGAGGGGTCAAAAACGGAGGGTTCCGGACTTGGTTTGGGGAAACGGCTAGTAGGGAGTGATAAAGTGGATTATACTGATGCCAGAAATGTAAAAAAATTTTGGGTCTTCGGCTGTTTTGACGAATAATAGATTTTTTCAAATTTGTCATGTATAAATAAAGAGGGGTCAAAAACGGAGGGTTCCGGACTTGGTTTGGGGAAACGGCTAGTAGGGAGTGATAAAGTGGATTATACTGATGCCAGAAATGTAAAAAAATTTTGGGTCTTCGGCTGTTTTGACGAATAATAGATTTTTTCAAATTTGTCATGTATAAATAAAGAGGGGTCAAAAACGGAGGGTTCCGGACTTGGTTTGGGGAAACGGCTAGTAGGGAGTGATAAGGTAGATTATATTGATGCCAGAAATGTAAAAAAATTTTGGGTCTTCGGCTGTTTTGACGAATAATAGATTTTTTCAAATTTGTCATGTATAAATAAAGAGGGGTCAAAAACGGAGGGTTCCGGACTTGGTTTGGGGAAACGGCTAGTAGGGAGTGATAAAGTGGATTATACTGATGCCAGAAATGTAAAAAAATTTTGGGTCTTCGGCTGTTTTGACGAATAATAGATTTTTTCAAATTTGTCATGTATAAATAAAGAGGGGTCAAAAACGGAGGGTTCCGGACTTGGTTTGGGGAAACGGCTAGTAGGGAGTGATAAGGTAGATTATATTGATGCCAGAAATGTAAAAAAATTTTGGGTCTTCGGCTGTTTTGACGAATAATAGATTTTTTCAAATTTCTCATGTATAAATAAAGAGGGGTCAAAAACGGAGGGTTCCGGACTTGGTTTGGGGAAACGGCTAGTAGGGAGTGATAAAGTGGATTATACTGATGCCAGAAATGTAAAAAAATTTTGGGTCTTCGGCTGTTTTGACGAATAATAGATTTTTTCAAATTTGTCATGTATAAATAAAGAGGGGTCAAAAACGGAGGGTTCCGGACTTGGTTTGGGGAAACGGCTAGTAGGGAGTGATAAAGTGGATTATACTGATGCCAGAAATGTAAAAAAATTTTGGGTCTTCGGCTGTTTTGACGAATAATAGATTTTTTCAAATTTGTCATGCATAAATAAAGAGGGGTCAAAAACGGAGGGTTCCGGACTTGGTTTGGGGAAACGGCTAGTAGGGAGTGATAAAGTGGATTATACTGATGCCAGAAATGTAAAAAAATTTTGGGTCTTCGGCTGTTTTGACGAATAATAGATTTTTTCAAATTTGTCATGTATAAATAAAGAGGGGTCAAAAACGGAGGGTTCCGGACTTGGTTTGGGGAAACGGCTAGTAGGGAGTGATAAAGTGGATTATACTGATGCCAGAAATGTAAAAAAATTTTGGGTCTTCGGCTGTTTTGACGAATAATAGATTTTTTCTAATTTGTCATGTATAAATAAAGAGGGGTCAAAAACGGAGGGTACCGGACTTGCTTTGGGGAAACGGCTAGTAGGGAGTGATAAAGTGGATTATACTGATGCCAGAAATGTAAAAAAATTTTGGGTCTTCGGCTGTTTTGACGAATAATAGATTTTTTCAAATTTGTCATGTATAAATAAAGAGGGGTCAAAAACGGAGGGTTCCGGACTTGGTTTGGGGAAACGGATAGTAGGGAGTGATAAGGTAGATTATATTGATGTCAGAAAAGTAAAAAAATTTTGGGTCTTCGGCTGTTTTGACGAATAATAGATTTTTTCAAATTTGTCATGTATAAATAAAGAGGGGTCAAAAACGGAGGGTTCCGGACTTGGTTTGGGGAAACGGTTAGTAGAGAGTGATTAGGTAGATTATATTGATGCCAGAAATGTAAAAAAATTTTGGGTCTTCGGCTGTTTTGACGAATAATAGATTTTTCAAATTTGTCATGTATAAATAAAGAGGGGTCAAAAACGGAGGGTTCCGGACTTGGTTTGGGGAAACGGCTAGTAGGGAGTGATAAGGTAGATTATATTGATGCCAGAAATGTAAAAAAATTTTGGGTCTTCGGCTGTTTTGACGAATAATAGATTTTTTCAAATTTCTCATGTATAAATAAAGAGGGGTCAAAAACGGAGGGTTCCGGACTTGGTTTGGGGAAACGGCTAGTAGAGAGTGATAAAGTGGATTATACTAATGCCAGAAATGTAAAAAAATTTTGGGTCTTCGGCTGTTTTGACGAATAATAGATTTTTTCAAATTTGTCATGTATAAATAAAGAGGGGTCAAAAACGGAGGGTTCCGGACTTGGTTTGGGGAAACGGCTAGTAGGGAGTGATAAAGTGGATTATACTGATGCCAGAAATGTAAAAAAATTTTGGGTCTTCGGCTGTTTTGACGAATAATAGATTTTTTCAAATTTGTCATGTATAAATAAAGAGGGGTCAAAAACGGAGGGTTCCGGACTTGGTTTGGGGAAACGGCTAGTAGGGAGTGATAAAGTGGATTATACTGATGCCAGAAATGTAAAAAAATTTTGGGTCTTCGGCTGTTTTGACGAATAATAGATTTTTTCAAATTTGTCATGTATAAATAAAGAGGGGTCAAAAACGGAGGGTTCCGGACTTGGTTTGGGGAAACGGCTAGTAGGGAGTGATAAAGTGGATTATACTGATGCCAGAAATGTAAAAAAATTTTGGGTCTTCGGCTGTTTTGACGAATAATAGATTTTTTCAAATTTGTCATGTATAAATAAAGAGGGGTCAAAAACGGCGGGTTCCGGACTTGGTTTGGGGAAACGGCTAGTAGGGAGTGATAAAGTGGATTATACTGATGCCAGAAATGTAAAAAAATTTTGGGTCTTCGGCTGTTTTGACGATTAATAGATTTTTTCAAATTTGTCATGTATAAATAAAGAGGGGTCAAAAACGGAGGGTTCCGGACTTGGTTTGGGGAAACGGATAGTAGGGAGTGATAAGGTAGATTATATTGATGTCAGAAATGTAAAAAAATTTTGGGTCTTCGGCTGTTTTGACGAATAATAGATTTTTTCAAATTTGTCATGTATAAATAAAGAGGGGTCAAAAACGGAGGGTTCCGGACTTGGTTTGGGGAAACGGTTAGTAGAGAGTGATTAGGTAGATTATATTGATGCCAGAAATGTAAAAAAATTTTGGGTCTTCGGCTGTTTTGACGAATAATAGATTTTTCAAATTTGTCATGTATAAATAAAGAGGGGTCAAAAACGGAGGGTTCCGGACTTGGTTTGGGGAAACGGTTAGTAGAGAGTGATTAGGTAGATTATATTGATGCCAGAAATGTAAAAAAATTTTGGGTCTTCGGCTGTTTTGACGAATAATAGATTTTTCAAATTTGTCATGTATAAATAAAGAGGGGTCAAAAACGGAGGGTTCCGGACTTGGTTTGGGGAAACGGCTAGTAGGGAGTGATAAGGTAGATTATATTGATGCCAGAAATGTAAAAAAATTTTGGGTCTTCGGCTGTTTTGACGAATAATAGATTTTTTCAAATTTCTCATGTATAAATAAAGAGGGGTCAAAAACGGAGGGTTCCGGACTTGGTTTGGGGAAACGGCTAGTAGGGAGTGATAAAGTGGATTATACTAATGCCAGAAATGTAAAAAAATTTTGGGTCTTCGGCTGTTTTGACGAATAATAGATTTTTTCAAATTTGTCATGTATAAATAAAGAGGGGTCAAAAACGGAGGGTTCCGGACTTGGTTTGGGGAAACGGCTAGTAGGGAGTGATAAAGTGGATTATACTGATGCCAGAAATGTAAAAAAATTTTGGGTCTTCGGCTGTTTTGACGAATAATAGATTTTTTCAAATTTGTCATGTATAAATAAAGAGGGGTCAAAAACGGAGGGTTCCGGACTTGGTTTGGGGAAACGGCTAGTAGGGAGTGATAAAGTGGATTATACTGATGTCAGAAATGTAAAAAAATTTTGGGTCTTCGGCTGTTTTGACGAATAATAGATTTTTTCAAATTTGTCATGTATAAATAAAGAGGGGTCAAAAACGGAGGGTTCCGGACTTGGTTTGGGGAAACGGCTAGTAGGGAGTGATAAAGTGGATTATACTGATGCCAGAAATGTAAAAAAATTTTGGGTCTTCGGCTGTTTTGACGAATAATAGATTTTTTCAAATTTGTCATGTATAAATAAAGAGGGGTCAAAAACGGAGGGTTCCGGACTTGGTTTGGGGAAACGGCTAGTAGGGAGTGATAAGGTAGATTATATTGATGCCAGAAATGTAAAAAAATTTTGGGTCTTCGGCTGTTTTGACGAATAATAGATTTTTCAAATTTGTCATGTATAAATAAAGAGGGGTCAAAAACGGAGGGTTCCGGACTTGGTTTGGGGAAACGGCTAGTAGGGAGTGATAAGGTAGATTATATTGATGTCAGAAATGTAAAAAAATTTTGGGTCTTCGGCTGTTTTGACGAATAATAGATTTTTTCAAATTTGTCATGTATAAATAAAGAGGGGTCAAAAACGGAGGGTTCCGGACTTGGTTTGGGGAAACGGCTGATATGGTGTGATTGACTAGATCATATACATGCGAGAAGTGTCCAAAACATTTTGGTCTTGGGCGGTTTTGAAAAGCTATAGATGATTATATAGCTTCTAAAATATTAGGTTTTAAAGGGGGGTCAATTTGCGGTATCTGTGAACGAGATATCACGGATTTGAACTTAGCGTAAGTAAAATATGCTTTTTCTAATCAATTGACGTGAAAACCGCATTTCTCCAGGTTTATTTTAATGTAATATCAATTTTTTCGCGTTTCTCCTCACTTTGAGGAAGATTTTGGAGGAGGGAGATAAAACTCTTACAGTACATAGAAAGCCCGTAATACAATCGAACTACGTGAAAACCGCATCGATTTATGTTTATTTGGACCTAAATTACGTCAGTAGAAGTGGTAATGGCAAATTTTCGTCACTGCTGCCTTTTTACCGTTTCGATCAGAGCGTGATCGATCGGAACTTCAGCCGCATAAATCGAAAAAGTATGGAGCCTCCTGGAGAACCGGCAAGATGAGAAAACAAATTAGTCTCAAGCTCACAACTTACGCTGATACCACAGTTTGATGCTAAACTAAATCGTGAAATCTCCCACGTAGGACCCTAAAATCTAATCAGCTAGGTGCAAACTTTCAGGTTTTACGGATATCTTCTGTTTCCATAGTTATACATAACATTTTTCGCGGAAGATTCTCTAAAATACAAATTCTTGCATACTCTGGTTATTATTGCATCAAGGGACCTCATTTTCAATTTCTCAATCCATGAATCTGGTTGTCCTTTGGGTGTAAGATTAGTTTTTTACCAACATTGTGGAGAGTAGCAGGAATTCCAAGTAATGGACATGTTACTGTTACCCATCGTTAAACAATTCATCACCACACAAAGGAATGCTTTTCAACAGTTCTTCACAAATAGCTAAGTAGTAGTACAAATTTCCGACTACTTACACCAAGGATTTACAAGATATGAGCAAAAATAGTTAATTTACAATCAGCTAAATGTTAATGTGTTTGTTGGTGTTGATATGGCAGATCTGTCAAAGCACAGCGATGTCAGATGCGTCGGACATAATTTCCTCAGAACAAGCACAAAGATCCTCAGAATTGCTACTTTTGTTGGTGTTCATATGGTAAATCTGTCAAAGCACACCATTGCCCGATAGGTCGGACACAATTTCCCCAGAAAAAGCACAAAAATCCCTCAGAATTGCTACTTTTACAAAAAATCCCACTTATCAAAGTTAATTAATGGAAAGGTTTGGCTTAAAGAGCGAGGGGAGGCTTTCTATCTGCGCGATTTTCCCCAGAACATTATATCCTCGAATAATTTCCTAACTAAAAATCACCCAAATTTGGGGGGAAATCCTCGAACATTGCAACCCTGTCAAAGCACCACTGGTACTACAGTGGCCAAGTTTCGGCATCGTTTTTAAAGCACGCACAAGTGATGGTCTGTAGTGATACAACCTAGGACGATACTATTCAGTATCCCAGATCTTTTCCAAAAATATATATTTTCCTGCAAAACTTAAGTATTCGAAACATATTGATGCAGCGGTTTTTATTCGTCGCTGGCATTGAGTGTCGAAGCTTACGTTCTCTAATTTCATTTCAAGCAGTTAAAGAACCGAACAGGAAATGGGCTGTCACAATTTCCCAGTTTTAGTATCAAGAATAAAACAATTAACACGCATAGTGAGGACCGCGATACTGTTAACTAGTTAGAAAAAATTGCGTCCATTAGGTTGACCTCACCTCCAACGGAATGCAGTCATCAGTTCATAAATAATTATGTTTGGCTCAAGTTATTCCTTTTGAGTTAGCTATACTGATGTATAACAAAAAAAAAATGATCGAATCAGTCAAGCAGGCCCATATCTGTACCCCAGAACCAGACTAGGTTAATTATATGTTTGTCAAAAATGATTTTAGTATGTTGTTAGGCTTATGATAATATTGTGAGTTTTCATTTGCTTCAACCAGCGTTCATCTGCCTGTAATAATAAGGAAGTTACGACTTTTTAACTCAATGTAAGTCGCATAAAGTATACAATGCAAGGACAATGTTAAATTATCTCAAAACTACTTATTTGGACTTAACCTAGTCTGGCTCTGAGGTATCTACAGACATACAATTAGTACGTACTCCGTAGTCACTCCGTCCATTTTATAACGCTAACGCTAGTTTCTTTCCTACCCTAAGTATCGACCATCTGGCAACGCTGCTGGACCATATCAGTCACAGCGGTCATAAATGTCTGCCACGATACCGTTGCAACACATCGTTCCGACCGGCCGCGTGTTTCGTCTATTAATATTTCTCTAAGTTATAGAAGCAAATGTACGAGAAAGTCTTTGATGTGTGAAATATGTACTGATAGGTACCTAAAATCATTGGGGCTGGAAGCGTATAACTATTAACGCTAACAAAATGAGATGTACCTTCTTCCACCCCCTACAAATCCCAAACCCCCAATTTCCAACGTCTACAAAAGTTTTTATGAAACAGATTAGGATCCTCTGAAACGTCAAAAACGAAGTCTAAGTCATTTTTATGTTCTTTGTGTTTTGGTCCTAGCTCCGGCGCCACTGGACCCATTTTCAAAAACTAAGATTTCGCGCCCTTGGCATAGCAGTAACATTGTGTGAAAATGTCCAAATCCAACCAGTACTTTCCATGTTATAGGCGGTCAAATATTATCGGACAGACAGACCGATGGAAATGATTGACATGGTTTTTTTGAAGTTTTCGCGATTACATTTTCTCTTCCTTTTTCCTTGGCAACCATGACTGACCTGACTACGGACCGTTCAGGCAGGCAAAGGGCGGGGTGGGAAATAATTATTCCATCTCCAAATATTCACAAAACGACCATAATGCGTCATTCTTTCCTGCCAAAGCCGTCCAGTATTTCAGAATGTAGGTCATATCTATGAAATTATGTCAGCGATATTTCAGTCCGTCAACTGTAGACCCAGAAACACCCGAAGCTTGTCTGGACTGACGCTAGATATATTTTCGGAAAGGAATAAATACTGATGATGCAATCTATCGGCACGAAATGTTCAATGTTCCTTGCGTGTAGATATGTGTGCCGTTATGTGAGAATTATTTGTCTAGTGTAAGAATTAGGTCAATTGGAATTCTAGAATCAATGCTATCTACTCATCACCAAAAGGACAGTAGCTTATTAGGTGACAGAAGGCAGGATTTTCACATGCTATGCAGGAATTTAATCATTATTTGGATTAGTTAGGTCCAAATCCAGTCGTTTCTTGGTGACTTCTTAGTACGTGTCATTGATTTGTACCGTCAACGTCGGAATGAATGCTCGATGCTGTCCAGAGGAGGGCTGTCCGACTGATCGACGTCTCTTCTCCAACAGACAGTCTCGAAACCCTTTCGCACCGGCGGGCCGTCGGCGATCTAGCTCTCTTCTAATGCTACACCCACGGGCTTTGCTCCTCAGAGCTCTCGTCCATGATGCCGATGCGCGATGAGCTTGACAGACAGACCCGCCTGTCTTTGGCCTCCCATCCTACTGTATCGAACTTCGTACATCCAGAACTGGCCGATTCGACCGCTCCTTTGTTCCGAGGGAGTCAAGATTGTGGAACAATCTACAAGAGGACTTTAGGCAGTTCAAGAATCGGATTAACAAAATTTCCTTCGTATCCCCATAGCAACCGCGGTGTCCTGGCATTAGGCTTCTGCCTGCGCGGATGCTTCGGTATCAGAAAAAGAATCAGTTTCCTGGCTACATGAATGTTTCGGAGTTGAAAATTTCATAGTTATAGTTTGAATTGAAAGTTTGATTAGTAAGAAATATGCTATAGCATAAGATATAAGACTATTTCTGTTTTGAGGGACGCAACTATCACACCAAAGAATTAAACTTTATAGTTTACTGCAAAAACCACTTTGAAAATTTTAATCAAAGCACTAGTTAAGTCATTGCCAGCTCTACTTGTTTTGTACTTGACACTATTGCCGTTAAATTATAAACATTAAGTTTGCTTTTCTAATAGAAATGGCTAATTTCTACTGGTGACACGGCAGAACATTTTGTGGATCAAATACCAAAAATAGACTATTTTGGCATTCTCTGTCTTTTTCTTTATCATTTATCGTTGCAGTTTTTTCTTTTACATGCTTCTCCTATCTGATAGCCTTTTCAGCAGTTAGAGTATTCTTGATTTTCCTTGATTTTGCCTCTTCGCAGACGTCACACCTATCTTTTTTGGAACATGGAGGTATAACTCTGTAGAAAATATTTTTCTCTAAAAAGACTCTTACAGCATTCTTATGAGCAGCGGTACAACTTTGAACATAGAGCCTGTACATTTGCTTTTTACTGAGGGTAGAATCTAGATACTCCCTTTGTGTGTTAACTCTGGAATAATGCGACTCGATGCGAAAGATTTCAGTTTCAGTACAACAAAGTTGTATGTACCGTTCATGAAAAATTTTGTTACTGCTATCACAAAGTTATATGTATTACATGCCACTTTGTAATTCCAACGTAATCCAGATACAGCTGTGTATTTCTGATAATATAAATTTAAGGATGTAAGATAGAACTTTGAAACTCTGTATGGTCAAAGTTCAATGCACATACAACTATATAATACTGTCACCTAAAAATCAAGAAAAACACGACATACAACAGTGTAACTCTAGGGTGACGTTATGTCAAGTGCACTTTGATCCTCACTACATACTATGAGAATTAGGGACACACAAAGCCTTGACTACATCACGGCGCATAAGATTTCTATAACCATACACATATACCCAGTACAAAATTACTCATTAAGTTCGGAAAAGCTCACGTAACGATAACATGAAGCTACACCGAAATGAATGCCTTTTTGCTATTTTTAAACTGATAAGGACGATCCAAAGGCATGACCAAAGCGAAATTACTTTCGATCAATCTAAATAGAAGGACTTATGATTATATCACTGGATTTCCTATTTTATTTGGATATCTTTGGTTTGAAAGAAAACGGACAACCAATTCAGTCAAATGAGTTATAGTTGCAGTCGCATTTTTCTAAAAAGTTACTACAGTACAGCACTGTTGTCAAACGTAAATTTATTTTAATTGAGTTTTCATGAAATCGGAGTCTTGAAACAAAAACTCAATTTGAGATTGACCCTAAACATTTCAGGCAATGTAATTAGGCATGAGAGTATTGTAATGACGAAAAATTCGTACTTGAGGTGCTTTTTGATAATGTATGTGCTTAATGAAAAGCTGTCTATCCGCCTGACGTATGACTTTCAGCTGTTCCTTGGTCTTATATAACTCCGAAAGTACCACTCGAGATGAAATTTTGAAATTACCGCCATTATAAGAACAACATCAGTGATTTTTGACTTTGGTCCTGCGTCAGCGGAGAAATCGGGACATCGCCAACTTGGTTTTACCTGTAATTTCCGAGAAAAGTCGAAAGAAGTGTGATGTTTGGGTACATTCATACACTAGAATCTTAAAAATGCAGTTAACGTGGAGTAGTTTCGAAAATAAGAGAGTGTTCCTTGAAAATAGGTTGATACTGATGCATGGAAAGCACCGCTATTTTAAATTTAATAAATGAAAGGCACGTAATTTGTGCACTTTGGCAAAAACAATGAATTCGCGAACAAAAAAGCACAAAAGTACACTTTTTGTATATTTACTTATTCCATGGTTATCTTCATTTTGGCATGACGAAGAAATGAATAAAATAATTACAACTGAATAGATTCCCATGTTAATGACTTTTGCATATATGTCATTGAATTGTTTTTTATTAATAGTTTCCACATAACCAGTTAGTTGTATACAACATGTGATTCAAAATGAAAGAATTGAATTTTCAATTCTCTTACCACATTAACCTGACATTGCGCTATGCTAGACATGCAATATAAATATGCAATTATTAATTATCTTAATTCCATGATCATTGATTTCATCCGATAAACAATTACTTGTATGCTAAATAGTATTGCTTTGATGATATAAATTGAAGACCTGCGACTGTAGATTTCAGAAGTCACTGGCTAGTGTTCTGCTAAGTAAGCAGTATCAGAGTGTAAGCAGTGCTATTCTGAGAAAATCATTTGGTAAGTAATGCCCTTAATGCATTAATATAATTCATACTATAATTTTCGGAATAATTTTGATTTATTATATTTTGACTAATCCGATAAACCCGTAAAAGTTATTGGAATTATCTCAGTAACAAAGTGATATATTCTATTTAAAATTTGCAACACATGCGCCAATCTAGTGCCTGCGTAATATAAATATCTGGCTACCTTAACCAACTAAAATCACGGACTGACAGGCTGTCAAATTTGAGAGTTTTTGTACATTTATAGCTCAAAAACTAATCATCAAAGCGTTATAGTTATTGTACATCAATCTTCTCCTTTTGCAAGAGTCTATTTTGACAGGTTTTGATTTCTTTTAATGGAATGTTCCATATTTAATTACATATCCGGATAGATCCTTCCAATTGAAGAAGATTGATATACTATGCATATAATATTTTGATGGTTAGTTGTTGAGTGATAAGCAACTCAATATATAAAGATGCTTAACTTTGACAGCTTGCCAGATCGCCATTTTTAAAGACAATGATTTTATATTTTAGAGATATAAAGCATTCATAAGGAACTCCAAATTGGGGTTTCACACGACCCATCATTCTATTTGCAAGAATACTCCAAAGTGGCCCCAGCCGCCATCTTAAAATGTTCAACTGCCAGCTTTTCGGTAAAACATTGTTTTTAAGAATCACCCTGAATTCCAGCTTTCTATCTTGACCGTTTAACAAATGAGGTGAAAAGCACAGTTTGTGTCGGTCAATAATGGCACACTTCTCCAAAAACAAAATTTTTTCCTCCCACTTTAGACAAAGAAAGTGATTCAGTGATACGCCATTATTTTACCTATTCATCAGTGCATTTGTCATGGTTTCTAACATTGTTTCAATTACCTAGTCATCTTTGAAGCTACTATCGCCAAAATATGGAGGTTGAATTCACACTGAGTGCCGTTTAAGTAATTTCTCATTTGATTTTTTAAATACGTAATGACACTTCACAGGTTTTCAAAATCTTAAAAATTTTCAAAACTGCAATTCCAAAAAAATTTGTAGTTCGAAAACATTGACAATTTAGAAAATTTTGAAAATCCTGAGATTTTTGAAAGTTTTTAAAATGTCGAAAATCGTGGACTTATTTTTTTGTTCATTTTGCATAATTCACTTTGCAACCTTTTTAATTGCAGTTCGACATCATGAAGACATTCATTGCCATCGCTCTGCTTCTGGCCTCCATGGCTGCTTATTTTGAAATACTGGATGCTGCTCCTAACCCAGATGCCTTCATCTACAAGTATCCGGAGCACGATCAGTACCATAAGGAGGAAAAACACGAACACGAGGAACACCACCACATGGAAAAACCCGAGCACAAGCCTTATGATCACCAAGAGTATCATAAGGAAGAAAAACCTGAGCAACACCACGAAGAGAAGCCACACCTCGAACATCATGAACATCATATGGAAGAGCATAAAGAAGAAAGGTCACAATACAAGCACCAGGAGCCAGAATATAAGCACCATGAGCCAGAACACAAGCATTATGAACACCCTGTAGAGCACCATAAAGAAGAGAAACATGAACACGAGCATCACCATGAGCATTACCATAAGGAAGAGAAACCGCAACATAAGCACCACGATCAATACAAAATCTACTACTTGCGTTACCTTCATTAAATGTAATTGCAAAGTTAATTGCGAAAATTGTATGAACATTAAAATGGTAATATAGACACATCTCAGAATAATTTTCGTTTACTTTCCACCGCTACATCTTTAACAGTCAGTAGGCGATAAAATATCTACTCCTAAAGAAGCGATCCTAGTTTTGTATCTGGGCAATACGTGCCTGGTCGTAAGAGAACTTGTCACATAGCTTGACATGAGGCAAGGCTCATGTATCGGTATCGAGCCTAGGAAGGATGTTTCCATTTCCCTGTATAAACAGATGTGTAGGGAATTCGGAAAGGCATGAAGAGAGAGAAAGAGAGAGATGACTTGCAAATAGAGTAAAAGATGTACAGTGAATCCCGATAAATACTGGAGATACTGGCTGTTGTGAAAGAGAAGAATATCCCTTGATCTTTCCGTAGAAACTTAAGATAGCTTCTGTTCGAATAAAGTAAGACATCAGAGTGTAGCAATCGCCTTTCAGTCTACAGGGGTCCCAATATAGGAAAGAAAAATGCGTAATCACACGCAATCTTTGAGGGCGTACATCAAATTATGAATTTTCAAGTGCAAGAACGTATGGTCAGGTGATAAAAGCATGCCTCCTATTTTTGACTACCCAGATTACTATTGCAACTACGGCTATCAGACTTGGTACTATCATCAGAGACAGAAAAGTTCGACACACTAACCGACAGACAGACCGATGGAAATAATGAATATGGATTTACCTGTTGTAAACATAGCAAAACATAAAAAACCTATTTAAAATTCGGTTACATTACACACAAAAAAAGCGTATGCTTGGTTCAAGAGTGACTATCTTGAATTAAGGACCGTGATGTGTTTGTAAAATACACTATGGTCCATTTCTTAATTGTAATAGGTATACTCGTATTTCTTTGAAATAATGAAATAACCTCATTTCAAGTACCTGTGATCTCGAATTGATGTTATAATTTCATACAAATTTGTGCTCTTGGATCTTGAAGTGGTAGTTGAAAACTTTCATCACTTGGCAACCTCAAAAGTATATATTTTGAACCAAGTTTTTATTAATTGAAAATGCCAACTTTAGGCTTTTTCGAGAAGGCTCAACTTTGTGAATATGTTTATTCAAAACGATCCGAAAAACCTGTCAAAAATTGATTTTTTTTTTAAATTTTGGATTACCGACCGGCAAGCTCTTGTTTCATGTTAAGAAATATCCAACATACCTGATCATGAAAAACATCGGGTTGGAAAGCTTTTCTTCTAAAGGTGTAAATTGTATTACGCAGTTCCTACCGAGTAGGACCGAATATTTTTAGTAGGAATCTGAGTAGATATACACACATAATGATCATTTTGTATAAGGTATAGGTAATTTATCAATTTTATTATTGTGCAAGTGCAATACCTCCGTCTTACTACGTAGCGAAAATCCCAGGTTTTTCGGCTCATTTTGGTAACTGCCTTCTACGGTTGACCGGTTTCAAGTCTGAAAATGGTAATTTTCAATTCTCAAAAGCTCAATTGAAAATTACTATTTTTGTTTGACGTTGCCATGTGTCCCAACCAAAGTCCAAATATTCTCTTACAAGACCTCGAAGAGCATGTTTGGCTAAGTTTATCTTAATGTAATTTTTTACATTTTTTGATACGCTAAACATTGCGAACTTTTGATTTTCGCAACCACCTTCCGCCCTTTAAGCGAGTGGAAGTCAAAAAAAAGCATATATTTATCTATTATTTACCCACCTTGGAACGGTAATTATCAGAAAGTCAGTATGTTCCCATCATTTGATGCGTGTTTTGACTAAAGAATTTTGAGCCAGAATATGATTAACTAAAAACTGAAAGAGAACTCATTAAGCATAATAATAATAGTATTGTAACACCCTGTATATTGCGGCAGGTCGCAGTTTAGGTTCCGTCATGTGTTGTCAAATAGTCGGTACATACATACAGGCACCATTGGGTACCATACAGGTACATATTTGAATTCTTGTGCCTATGTCTAGGGTCGTATCGTTGTGATAAAAAAGGATTAAAAAGCATGTATTGTGTAACGCGGACAACTTCTTAATTGACTTTAAGGATGATACATTCAAAAAATGTTCATTCAAGTTAGCTTTTCGCGAAGAAAAGAACTTTAAGTGGAATGAGGTTGTGCTAGCTAAAACGACTAGATTTTTTTGGTTCCCATACCAAGTGTCATAAAAAAGTGATTGCTTTGGAAAACAGACACAGTGAAGAATTTAGATTTTTTTCTACTGAGAATACAGTAAGTACATAATATATGATATATACTAAGTGACATATAAATCCGAACACCCAGTTTAAATGGTTTTATTTTAATAAAAGTTGGTGAATGTATTTATCTTACTGTAAATAACAAGTGAAAAAATTTTCAGCCTTATCAGTTGGACATTCCGGTTTTTATACTGCTTTTCTTTAATTCACTAACGCTCTAAAAATGAATATTTCAGCCGCAGTAAAGAATCAACGTTGGCGGATTTTGGTTCTCGACATCCTTTACGATCGGTTACGATGCCTAGAGTACGGAGACCTGTACGATTTCGTCAACTTAGTGAGTTTGATAGGGGCCGTATAGTGGGACTTCGGGAAGCTGGACTTTCTTTTCGGGCAATTCCAGTTAGAGTGCAAAGAAGTGTAGACGCTGTGGTTAGGTGTTGTCAGGCATGGCTTCGAGAAGGCCGTACGCAAAGAGCAAGGGGCACTGGACGCCACCGTAGAACAACAGAACGTGAAGATCGCCGCCTGAGATTATTGGCCTTAAGGGACCGTTTCTCCACTACCAGGTCCATTGCAAATGAATGGTTTGCAGAACACGGAAGACCTATTGGCATGCGAAGTGTTCACCGACGAATGAGAAGTTTTGTCTTGTTTTCATACCGGCCACACTGGGTCCTCCCTTTAACTCGAGAACACCGACGTAATCGCCTTGAGTGGTGCAGACAACGGTCACTCTGGGATCAGGAATGGAACAATATTGTCTTTAGTGACGAGTATCGATTTTGTTTAGGCATGCACGATGGTCGTGCCAGGGTTAGAAGACGACGTGGTGAAAGGAGGAATCCACAGTTTTTTGTTGAAAATGTTCATCACACTGTTGGAGTTATGGTTTGGGGTGCTATAGCTTATGGTTCCAGGTCACCTTTAATCTTCATCAGAGGTAACATGAACCCGCAGCGTTATATCCACGAAGTTCTAGAACCCCATCTTTTACCCTATCTTGACACCCTGACAGATCCAACTTTCCAACAAGATAATGCCCGACCACATGTTCCAAGAGTCACAATAGACTTCTTTCAACATAATGATGTCACATTGTTACCATGGCCACCAAGATCTCCCGACTTATCCCCAATTGAACACGTGTGGGATATGATGGGTAGAAGATTTCTCAATTTGCAACGTCCTCCCTAGACTCTAGAAGCACTTTGAGAGGAGTTCGTGGTTGCCTGGAATGAGATACCACAGGAGGACATTGACCACCTGATCAGAAGCATGCCTAGGCGCGTTGGAGAATGCGTAGCACATCAGGGTGCATCCACACATAATTAAAGGTCAAAGGGCTTTAAAGCAGTGCAATCATTTTGAAATTTTTATCATTTACTTATTATGCTTCATTAAGTACTTATACAAAATTTTATTAAAATAAAACCATTTAAACTGGGTGTTCGGATTTATATATCACTTAGTATATTTAAGACGGTAGTTGTAAAATTTTGCGAGTATTTCTTGAGAAAGAAACGGAATTTTCACAAAATACTTTTTATTTTAATTTCATTTAATTAACCTTAGCCAATTTTCAAATTCGGATGTTCTAAGAATTTATATGTAGTACGATTCTGTATCAAATTCTAACAGTCTTTATATATAGGCATGAAAAATATTCCGAAGTACGTTTAACAGGATAAAATTTCGCAAAATGCTGTATATATACAGTAATGGACAAAGTATATACCAGTAGACAAATTAATATTGTGCTGTATTTCTTTCTTAACTTGTTTTATTAATACATCAACCTGTATACATAATTCGTTATAGCATAATACTCATACATAAATAAATTCATTAGACTCCCTTCAATAAAAAATTAATTGAAAAAAACTGGAATTATGAAGGACAAAAATATATAGACAAAGCAAAACAATTATAGAAAAAAGAAGCAAAGTTCATTGAATTATAGAAAACCAACCATGTTTGTGTTAATACTTTGTAGGATAACCATTATTATCAGTCACTACCTGGCATCGTTTCGGCATAGATTGTAGAAGTTTCTTGATATAAGATTCATCAATATGTCTCCACTTTTGCTCTAAAGCGGCAAAAAGTTCCTCCTTGTTTGAATAATTTTTATCTCGTATTTGCTGGGCTAAGTATTCCCATAGATTTTCAATCGGGTTTATATCAGTTGACTGTGAAGACCATTTGAGAACTGGTATTTTTTCATCCAGAAAGAATTTCTTTGCGAGATTTGAAGTGCGCTTCGGAACATTAGCTTGCTGGAAGACTGATCTTAAGGGCATATTGTCTTCCATATAGGGTAAGATGACATGCTTTAGTATGTATATGTATACAAACTTATCCATAATGCCATCTATTCTATGTAAAGGTCCCATCCCAAACCCCGAAGAACACCGCCAAACCATAACAGACCCGCCTCCATGTTTGACAGTGGGCAAAGTGTACTTGGGGTCCAATCTTTGTCCACTAAGACGTCTAACGTAATGAACACCATCTGACCCAAACATATTGAACTTGGATTCGTCACTGAAACATACCCTCTTCCGGTCACAGATGCTTTTTTTTTATACTCCAACTACCACGAAGGCCTAAGTCCTAAGCACCCATTGGGTACCGTGGGGCTATAGGGGGATACATGGGAAAGGGGGGGGAGACGCCACACGGACTCTGGCGAGGGAACACGTGTGCATGCAACATGCACACATTCTGGCTCCGCCTACGAGAACCGCCGGGTGGTACCTCCGCGTTCGACAGTCAGAGACCATCTACCACCTACGGACAATCACAACATCCATAGCCAAGAGAAACATTTCTCCTGGGACGGGACTCGAACCCGCACAGCGCACGGCGACTGATCAGGAGACCGAAGAGTCTACTACTGCGGCCACCGCTGCTCCAATCAAGATGCAACCGTGCAAATTTTAATCGGTCCTTACGGTTTTTCCTCGAGATTAGCGGCTTCTAACTCGGGCGACGTGCAAATAACTTCAAATCTTTTAATCTTCTACTTATAGTTTTCGTAGAAACACTGAGAATTCCTTTTGTCTCGATTTTGGCTTTTATTTGTCTTGGGGTTTTAAACGGATCTTTGGACGAAATTACTTTTATTAATCTAACTGATCTAGCATTTAGCTTTCTAGGCTCTCTTAGAGGCTTTCAAGATACCTTTTTGTTTATATTTGTTCAATGTTGCCCAAACTGCTTTAAACTTCACCTTCAAATTTTTGGCAACATCGACTTGACGTTGACCATCTTTGTATTTATAACTCAATGATCTTAGTTTTCAGATCGAAAGAAATTTCTGGACCACGCGGGATGGTCTTAAAATGACTCAACTTATTCCACAATCCTTGATGAACACAAACTAATCCTCTTCTGACACGAAACCGTACTAAAGTAATGTTGGAAAGAATTTGTCTACATATTTTTGTCCCTCATAAAAAAGTGCTTATTTTCAGACTTGTATTGTGTTCATTACAGATAATGTAAAAACAAGGAATTTAGTTTTTCTACTAATAACGCATTTGTTAATGGAGCAATGAAGTATGAATTCGTTTTCTAAAGGTATTTAGGCAAATATTCATATTTGTCTATATACTTTTGTCAATTACTGTACATATATAAAACACTTAAGAAATACGTTACTCTAACACAACTTGCTCTGATCCTATTTCGTATTTGTGCTTCGTGCTATATCAACGCGCCCATGTCTTCACTTTCTCACATAAAATCCCACACATTTCAAACACTTCAAATCTTCAGACATTTTGAACAAGATACCCTTTTTAAAAGAGGCTAGGGTTGAAATGTGAGTTTATTCCATAACCACCAAATGTCTCACTTTATCTCAGATTTATAGCCTTCTTCGACATTAGCGCTTTCTTATGTACAACCACACTGTCTCCACTCCCATTAATTTAACGGCTGTATAATCAAACCCTTTGTCTGTTCCCACAATGTGACAGAAAAATGTTCATTTGAACTTGATGGCTCATGCACGTAATTGATGGTAGTTGAAAATAGAAAGTGGGTCATACTGTGATAGCGCTAGGGAATTGAACCGTCTAGTTTTACGAGTCTAATTAAAAGTAGAGTTAAAATGAAAACGTTTTAAAAATTACTGCTTTTTGATGTTGTTTACATAAAAACTCTTTTAGTTTTCTTTGAGATACGAAGACGTTATATCACATATATATGCTTTTACTTCTCAAGCCTATTGGCGGTGAAAGTAATGTAATCACAACAAATTTAGAAAATGAGATGTTATATTTTTTTTGGATATTATATATGACATGTACAAATTGTATCACTCATTTTTATCGGTCTGTCTGTCTGTTTGTTGACCTGCCTGTTCGATAATCCTTGACCCCGCTACGAACTTGAAAAGCACCGGTCGGATTTTGACGAAATTTTCACACAATGATGAAAAAGATTAATAGTTTTTAAAAATCGGTCCAGTATCAGCAGAGCTACGAGGCAAAATACGAGAAAAATTAAGGTCGGGTGGTGTATCTCAGTTTTTTTATGTGTAAGTTAGGTATATTTGTACGCTCCCAGCCTCGGTAGTTCTACGTACCTATTATACATAGTTCACACAGCATACGATCATGATCTCACCAATTATTTGAACGTGCTTTTCTTCCGGGATGGTTGGCTTTTTGTTGTTTACACTACCAGTAGCTGTAAATTTAGATAAAGTTCCATTAAATATTTTCTATAGATAGGATGATTCGGGAAACGATCAATAAAAATCCTTTCGGTCTCGTAAAAGTTACGCGTCGCACCATAAATAAAAATCGCTTCGATATTTTCTTCCAATGGACGAGAATTGGCCATTTTAAAAATAGTTCAAAGGGTATCTAGTACTAAAACCGAAAACTAAATAAGAATATTTCAACTGGTGATGTTTTTTTTCGTACTGATATTCTTGTCTCTGTCAACAGAAAATAACAAGACAAGTTTTTATGGCTGTTGCTGTGTACAGGGCAGGGAATTGACAATTATTGGTAGATATATGCATGTTAGTGGGTTTGTGTTCAAGTAATTATTAAATGTACTACCATTTTGTAGTAGGTAAAGGTATTGATTGACCTTATAAATTACTCGTCAGGAGCTTCAAAGTGATGTGCCTCAAGACCCCCGTTCTCGTATAATTTTTCATCTGTCAACTTTACTCTAAAATAGGGTATCCACGCACCAATTTCATTACCTCAAGTTTTAATTTTATGAATTGATCCGTTCAAAAATCAAAAGGGAGGGGGACATTAAAGAAAAGCACTGTATGCATATGTGCATAAAATGTACTTAAGCTGAACTGGATATATTTATCGTCGAGCAGTCCTAAGCCAAAAACTTAAAGAATGACAAGCAAACATCTCCAGTTCAGCGTAATTACCGGACGTTAATTTTTTTTCTACCTATTATCAATCAAAGAGGAATCTGCATTCTATTCAACTGTTCAAGTAACAAATGCGTCGCGTGGATGTTCGCCCATCAGCGGCGCATTTTGTACCTTCAAACATACCTTCTAGTTTTGAGGATTTTTAGCCGAAAAATTTTATAAGCAACGGTTCTCATGCAAGTTTTACAGATAGCGCAAGAAACATTTTTTGCACAATGTTTGCCTTCTTTTTAGTCCACGTGCTTGAAAAAGTTTTTCCATTTTCAACCAGACTACATAATGTTTTAATACAAAAAAATTGCAATACAACAAATATTTCATAAATATATCATCCGTCTTAAGGGCGGATATACGGTATGCTTCTAATTTGGAAAATATGTTAATCTCCACAAGGTGATTCATTACGATTTGGGAACCCATAAAAATATTTTTTAAATGGAATGCCCCACATTTTATTACAGATTTGGATAGGCCCTTTCAAATCAAGTAATTTGATATCACATACTCTGGGGTTTGATTTTCAAATTGTTTAAATATATCAATCTAAAAGAACGCTCATGTTTGACACTCGTACCTCCGGAACTCTTATAGCTAGAGTACCCAATTTTTCGTTAGAAGAATTTTATGATCGCATAGGTCTGTCTACTTATTCTTTTATTGGATTAACGGTCAGAGACGCAAAATAAATTATTTCTCAAAATTTTCAAATGGAACACCCAATTTTTTTTTTGATATCCCTTTTCCTTTGAGTTACTAAAAACACAAGCGCACCTTGCTATTTTTTATTTTCAAACGTAATGTAATATTTTTCATTTTCAAACCCCCAAAAAACTGATATCAAAAAAAATTGTGGAAAGGGGAATCAAAGAATGTGGAAAAATACAGGGTGTCATATTTGAAAATTTTGAGAAATTCCGTTCTTCAAACTATCAAAAATACTGAAAATATGATGCCATAAAAGTGTCCTCCCGAAAAGTTCAGTATTCTAACTACAACAATTGAGGAGGTACGAGTTATCCAAGTTTTTTTTTCGATAAATTATCCAATATCTCAACATTTTGAAATTAAAATAAGTAAATGCCGGTCTTTCCATTAAAAACATGTATGTTTGGGACACCGCTTACTTATGATTCACCTTGTAGCGGTGAACAAGTAAGACGCATACATTTGGCTACAATCTTTGCGAGAACGTTTTATACATAGATACCATGCGTAATAACGAAGTTATCGACCGAGCCCTCTGTAACAACTCTGTGGATGTAAAAAATACCTAATAGGCGCGCAGAATTGCCTGGACTTTGCATTTCATAAAAAAAAATTTAGAAACACTATATATCATTTTCGAAATTTGTTCCGATTACAATAGTTCCCCGCGTGTGCCGTGAGAAGAAAGCTTGACTTCATATTTATTTACTTAGCTGGTATTTAAAATCATCTTATTAGTTTGAAAACGAATCAGTCTAGTTTTTCCTCTAAACATATTCAGCCTCATTCACCGACTAGTTAAAGCTCAATGAACTAATCCGTCTTCCTTTAGTTGAAACCTATTCTTGCTGAATGCCTTGTTATACTAACCATCTGCTCCAAATGGGTCAGAACAACCGTAGTTATGACTTCAGTGTGGCTTCCGCCTTACGTCACATCCAACCTATATAATTCCATTTCATACACAAAACGACGTACTAAACTGTATCGAGAACAGCGCTGTGCAAACATGAAGCCGCCATTTACGATACCTGTTGTTTCTCTAACCCACAAACGTCTAACTGGACCACCCGATATTTGTTTTCCCTAGCGATATGGTAAGGCATGTAACCTGGCATAGGCGAGCTGGTTAGATTTAACGATTGTGGTGCCCTTATTCGTATAATCAGGAGTACATTCTGAGTCCGGTTTGTAGGTAAACTGGAGTAGAATGTAAAAAGAACCTAATGGCGGGTGGTCTGGAAAGCTAGGAGTAGGTGACGCTAATGTCTAAGGTTATAGCAATAGGTTATGAGATCATGAAGAATAGAGTTTCTATCAAGTATGCCTTCTTTACATCTACTTTTGACTGTTTGAGCTCCAAGCACACACGTGCCCCCTAGCGGACATCGCTGCCATTTTAGCTGTTCGCAAAAAGAAAACTCAGAGCCAGGCAGCTAAAACTACAACTTGACGGGTATTCACTCTACATTTAACATAGTTTTATCTTTGATAGAGGAAAACTTTTATAGCCACTCCTGGGCATAAATGCTCGACAGGCTTTGTCGGCCTTCTTGTTCGAAGTTGAGATTCTCTAGCTCACCAAAAACCTCTCACTCGTTCGCCACACATCGCACAACGGTATCGCTTGCAGCATTTCTTCATAGTGGATAGCATGACGCTAGAATTTCATAATATTACACATTTACTCTCCATCGTACATATATTAGTGCCTATGTACAGCTCGTCAAGTGTAGGAAGAGATATAAGGGATTGCGCACACGAGAGCGGGAGAACGGATTCGGAGCAAAAGAGATGGCACATACAATACTTCAATACATTCGATCTCGAGTGGTATAGTCTGCGTCCTAAATCGTCGAATAATTCCAATAATGGAACACGTATTATGTGAAGCCTGATTTTTTGGATCGAAATTGTTGGCATGTGTAACAAGGAAACCAAAACAATTTATTCCATAAAATAAGTATTGCACACTATGTAGGTATAAGACTGAAATGGATTGGTACTCATTCCATTTTTAATTGCTAATAATTTCAATCATTAAACAATCAAATGAAAAGGTCAGAAAACTAACATCGTAGTAGATACAGTTGGCAATATTTTAAAGATAAACTTCATAAATCTTTGGAGAGGATCAAATCCTGAATCGGAATCTGAGCTAATACTTAAACTTGAATCTTCAGTTTCGCTATCGCTATCTTCGTCTAGGTTTATTATTATTTGATCCACAACTAAGTCGAGTACTGGTTCCATTTCCAGATACTGCTTCTCAAAACTTTTGGCATGCTCACATCGCTTTTTCCATTCTTCTGTGGGATAAGACAAGAAAAAGTCGTCGCAAAGTTTGTCGACAGTCTTGAGATTAAAATCTACATTTCTCTCACCCACATATTGTTTCAAAGATGCCCATACCAACTCAATTGGGTTCAAGTCGGGATGATGTGGCAATCTCAAAACAGAATGACCTGTTTCAGCGATTATACTGTCTGTTTCATAAGTTATACAGGGTGACGGGAAAATGGATGCGGAGCCGGTGGGGGGATATAGTACAAGCCAATCTGAGTCGATTTTACTATAGGAACCTGTCCGAAAATCAGCCGTTTTCGAATTATACTAATTTTTGAGATTTTATAAAATTAACGTCCTTTATACGTTAACCAAGTCATAAAACTTGAAAATTGGGTGTTTCATTTGATTTTTTTTTGTTTTACAATAAAAATATTCTAAAATACGAAATTGATACTCAAATGTTCATTATTGACGTTATCTCATGCAGTAAGCTTCAAAATAGTTCGATCTTTGTTTAAAAATCTTCGGTCATCTCAAAAACTCAATTTACTAGAAACAATCACCTACAAATTTTTCGTGCAAAACAATTTAAAAATATCTACGTTTCAATACCTTTCAAATGATGTATCAAAGTCACAAACCGGTTTAGAAATGACAAAGATATGAGTGAAAGAAACAGGTATATGCCGGCTTATGCATTTTGGTAAGGCTACATAAATTAATTTTTAACATGTCCTCAGTGAAATGTATGTATTTTGCCTTAGCCATTCTTTCATATGATCCTTCTTAGAGCACATAGTAGGACATTTGTCTATCTGAACATTGTGGTACGGAGAGCTGTCTATAACCAAAACACTATTTGGTGGAAGGTTGGGAATCAGTTTATTCTGGAGCCATTTTTTATAGTTACTATAGTTCATCTCACTATGATAATTACCAGACTTACTATTGGATTTAAATTTCATATATGGATTTTTAACGAAACCATTTTCACTACCAGCATGCCCAATAATAAATCTTTGTCCTTTTGAAACTGGCCTGTGAAGGCCCTCATTGGTATTATCGCGCCAACTCCCTTCATGCCCATGTGATGTATGGATGTACGTTTCGTCCATATAAATTATAGGACGTTACTTTTCTCTATATTCTTTCATCCTTCTCAATACATTTCTGCTGAGATGCTGAATCTCTGGTTTCTCCATAAGAAGTCTTCCATTAGTTCTTGCCTTCCTCCAACGAAATCTCATTGTCCTCATCACTTTCCTTAAAGTTTCATGTGATCCAATGTAATTTTGTTCTTGAACAAATTTAATGTGTATGCGCCGCAAAGTTGGAACCTTCCTTTCTGTTATGTACAAATTCATTACAGATCGACGAAGCAACCCTCTATCAAAGTCGTCGAAATCAGCTTTCGGAGTGGCTCTTCGTCTTTTTTTGTTTTGGTGTCGAAAATGATGTCGAAGCACCTTCTTCAACAGATTTCATTTCTCGAGCTATCCTAATAGTCCACAGACTAACTCCCGTGGCCATGGCTGCACGCTCCTGAACTTTCTCCAAATCTTTAAGAGGTTTATTTCCTTCTGCTTCTCGTTGCAACGAGTATATCTGTTAGCACACCAAGGAATAAATGGCGATAACTAATAGCGTAAAATTGTATGTATTCAACCCACGAATTCGTAACAATACATACAATTCACAGACGATAATACTGATTCGTCCGCCGAATTGAACCGCTAGCTACTGCCCACCAAGAAGGCGTGACATTATTCGAAAGTTCGCATCTCTTCCTACACTTGACGAGCTGTAGGAGCCTACAATTGGTTAATTGGTCTATTTCGCTCGGACTCATCCGCCTCACTATTGGTTGAATATCAACCCATTTGCCTTCCCGCACAAGCGTTTCAAAATTGTCAGCAGTGAGCCTTTCACTAAACGTCATTGCTAGCTGTCTCTTGTAGTCACATTAGAGAACATGATTAGTACTACCTTCCTCTTTGTTGCAATATATGTAATTCGCGTACTCTCTCTCTCTCTTTCCTACCTTCCTCAAAACAATCATGTTCTATAGGAAACTCTGCAGTATAGTAACCTGTCGCACCGCTCTCTTGTCATCCTAGTTTTAATAGCTGGTATCAGCCTTCTAGTCCATGCACTATGTCCATTGGCACCTCATATCTCGTGCCACATGGTTTTGGTGACCAAACTTCTGCGTGAGATCATCTAGGAGCATATCATAGAAACCTCCGCACAGAAGGTGTCCAGGAACTGTTAGCAGCAACACGCTTGGCGATTACGGCCCTACTCCTACCTTACCGATATAATGAATGATTTAGAAATCAGCAGGACTAGATACAAAAGCATTGATGATGTAGAAAACCAAGTCGAACCGGTAACTGATACTGATCAAAGAAATTGTACCAGACAAGAGAGTGAAATTTCATGACTTCAGCAAGAAGTTTATCATGTAACAAAAGTTTCTGAAACAAAATTGAACTCATTTTAGGGAAAGCAAAGTATATCAATCAACTCGTAAACGAAAATATTAAGCTACGTGAGCATTACGAGGTGATAGTAAGCAGTATTGTTGACAAGGATTCCATTCTATTGCCGTTGGGAAAATTAATAAAAGATTCGGCCACATTGGAACAATGACCCCTAACAGTAATATATTTAGTGCATGACTACTCGAGCAAAGTCACTTAAGGAATCAGGAAGACAATGTATACTAAATTTGAAAAATGCACAAATCCCGCCGATACAAATGTTCGTATAAATGGAACAGTGACTTGGCGGTTTCACGAGGAACGTTTAGAGTAAGAGTTAGAAATCACTAACCTCATATGATTGAACGTGTTCCTTCTATTTTTTTACATATTTAATGAGACATATTTATTCCAAATAATGTCATCAGCATTCTAACCTATTTTAAACCAATGGTTTTCAGACAAAGCTCGGCTATCTCCATCAAAATCGAGCGCACACTCGTATAAACGGAAATGCAGTCGATCCTTTAATCCAACCAGATCTCGACGAAAAGCTAGATTTGGCTAATGCAACAAGAAGCAGGTATACCCTGGAAACCGAGGCTGGAAATACAGTATATTCAGATAAGAGATAGACCGGACATAAACAAGACCACGTGATCATCGAACGCTGTAACATTCAGCAGGGACGTATTAAGAGTCATTTTAGATAGTAGATGCTGCTTTGCGTAACTTTGTAGTAAATTAGCACAATTCGATGTGTATACGATTGGTGATGGATATAGGATCATGTGGGGGTGGGGTAAGAAATATATAATGATGTAAATATACATAAGGGTTTCAAAATTTTCGCTTCGATTTCCAGGTTCGGATGCCGTCTGATGTTTGGTGAAATACAGTCGAATATAATCTCAAAATGGCGTTTAAATTAGCCTATAATTATAACAAGGTATAACAATAACAACGACAAACTCAACAACTTAATAAGATAACAAACGAAAACGTCCAAAGAAATATCAAATTGCAATGATGCACACGACATACGTAACACGTCTGAACCTGAATGTGACTCTGCCTTGATACGACTGCTCTGCCGCTCGGCATAGGCATTTAATTGCGAATTGACCAATGAGGGCTCCTGTTTTACGTCGAGACGGCGGCGTTAGCGTGAAAATCACCCGAGCCTTTTGTTTACATCCGGTCTATCTCTTATCTGAATATACTGTAGTGATAGAGTTAGCAATAAAACTAATCAAGGTAGTGCCATTGATAAACGTACTCTACCTGAAGATAGTGAACCTAATGCTGTATTCCCGCGTCCATAAAATTATCCGAAATCCGAAATATTGTGGCGTCATGAGAATTTGTCAAAATCTATTTGCTATATACCGGGTGTTTCAAATTCTACCCTCACCATTGGGATCTCGGAAAGGATAAGTCGCTTAAATGGGATCAAAGTTGCGTATTTAGGTAACCATCAAAATGCCGCTAAAATTTTTTTTAAGATTCAAAGTACTTCCGGAGAAAGACATAAAGACCCGAATTTTCCCAAAATCGTTTCAACTTTTTTCTGACATCGTTTGTAGTGGCAAGGTAAATTTTCGTATATCTGAAACAATAACTTTATTGCCACTCTTTCTCCTCTACAAGAAGGCTCAGACAAATTCTCAATTGGACGTTTCTGCTTTCCAGCTCCATCATCAACTTTGGTTTTGCTTATATTGAAATTTTGCAAAATCGAACACAATTTTTGTTTCTGCATTTAGTTATAAATGGGTTATCCAAATTAAGTGTTATTAGTGAAAATACAAAGTTGTTTGAATTAGCAAACTAGTAGCATTTTTAACGCTGGTAAAAATGAGAAATAAAAAAAAACAATTGAGAGTCGTTATTTTGATTTTTTTCAGTAAAATAACATTTTTTTAAATGGAAACCCCTGTATATTATATTTTTTTCTGTCAAAGCATCAAATTTTAAGCAAAAAAGCTTACAATAACTTTTCTCCTAGGTTACAAATTGTTGAAGTTATGGCCTCCAATCTGAAACAATTAAATTGTATCGACAAACTTTATTTTCAACATCAACTTATAATCTTACAAAATACAATAACAATTTTTTTTAAAGAAGATGCTCGAAAACACCACCTTGTTCTTCAATACATTTTTGGGCACGTTTTTCAACTGCTCGAACTGTCTTAAGTATGGTCCTACCATCTATCTGGGTTATCTTTTCCCTAACTGCAGTCTTTAACGCGTCAAGGTTATCGTACCTTCGCTTGTAAATTTGGTTCTTTAAGTAACCCCACAAGAAGTAATCAAGTGGGTTTAGATCTGGTGATCTGGGAGGCCACTGTATTGGGCCATTTGTTCCTATCCACTGATCATTAAAAGTAGTACTTAGAAAATGATAAGTACCTCTGGAGTTGTGGGCAGGTGCGCCATCTTGCTGAAAATGCAGATGATGTCTACTTATAAGATCCAATTCGTCTAAGAAATTAGTCAGAATTTCTGACATAAATTCCACATATCTTTCACCAGTTAGGGTTCCCTCATAAAAGAACGGGCCAACAATTTTTGAACCAATTATACCGCACCAAACGTTGAAACTGAAACGGACTTGTGGGCCTCTTGGATGTACTAACAAAAGATTTTCTCTTGACCAATAATGGTGGTTTTTTCTATTAAACATTCCAGAATTTGAAAAATTTGATTCATCTGTCCATAAAAGGTAACGAAAGTTATTTACATTTTGGCGACAGAAGCTAAGATACCAATGGCAAAAAACAAGTCTTCTCTCTGGATCCCCTGCCAAAAGCGTTTGAACTGGTCGGTACTTATACGGAATAAATTTGTATTTTTTTAAAATCCTTTGAACAGTACCATAACTGAAATTAGAGTCCTTGAGAATATCTGCTATTGAATTCTCACGATAAGCTTCAAAATATCCAATAACTGCAATTTCCGTGGCCTCGCTTATTATGAATTCTTTTTTTGCCCTTGTTTTAGCAAAAACATTTTCGTTGCCCCTAAATTTTCGATAAAGTCTCAGAAAATATCGTTCATACGGTTGAATGCGAGCGGGATATAATTCACTGTAGTATTCTCTTGCTCTCAAGGAGGATTTTCTGCACACTAAATAGCATTCTAACATATCACACTTTTCTTCATGGGAGAACATTTCGAAGTCACCCTGTATATATATATATATATATATATATATATATATATATATATATATATAATACATCTATTTATGTCACGATAAACTTATTATAACTTAAATTATTTTATTAAAGTAATGTTTTTCATGATAGTTTTTGAATATACAAAATTTCCAATAAGCTGGTGATCGAAATCGATATACAGGGTGACTTCGAAGTTGAGTCATTTATTTTAACAGTGAGTAGATCTGATCAAAAGAAATGTTTTTTTCCTTTACCATTTTTCTGGTAAAATTAAAGTAACAAAGTTATAGCCCTTTGGAAGTTTGAGTACCGCCCTGCCTATTATATGCTCGTGTTTGGCGACAACGGATATAATCCGCCTGACCGGTTCATCGCATCGGAAACAAAAAAGCGAAAGAATTTGAAACGTTTATCACGATGTTTTTCGTCAGTCGATAACGCGTAAGTGAATAGTAGTGTGTTGCGTGGTTCAAACGAAATAAAAAATGGCACATGTTTACGAAAATGCTGAACTTGTGGACATGATTCTTATTTACGGGGGGGGCAGTCTTTACAAAATGCTCCCGGATGCATCACGGATTTATGCGAATCGGTTTCCCAATCGAGTGCAACCAACCCCTCGTGCCTTTGTTAATGTAGTACAAAGGGCTCGTGAATCAGGTGACTTAAGACCTCACAGGTGAGGGCATGCTGCTCCAAGACCGCACGATCAAATACAGGTCCGCACTGAAATACTTGTCGGGAGGATACTTTATTAAACAAGGTAACATTTTTTTTTTATTTTTTTTTTATTTTTACACACATATTTTGGTTTATCTTCCTTCTACAATCATTATCTGAAAATTAATGACTCAACTTCAAAGTCACCCTGTATATATATATATATATATATATATATATATAGGGTTATCCAAATTAAGTGTCCACCATTAGTAACTTTGTTATTAGTGAAAATACAAAGTTGTTTGAATTAGCAAACTAGTAGCATTTTTAACGCTGGTAAAAATGAGAAATAAAAAAAAAAACAATTGAGAGTCGTTATTTTGATTTTTTTCAGTAAAATAACATTTTTTTAAATGGAAACCCCTGTATATTATATTTTTTTCTGTTAAAGCATCAAATTTTAAACAAAAAAGTTCATAATGACTTTTCCGCTAAAGTCAAAAATAAAGTCAAAATAACGATAAATATTTTTAATTATTTGCAGTATTATAATATTAAGACGGCTATGAAAACAACATGGCGTTCGCGATTTGACAGCATTAAGATAAGCGACAAATTGTTAAACTGGACATACTCGCAACTAGAAGGCTTTGGAAAACAATGATAAAATCAAATAATGTCAAACATTAGTGTAAATACTTGTTTATAAGCTTTATTGTGTCATTAATTTAAAGAAAAATGTTCTCCCATGAAGAAAAGTGTGATATGTTAGAATGCTATTTAGTGTGCAGAAAATCCTCCTTGAGAGCAAGAGAATACTACAGTGAATTATATCCCGCTCGCATTCAACCGTATGAACGATATTTTCTGAGACTTTATCGAAAATTTAGGGGCAACGAAAATGTTTTTGCTAAAACAAGGGCAAAAAAAGAATTCATAATAAGCGAGGCCACGGAAATTGCAGTTATTGGATATTTTGAAGCTTATCGTGAGAATTCAATAGCAGATATTCTCAAGGACTCTAATTTCAGTTATGGTACTGTTCAAAGGATTTTAAAAAAATACAAATTTATTCCGTATAAGTACCGACCAGTTCAAACGCTTTTGGCAGGGGATCCAGAGAGAAGACTTGTTTTTTGCCATTGGTATCTTAGCTTCTGTCGCCAAAATGTAAATAACTTTCGTTGCCTTTTATGGACAGATGAATCAAATTTTTCAAATTCTGGAATGTTTAATAGAAAAAACCACCATTATTGGTCAAGAGATTATTGGCGACAACGGATATAATCCGCCTGACCGGTTCATCGCATCGGAAACAGAAAAGCGAAAGAATTTGAAACGTTTATCACGATGTTTTTCGTCAGTCGATAACGCGTAAGTGAATAGTAGTGTGTTGCGTGGTTCAAACGAAATAAAAAATGGCACATGTTTACGAAAATGCTGAACTTGTGGACATGATTCTTATTTACGGGGGGGCAGTCTTTACAAAATGCTCCCGGATGCATCACGGATTTATGCGAATCGGTTTCCCAATCGAGTGCAACCAACCCCTCGTGCCTTTGTTAATGTAGTACAAAGGGCTCGTGAATCAGGTGACTTAAGACCTCACAGGTGAGGGCATGCTGCTCCAAGACCGCACGATCAAATACAGGTCCGCACTGAAATACTTGTCGGGAGGATACTTTATTAAACAAGGTAACATTTTTTTTATTTTTTTTTTATTTTTACACACATATTTTGGTTTATCTTCCTTCTACAATCATTATCTGAAAATTAATGACTCAACTTCAAAGTATATAGGTGTATTAGCAAATTTCCCCGAAATAATTGTAAAATCTAGTTTTATTGGTGCAAGTTGTTCAAGGGGGTATTTAAAACATGGACGCATTAAATGGATACACCAATTTTTGTGGGAAAACTTTTTATTTGACAACAAAAAAGAAAAAACATGTTTTTTGGAATTCAAACGAAAGTGTTGCCATGAACGAAAACACTTTCCAAATAAGATTCTTAGGTATTTATGAGACCTACAAAATTCGACCACACGTAAAAAGATCCGACTAATAGCAAAAATGTTATGGCCGCAAAACGAGGCAAAATGCAGGTTTTGGCACTTGTTGGTAATGCGACGATAATTCCAGGCAACTACTTGAAATTCTTCAAATCCCTAGGATTTATACTCCTAAATAACGACAACAAAACTGGATTATACTGGTGAAGTAGTTTTTTGAGAATTTCTAATTGTTTATTATAAAACGCCTGTCTTCCGACCATTACTACTAGTTTATTGAGCAATATACACTGTTCATTCAAAGAGCATTTAATATCAAAACACACGTGTTTACCTTGCCGATATAAATCACAATCCATTCCGAAAGATAAATGATATTTAAATGCGAAAAATAAAGGTTACGTTTTCTTCTTCTAAACAATTTTAAACATTTCGTATTTGTGAGTAATTGAACAAACTCGCTACGATATTCGAAAAACAATACGTTACTACACACATTTTAAAACAAAGTAGATGTGTCTGTCATCTTTTGTTGCGAATTACTCACAAATGCGAAATGTTTGAATATGTTTAGAAGTAAAAACGTAACCCATCCTTTTTTGCATAAAAATAACATTTATCTTCCGGAATGCTTTGCGATGCAAATCGGCAAAGTAAGCTAGTGTATTTTGCTGTAAAACGCCCTTCGAACTAACCGTGCATATTGCTTAATAAACTAGTAGTGATGGCCGGGAAATAGCTGTTTTGGGACAAACAACTAGAAATTCTAAAGAACTACTTGACCAATCTACTCCAATTTTGATGTGGTTATTTAGAAGTACGAATCCTGTGAATTTGAAGAATTTCAAACATCTGGGAGAAACCACCGTCGCATTACCCACAAGTGTCAAAACCTGCAGTTTGGCTTATTTTTCGGCCATAACTTTTTTGCTATTAGTTGGATATTTTTAAGTGTGGTCTCATTTTGTAGGTCTCATAAATACCTAAAAATCTCATGCGAAGGGTTTTTCCGTTTCTGCCAACACTTTCGATTGAATCCCAAAAAACATGTTTTCTCATTCTTTGTTGTCGAATAAAAAGTTTTCCCACAAAAATTGGTGTACCCATTTTACGCGTCCATGTTTTGAATATCTCCTTGAACAACTTGCAGCAATAAAACAAGACTTTAGAATTATTTCGCAAACCAGGGGTTTTTTCGTCTAATATGATTAGACTATCTTGTAGAAGAGAGAAAGTGGCCATGACAGTATGCGATTTATTATATAAGTCCCATCTCAAATGAAGTCAGGAAGAAATAAAGATTATTTACGATAAATCTGGTATATGAAACATATCACTATCTGATAATTTCAAGGCCTACCTAGGAAACTCTATTGTTTGTAATAACTAAGGTTACACTTTTATGGACCTGTACAGAAATCCAATATGGCGTCCATTAGAAAAAAAGTTGAGGCGAAACGTTATATTGAACATTCAATTATGCCATCTTGTAGAGGAGAAAAGATGGCAGGGTTATTGTGCAATTTATTTTAAAATTCTGATACAAATAAAATCAGAGAAAAATTAAAACGATTTTTGGATAATTCGTTTTTTTTTTCGTGTCTCTCCGGAAGGACTTTGATTTTGGAGATTTTCTAAGCGGTTTCGACCTCGTATTTCCTACCGCTTGCGAGATCTTAATGGTGAGGGTCGAATTTGAAACAGTATACGTAAAAGGAAAATCATTGATGGCGCTGTAGCCAACTATATGAGCATACAGGTGCGCCATCTATGAGTCACTAAGCTTTTCAAAGTACATATAGCAAATAGAAAATGTGACAAATTCGCTTAGGTGACAATACGGTTTTTCATTTTATTTCGGATAATTTTCTGGACGCGGGAATATAACATTAGGTTGGCTATCCTCCAGTCGAACACGTTGATCGTTGGTAGTTCATAGTGTATGGTTTCTGATCTAATAAAATAAACCTTTGTTACCCTTGAGTAATTCATACAAGTGCTTTATCTACTAGACTAAATCACTGCCACAATGAATTAGGTTAGCTTTGTATTAGCTTCACTTCCAGCAACAGTGGCGTTATTAGGCTTTTGGCACGTGGGACGGCATCGAAACAATCGAATCGCTGTTGCTCACGGCTTCTGCGATTTGTTATAGACAAGAGAGGAGAGGAGAGCTCTTCATTGCGATGACGGATTGCTCCGCTTTGCCTTTGGCGCCACATAGGAGAAGCCTACTTTGATTAATGGTATACGCTTAGGGCATCGTCTGAAAGTGTATTGTTATGCGGTTAAACAAGCGTACAAGTATTCTGTGTACAGTTACACTTAAGTATAACAGACTGTTAAGTTCTTCAAGACTACCATAATTTATATGGATTCGTAACATCTGAAACTATCCTGTGGTTGTATGTAACATCTGAAACTTATCCTATGGTTTTCATGTTGATAATCCCTCATGTTCGTCTGGCCGAGTCAAACCACATATGTTTGAAATTCCTCTTTATTGTATGATGTTTTTTCTTATGGTTTGTTATTGGGTCTGAATTGGTCGCCATCTCAAGGCGTGTCTGGTATAGCCGCCAAATGATACATATGTTAGATTCAACAGTAGAATTTCCAAAGTAGGCATTGAGCACAGAATTGTGATAACCGTCATCAAAAAAAAATACAATTGTGCAAAAAAATAATACAATAAGGCATCTCAGAATGGTCATTAGGGCATACATATAAAAATCCGGAATCAGGACGTACTAACATTGTAATGCAGGAATGAAGTGTGATTTTGTCAGCGTTCAGCTTCGAAAACAGGTGGCATAGGAAAATGACCGCTCTATTGAGAATCAAAAAGAAGGAGAGAGAGAAGAAGGGGAGGAGGACAACTGATACTATTAAACCTCAAATATCTGAAAAAGCAATCTTCTCGTAGTTGGTCTTAACTCATCGAATAAAGGCTAACTTTTTTATGCTTTTTAAGGGTCGTTTTGAAATTAACTGAAAGACCTTCACACACAGTTTTCAAATGCTGAAGATTGATGATTTGATCTGAGGGGAAAAACTGCCAACTGTGAGAATATTAGTAGCTTAGGTTTGACAAAGTTAATTTATGACATACTATGCCTTTTTGCAATCAGAATTAAAAACTATTCACCTGTGCAAAATCAAATATGACATCTATAAGAATGATGACAAGAGACGAAACGTCATATTGGAATTCAAATTATGCCATCTTGTACAGGAGAAAAAGTGTCAATGTTGATGTACCTTTTAAATTTAAATAAAAGCGATTTTGGCAAAACTCTGTTTCTTTCGACTATCTCCCGGAATATGTACTGGTAATTATGCAGCTTTCTAAGTGTCATCGTCTTAGTTAATTTGAAACACTCGGTATGTATGTGAAACTCGTAGAAAGGTATGTTTTTTAATTTTCTTATGATTATGATATCTTAATTCACATACTCTTTTAATTCTTCGAAATAGCTTTGAGCGGACTTCATTTCATATACAGTCTATATTGGTCGTTGTTGGTAACGAGAAATCGCGGCAACCTTCGTCAAATATAACTAATGATAATCCTTCCAAAAATATCTTGCGATCAACAAGATTAAGATGTGCATACTTAAGGAACATTCATTAATTGTCAAATACCTAATGCGCAGATATCGTCAAATGTTCCCATACAAATTCACCGTTATCTAGGTTAAAGAAAATACGATGCCATAACGGCACTCAGATATATGATACAGGCGGAAGGAAACCGCGAGAGCAAAATGGCAACTGATGTGATGAATGTTGACTGTTCCACAATAGGTTTCTCTGGCGCTGATGTGATGTTTGATCAGCGTTGAAAGACCTCAAGGAACGTCGTACACAATTCTCTCCTCTGCTGCTGTATAATGGAATCCATTCATATTCGGAATCGAAAGATATCAGCCTTCAATACGTTGTCTGTCATGTCATCTCGAATCCACTTGACTGTCATCGCCCTTTGTGGGGTCGGAGGTCGATAAGCAATTTAGATGTTTATAGAAATGGGCACATGGTTCATCGTCTTCAGAAACGTTGTTAGAAGATACGATACCAACCATTCTCACTTTCAGATATAGGGGCGGATGCGAAAATATATGATAAACAGATCTCTGAAAGCACATCGAAAAATAACCTTAAAAACTCCTATGAACTACAGTTTTACTTCCTACGCCATTGAGCGCGAAAGTATTGAAATTAAGGAACTATCGATCTGTCTGGCTGTGTGTCTGTTTGTCTGTCTGTCTGTCTGTCGGTCGTGTGTTTGTCTCTCCGGTAATCCTTGGCTTCTCCATAACTTTGAAAGTACTACTTGGATTTGGATGACATTTTTGCAAAAGGTTACTGCTATGCCAAAGACGGAAAAGCTCTGTAATTAGCTCTTTTTGAGAATCGGTCCAGTGACGGCGGCGACGTACCGGTCTGCTTGATTGTCCTTTTCGTACTGCGGCGGTACTTCGGTAGGCGCTGCTTCGTCTGACGATATGGAAAGGTGACACGTTGCCAGATGGACTGTAACTAGGGCATGCAAAGAATCTCGATGGACTAATTGTATGGGCCTGTTTGACTGGCTTCGTCCACTTAATTTATCTATTGGACATATTCGTGACTAGTTTCCTTCTCAGTCGGCTTAACTTTTTGTCCGCATGCTAAAATATAGAGACCTTTCTGCATTTTCGACGTAGGTGTTGCAGATTTCTTAAGTTTTGGTGAGCTCTTTGAAGATGACAGTTATCATCTGTTTGCGCACTACATACTGCGTTTTTGAGTAAACCATATCGTTTCAGTTTTACGTTACAGGCAGGGTTTCCGTCCCTGAAAATAATCCAATGTCAAAGTTGATCGCATCTGGAATTTTCGCATTTAAAGGCTTTAGAACACACAAGGTGTTTCACAAGTCGTGACCAAAAATGATACATCATACAGAGGATCGCATTTTAAGGGAGATCTCCTATGTAACATTCTTCCTCGAGGGCTTCATTAAAAAAAAATATGGGTAAAAATACGGTTTAAGAATAAAAAACCTCTTTTTAGTATCTTCAAAACCGTCAACTGGAATGAGCTAAAATTTGGTATGTGGATTTATCTAAGTATTGTCCATATTCAAAAGTCTTTACGTAAAATTAACGTGCACCAGTGGCGGAGTTACAGGAGATTAATTGCATTATTTTTCCAAATAAAAACAATACGACACTGTTTTGTTTTCGAATCGCGCAATTTCTTTAAACAACTAATGTACCTATGCTGAATAAATTAATAGTGTTGAAAGAATAGATAGTGCATTTCATCAAATTCAAACCAAAACAAATTTTGCGGAAATACGTTTTTCTTTATTCTTATTTCTTGTATCCGTCAGAATGGTGGTATTTTTGAACATTTATTGAAATAAAGATTTGATTATCGAATTTGTTTTTTTTTATTTTTACGAAAACAATGCACTGTAGGAAAAAACACAAGAGTAATTATTTGTAACAAATTGAAGGCAAAATCCGATAAAATCGACGTTTCGAATAAAAAACAGTGGCGTACTATTTTTATTTGGAATAGTAATGCTACTAATCCCCTATATCTCCGCCACTAGTGCACGTTAATTTTAAGTAAAGACTTTTGAATGTGGACAATACTTAGGTGAATTCACAGACCAAATTTTCAAAATGCGATCCTGCTGATGATGTCAGCAACATTATTTATACCTGATTGTTCTGTAAAAGCGCGCTAATTTGGCATGTTTAACCAAAATGCAGCCAAAGACCAAACGACCAGCGAACACAAACAAAAAATAGTTACTGGTCTCAGATGAATTTTTATCAAGACCTCTGAATTCGTAGTCTCATACCGAAATAATAGAAATATTTTCAAATCCAATGCTATGTACATTTACTAATGTGATCGCGGAAATTTTTCCCAGAGGCGGAGGGGAGCAATCATCGGCAAGAGCTAACTTTTTACATATCAGTCCTTAAAACTGTTTGAATAGTGGGGGTATTAAATTTTCCTAGAGGTGCAGGGCACTTCCTAAAAATATCCAATCTGAAATTGTAAGTGCTAAGCAGACTCCCGATTCTTGGGGAGGATGGTCACGACCCTTCGTTTCCTCTCCCTGTGGTCGCCAATTGAAGTGATTCAAGAATCTAAGAACTTACAGCACCTTGTAGAGTGAACCTAGGCATTCACCCTTTATTAATGCAGCTATATGGTAATTAGATCAATGATCATAATTCTAGTTTCTTGTATTTTTCTTTGGTTCAACGAAGTCGGTTCTCATAGCACTTTTAACTTCTGGCTCTAAGGCTTTATTGGCATAGACGCAGGTCAATTTAAATATTCCTTGTCGGGCAACCGGTCAAAACATTGTTAATTGGTCTAATTAGAAAGGCGGCACTGGTCGGAATTTGTTTTGTTCCAAGATATAGAGAGAGAAAGAGAGAAGGAACTCCATGGGCCTGGGTCATTAACATTTAAAGACATCGACCCGACTCCGCTAGCTGTGTTCTGCGGAGGAAATGGCTTTTCGCTTTGGTTTCATCAATGTTGCAACGTACAATATGCTCATTCATTCATCCTCTGAGGTAAGGCTGTTGCGTGGTGGTCCGACAATCGAAATGCCAAGATGTTTCATGTAGGTTGGATCGTGTTTCAGTGATGGTTGATTTACACCTTCACTGTTATCGCTCTTTGTAAGGGACTAGAATTCGATAAACGACCCTTTCTTGTAGAACTGTTGGTCCAGTAGACTTAATGTCAGTTGAATCAAGAAGAAACCCTGAGAGTTTTGTGATATATGAAGGTGATTGTTTCATTTTAAGTTAAGCGTTTCTTTTCCACTAGAATAAACCACCCATATCAATATATATTTTTTGTTATATTATCAACAATTTTCGCTATATGTTAATAACAATAAAGTATAATTTGTTGTCGCTCATTAGCTAGGTTTTGTCTTTTTCAAATAAAGTGTTGTCTCACTTATAACAATGTTCACTCTAAGTTCATTTTATGTTTCTACGATAACCTTTCCATTATTACTTTTTCAACCAAATATTTTGACCCTGAGTTCATGCAAAATCGAAGTTGCAAGTAACTGTAGTTTTGCCCAATAGAGTACATATAAAATATTCGTGAATATGTCCTCCTCGCCCTTACCTCCGTATTTACGCGATTTGATGTTTTCTTTTAGATTTCGGCAGCATATTAAAATTGTTAAATCGTAATTACTGTTTCATATTTCTTCTTTCTCAAAATTCAACTTGTTGGTTTCTACATCGATTTTGGCGTCAATTAGCAACCGCCATGTTGTTTTGTTAAATTGTTACAAGCTAATACTGTGGAAATTACTTAATTTAATAGTGTTTTTCTCTCTAACTATAATGGCAATAATAATGATAATATTCATTTGCTCTTAAAACACAATATAAAGAATGAGTAAGTAAATATGGAAGAATGTTCCACAGGAGGCATTGCCTGTACTTGGATCATTAATGTTGTAATTTATATCATTGAAATATGTCTAAATATACAACTGTTCAACGAATTATTTGATGTCTACACTTACTGGTATTTTGTGCTTATGTTGATCAATATTTTATTTTGTGACATGTGCATTTTTGTTGTGTTACGTTAGTTAATGCTTTTCCTCCGGTTTTTCCGATTGCTCGTTCACGTTGTAAGCAGTTCTTTCATTGATATACTGATGGTTTTAATTGGCATTCAATATTCTTTGTAATCTGTTATGATGAATGGAACATCAACATTTTCGAAAGCTTAGCTTAGGCAAAGAATCACGTTCTTTTTGACCTGACTCCATTCCAGTCGGCCAGGTCTGCCCTCCTCCTCTTGAGATGATTTTTGATACAGTACTCAATAAACACGGCTTCCTGAGGCTCATAATTTTACCGTTTGAACGGAAACATTTTCGTCTGTATTGATAGTACAGCTATCCGGCTTTCTTGTGAAATAGAGATGGATGGATGTTTGCTTTCCATCTATGCGACCATAAACAACCATAATATACAACGTTATTTCATGATTTTCAGCAATCATCATAGGTCTAGTCATTTTGATACTGATGACGGAAAGCAAACAAGCGAATATGGGTCTATTGGAGCACCCAATATTGTGATGTGCGAAAAAAAGGGACAGCTCGACCTATGAGTAGTTTCACCTCTCTCCTATGTCCGGCAGTAGGAAACCATAGTTTTCCGGCATGCCTGAACGATAGCGTCAGCTTCTAAGAAGCCAAACAAGGACATCCACCACAAAGGCATCCTATCGTCTTCAGAGGAGTACTAAGTACTCACCTTGCTGCCAGCATCGACATACTATGTAAAAGATCTGCGATTTGTCCTGCCAAAGGGACTGGGCTGGTATTGTCGTTCTTCAAAACGCAAAACGTCCCAAGTCGCTCAGCGAATATGATGTCTTTTGCACTTGCTTTCGATGTGCTTGTCAAAATATGGTATTCCCGTTTGTGTCATGGTTAGAGCTTTTGGAAATCGCTTGTCAAGTTTAAAGCGACTACTAAGTGGTTGGCTTATCGCTGTATGGGTTTTTATTTATATCTATGGTGTCGGGTATTATTAGCAGCGCTTCTATGTTGAATAGCAGAAGAAGATACTTTGTCAGTTTGGTAGCAGTATTCACTTGGCTGTCAGATTTGATAGTATGTTGACTACGATGTTGACTGATGTTGCAAACTGTCAAAACTATTCCACGACTTCAGCATTTCAATATAAAAGCGCTGCACCGCAGCAGTGCTTTATGTTGGCTTAACGCTTCTATTGATACGGTAGTTTTTGAATAAACTCCCTGTACCAAGTGGCATACTAGTTAACTGGCATTAGTTTAATTAAAACTATTGGAATTATTGGAGTTTGTAAAAAGAGCATTTATAAAAGTGTACCTTCTAAGAAAACAAAATGCGCAAAATTTTGAGAAAACGCAGCAACCACTTTTGATAGATCGCATGTGATGAGTAAACGATAAAAGATAAGCAACAATAAGGAGCTAATTGTACTTGCAAGAATGACAAAAAGTACACATAATATTAATGAAAGACTGATGCTTTTATTATAAAATAATTGATTCTCTAACTACCTGTTATAGTTTTAGTAAATAAAGCAAACTGTCCTACAGGTAATGTAGCATACATTTGCGTATAGATGTGTCATTATTTTTCCTAGACCTTGTCTGCATTGTGTTTCTTTGCTACCAACTTGACGTAGACAGAAATTATTATTTAACACTCAGCCATCTTTCTCAACTGAGTGTATGTTGGTAACATTGAAAAAACTCCGACGCCAACATCCGCCAAACCACAGCCACCGGTTCTATGTGAGTTCTATCTTAAAATACGTATCTCAAGCTGGAAAAATTTATCATCATGGAGTTATTGTTGTACTATTTGAAGGTACCATTCAGTTGTTTGACTCATAAATCGGTAAGTAACGATTAATTATAAATTTTCAATGAAAACAAAATGTTTCTTGAGAATAAGATATTTCGTTTAATACTAATAACAGTATAACAAATGACAGTATTGTTTTGGTTTTAACAAAGTATCTTGTTTTTAATCTCTCGGCAACGCCACTGGCTAGTAGTACATTTGACCGATGATGCACATTTGGGAGGTTATTCATATTCAAATAAACTCTTCGGGAGTTCTTTACAATGGTACGGACAAAAACCGTTTACAGTTAATGCGTTTGAAATTGAATGCGGAAAGCTAATGGGAATATTTCGAATAGGATGATCTCATAAGGTTGTATTCGTCAGGTGGATTATGATGGAATGGAATAATTTTAAGTTGTATCAATTTTTTGTGATCTAAACATCAGTTATAATTTGTATTTATGCTTCCCATGTACTAAATCGTTTTTAGGTACATATCACTGGCATGCTAAGACTCAACATTACTTCCCATCGAATGTGTACAACTGTACATAGGCAACCTAGCAATTATGCATGAGCAGAAATGGGCTAAAGGCTGTAGGTAGGTCGGCCGGCATGTTTGGGATAATGTGGAGGTTATCAGTGAAAAAAAGATGAAATCTCGAAGGAATTTTCAATTGTTGATAGTTCTAAAATCTCCAAATTTCTTCCAAAATCAATTATTCGTCGACTATGTCCCTTCACTGTTGTTTAAAAACAATTTCAGCAACAATCTCGTCGACTTACTCCAGACGATGAAGACATAGATCTTCGAAAGCTTGAGAGTTTAAGTTATAAGAGTGTACTTTTGCAATACTTGCCTTCTACCCAAAGAAATTAAAGGATATCTTTATATATATATATGATGTAACACATGATAGATGGAATTCGTATGAAAAATGTATATTAGATACAGGTTGTACTTTTTTTGGACCATATAACAAAATAAAATTGATGATTTCTCAAAAACGAAACGTCAGTCACAAATTTTTAGTCTTTCCCAAATACCTCAGTAATCCATGAAATTTTCCTAACGGCGTGTAAATAGAACGCAGCTCTTTCCTAATTTAACATGTTTCTGCCACAGGTAGTCAGATCACAGTTAAACAATCAGAATATAGTGGAAGACAGCGCAATGCATCGGTTATTCAGGTAGACAATTCATGTTACAATATGTAAAATCTATAAACAACCGTGTAGACAGAATGAAGTTATATGTTAATAAAATCTTTATCCACCGGAAACCTTTTGGCAAATCGGATAGGAATTGTATTAAAACTATACTAGGTTAAAAGAGAAATCCAGTATTGTCTACATTAGAGCATGGGCCTAATGATTCATGTTCGATAACCAACAATTTGCTCTTAGGTGCCAGTTTCAGCACGTTCCACAAGTTTTACATGTTTGTTTGATAAGTATCGCTTTCTCAAAGCCATATTAATTCAACTTGAATAGCGCCCCTTGGTGTTTATTAATTTCGTATTATTTTTTGTTAACTAGAAACAGATTGAGCATGCATAAATCAACGTTTACTTGTAAAACGGCGGATTTGAATAGAAAGCTCTAAGAGGTAGCTTTTGAGTAGAATTAGTCTGATTTGGAAATATTGATTTTCTACAAAAATGAATATAGTGCTGCTTTTTGATAAACATAGAGACGTCACGGATGTAAGTGCTTTCAAAAAAATGTAAATTTGATAATACACTAGAGTGTGTCAAAACCGTTTTAATCTGATAATCTCGCTTTCGTCTGTACGACCTAGAAAGAGCCAGCCATGTACGTCGGCTGTTTCATGCTTATTGGAAAGCATCAGTACGGTCTAGGCTTGCTCACTAGAGGGGACAACGAGCTAAAGACGAGTAAAGTACCGCCTATCGGAGGTATAAGGTCTATCCTAATATGATCGATACCTATTACCAAAATCGGCGGTATCAAGCGATCACTGTGATGACTTGATGCAAACTGACATACTTTTACAGCTAGATGCTATTCATTCTTGCAGTGGTCGATTCTGGTAATAGATGGCACTATATTTAAAAACGGTAAAGTGAATTATTCGAGGCATTCTAGGACCTATCTTAAAATATGCACTTTTCCCCATTTTAACGTGCTATATCTGCTCTCTAATATGCCTGACAACATTCCGTAGCATTCTCAATTTTCATCTGGTACGAGGATTACCGATGGTACAACTCTTTATTCCTACTCATTCTGGTGAATAGTTGTATCATAACTTTTGTGAATTGGTCGATATTTTAGCACCTTCCCACCAACATTAAAAACCACAACAAACAACAACACTTAAGAGAATCTATAACGAAAGGATGCTGTGTAAAATTACAACACATTCCCAGTAATCACCCCCCGCTGGAGCACCATGGAGATAAAGCACCACTAGAAAGGGTGAAATAAATGATGGTTCATTAAGCAACTCCCGCTGTGAACATTTCGTGTACATAAGATAAATACCCTGATGCGCTTCAGTTGATGCACAGAATAATTTTAACTGATATTCTAATGACTTCGATTGGCTTCTTTAATTGAGTTATGTCTCATTTATCGTTGTAATTATTATAGATTGGTAGCGTGGAGCATCACCATTTACTCAATATTGTAATGAGATACAGCACTTACTAAAAATGACACTCGTTAAGCTAATGTACTTTTCTAAAACCTATGCAGTCTAATCCATCATATTTTGTCTGGCAACGTGGAAAACGATAATGCTATGTAAGAAACTACGAGGGTGGAATGATTTTATTTTTTCACCCAAACTCCGTCGACCCCAACACACTTAATCCAACGTTTCTTCAACATTAGGATTTCTTCTGGAAAATGGAAGCCCAGTCTATATAATAAATAGAGAAACAGCTGTGACAAGTTCTCATAGATGACGCTACGGTATCTCATTTCATCTCGGACAATTTTTTAGACGCCAGCAGGCGCCTCATGACAAGTTCCATTAAGCCGTTTGAGCGGCAGCCTATTCCAAAGTTATTTTCCGGGATAAAAAGCAGCTCATATAGAGTATAATCTATCTCTGGAACAAATTTCACGCAGATCCGTTCAGCCATCATTCATGTTTTCTCATTTATAATATTAGTAGCGATATAATTTAAATCATTTCTATTCTTACAGATGTCATTATGTGAAAATTGAAGTACCAGCCCTTTAGGCGCCATTTGTACATACATAGTTTCATTAGGACGGCAACATTGTATAAAAACTTCGCGTAACAAACTGAAACAGACCATTGGATGCTTATCAGAGCCCATATACCACGTCTGTATAGCTTTTATTACCTCAGGGTTTAACCCTACAATTACTGCATAGCCCTATAATTGCATTTTCCTCGCATGATGTGGAGGGTCCCCAAGATAACTGGTTACGCCACGTTTGGAATTACTCCACGTGTTACCCCTTAATTTTCTAATTATAACCACATCTATCTAAAAGGCGATATTTCGTAGTCATCGTAATTATAATTTTTTGGATAGCTGTCACACATAAATATGTATAAATGAGCTGCTGCTATGATCTGTGACGCGATAAAACATGGTTTTGTACTTATTGAGATAAAAATCGGAATTCCGACTATAAGATAAAAATTAATCACATGCCTAAGCGACAGTAATTATTATGTCATACTGTCAAAATATAATTTATTGTATTATTATTCCATTATTCTATTGTCTACATCACTCATTTCTGTCTAAATTATAATCTCTATATTTTTGAGCTCGGAAAGAGATAACGTTTACTTTTAGACATAATTTTTTGTAAAAACTGTTTTGACCTTGATCAAGGTCATCGTAACAACCATTGTTTTGAAGAGTTCAGAGACCATCCATGAAAATAAAGCAGAAATAAGAACCTAAAAGACTTGTTCACTGGTGACTTTGAAATAGACCTTAACCATGACCTTGACTGTCAAATCAAAGCTTAGGCTTTCTTTGTATAGTATCCTATACTTCTGATCCGGGAAACGGATCTAGCGGAATTTTTTATTTTTAGACATGACCTTGTTCATGGATGCTTAAGATCAAAATAATTGACCCAAGACCATTTAAGCTAAAGAGACATGACTTTTATAGGTACTCCACGGTGAGGACAGTCTAGGACCCAGACAAACCCTAATGCAAACGTCGAATTTGTGTTTTTAGAATCAAATGACTACTTTTCAATTTTTCGTTTTACTTTTTCACTGTTTTTCCACCGAGCATTAGCCATGTTCTGTCACACATAGTTATTTCAGAATAGTCTCTTTCTTCTATAACACCCTCAATAATGTTGACCCAAAATCTATACGTAAAATTGTCCGCTGTATCTCATTCCTGGGTTCAAAGTATAGACTGTCATTTAAGAATACCTACTTGGTCTTGATTCGACCTTTAAGGTCAAATTCAAGGTCACCGCTTAATAGCCAGGGAAAATCCTAGACACCTACTGACTCAGTTTTACCATACCACTTGAATACCCTCTGCAGAATGCGGAACTAGGTACCTATAGATATAATTTGGTATAGATTCCCAAATTATGTCTAGAGTTTGCAATCAGTACGCCTCTGTGTGATGTAAGTGTATGTCTCCTACGGAATCGACAATATTGTCGGATTCCTGGCCATTTTCGGTATTCGCTTACAAATGCAAATGTTGCGACATCCTTGCATTACCGGGTCGGGTCACACAGAGAAGACGGAGATGCTTGTTCTGATGATTTGCGACAGAATGGCTGGCAGGGCATGCAGCCTAGAAGGCGGATGCATGCCGGTATTACATTTACTAGCTGCATTCACTCGCTGCAGACCAATTGTTCCTTTTTCAGTCTTTTTCCACCACAGCTACTGGGAAATGTCATCTCGCGACCTTTCCTGAGACCCATTTAAAATGCTTTATGATATTTGGCTGTTGTAGGCTAAATAGATAAAATTATGGAACTCAGCATTTCTGCGCTAAACTAGTATTAGAGCAACAGCACGCGACGGCCAGATCTTCGTAACTTATAAAGTCTCTATGTGCGTGTCCTCAAGACAGGTAAGAAAGAGCAGATACAATGAAATTTTAATAGTGGTTACTTTGACAGGAAACATGTAGGAAAGGTATATAAAATGGTACCTCAAATTCGTTAAAGAATAGACTCCAGTTGTTTCTATATTTCCTTCAGAATGATATTACAATGACATCATTCATTGCCAGATAGTACAGTTTCGACCCCCTGCCAGACACCCCTAAAACTTAAGAAATTAGGGTTAAACATCGGACCGTGTTCGATCTGTTCGTACTCCGAGTTCGTGAAAGTGTAGTGGAGCGCCCTGAGACGTCTACCAGACTTCTCAAGAACTGGGTATTCGTCGCACGTCATTATGCACTATTTCAAAAAAGACTTGCATTTGCGGCCATATAATACAAATTCAGTTAACCCAAGAACTACAGCCTAGTGACCATGAAAGTCGCCAACAATACAGTCATGCAATATTGCAGCTTAATTCCCAAAGTCACGTTTTTTACCGACAGCTGATAATGAGCGATGAGGCCCACTCCGATATGAACGGATTTGTTAATAAGCAGAATTGTCGTTTCTGGGCATTAGAGAACCCTCGTTTCATGTTTGGTATGGAGGTGTCATTGGACCTTCTTTGAAGATGCTGCAGATAATTCTCTTTTTTGTCTGATATTATTTTTCATACATAATTTCTAAGTTTCAATAGAAGATTAAGATGAAAAAATGGACATGTTTTGTTTCATTTCACAAGTATTCGGGAAACAAACCAGTCAGTAACAGATCGGCCACCCTATATATGTATTACTTGGAGGATTATCAGCTGCCTGCCCCCTTTTTCCTAGCTTGGCAAAAATTGAATAAAGAGAACATATTTTACAATACTGTTTCCTCTCATAATAAGCTATTGATCTTTTCAAAAAGGAATGAAATCCTAAAATACACCATTTTCATTTTTTGTTTTTTTTTTTTTGTTCAGTTTTGGACATGAACATTTTTTTGTATAATTTTTTGAAAACTAATTCTCTTATCATAAAGAATTCTATGCAATGATATTTTTTATGCAAAAAACAGTTCAGCAAGTAATACTGAATAAATGAAAGATGCCTGGTAAAGGATCGCAATAGACAAAACTTACTACCTCACTTGCATCCACTTGAATATAGAGGAAGGACGCCTATTATCGGGTACCTTTTTAAAAATGTTCACTAAAACTTTTCTATTCATTCCCAAAAGTTAATTGGTTGACATATTTATTGCTTATTGTTCCTAGTTTTGTTTTACAAGAGATAATTAAAATTAAGTAAACACAGTTGCTGTTATTCAGAAAATTCGTAAATGGTGTCATTTCCTTAAATTAAAAAAAGGTTGCCTAATATCGGGTAGTGTCGATTCCAAATATCGGGTGCCCGATATTTGGAAACAACTTCTTTAAAAAATGCAAAGTAGCAATATTAGCTATCTAAGATATTTTATTTTACAGTAAGACACAGGAGAATACAATAAATAAAATAACTATTTCTCAATAACAAAAAAGAAACAAGTATTTATCCATCTAAACATAATTCACAAATAAATGATTTCTCCTTGCCTATATCTGAGCAATTTTCGTTAACACCAACGCAGGCACTTCATGCATTGGACCCACTTGGATCCAGAAATATCTTCAGAGAACCAGTTGGAACAATAAAAGCATTCCACATCGACATCATCTTGGTCCATGTCGTCATCCGTGTCTACCAATTGACTTTCATCACTATCAGAACTGCTAGATGAGCTTATCTTCCTCTTTCTTCCTTTTTTCCTTTTGGGATCGATTTTTTATTGTTAACTTTTTCCTTCTCGTTTTTTAGTTTTGATTTATTTTGATTCAGGCTAACTGTTTTCGGTGTGATCTTTTTTCTTTTTTTCAAGCTCTCTTCTAAATCTGTCTTATAAGGCGTAGAAGTGAGGATAGCTGTTGAACCACGTTTACCTCCTTTTTTAGAAGCTTCTCCCGAACAACCTGGCCTTGGAGACTGATGTTTTGTCTTTAGGCTAGGTATAGGACAAATATCCTGAGGTACAACGAGCTTAGGTGTCGAAATGGGTGGTGTAGTTTCTCTTTCTTTTCTTAAGTTTTCAGTAACAGCAGGATCCACAGCAATCTGATTTTCGTCATTATCTCCTTCGACTGATTGTCTTTCATTTGAAGAATGGATGGCAAATTCCTCATCTCGGAAAATTGTCGGTTGGAATGGAAATATTCCACATTTTCTAAAACCATTCACTGCAATTTCACAACTCGCTGCTCTTAAATAGGCTCTTCCAATTAGTTCCGATATTTGATAGGAAGTTACAACTCTCCCTGGATTTGCTCTAAGCCATGTTTCAGTTTCAGCAGCATAATAAGTTTTGAAAGGTGACATAAAGGAGACATCGAGTGGTTGTAACTTATTTGTAGAATGGGGAGGTAGGCAGATAATATGAACGAAATTATCTCTGGCAATGTTGATAACATCAATATTCCTTGAATGAGAATAGTGTCCATCTAATATCAAGACAACTTGTTCGGATTCGCTAGGTTTTACATGTAAAATAAAGTACCTCAGCCAGTCTGTAAAAATGTCTTGCTGAATCCATCCCGATGGATGACATCTGGCAACGGACCCAGGGGGAGCTCCATTTAGAAGCTCAGGCTTCATATTTTTGCGGGGAAACACCAACATTGGTGGCATGTAACGACCGACAGCGTTCATACACGTTACAATAGTTACTAAAGCACCCCGTTCCGAAGCAGTTAAAGCTGCAACTTGCCTTTTTCCTTTCAAACTTATCACTTTGGCATGTTTGTGTTGTACTGTCGTAATACCAGTCTCATCAACATTATAGATTGCTGCTGGATTAAAGCCAACTTTTGGCAAAACGCTACCGGTAGGTAGTAGGTTTTCTGCCTAATTTGATAGCAAGTAATGTATCAACCGGTTTCTTACTTATTACATAATGCTGGGCACGCCAAATGCTTTAGACGCCTTGAGAGTTCCCATTTCCTTGTTCTTAACTGCCTCTACTGCCCTCTTCATCGCTTCTGCATTCCATTGCTTTCTTTTTTTTGGAGGCATCTGTGAATAAACAGATGCTTAATAATTATAACTTCAATATAATGAAACAATATCTACGTCACAACATCAAGTGTTCCTTATATCGGATACCCGATATTTGGCATCTTTAAGCATCCCACAAACCGGCGCGAAATAATCGCGGCGAAGTATTCGCAACGAAATTCAGAGCGAAATTCGCAATCTGTTTCGCCTGTTTATTCATACCAAAGCGTCTTATTCGCTCCGCGAACGTGAAGGTTTCGACAGGTTGCGTACATTTTATTTTTGCCTTTTGCAATGAGCTCGTCTTCAGAAGAAGAGGAGGCACTTCTATTTCTTGCTTTAGAAGAGGAACAAAATGCACGGTAAGTTATGTTTATTTAACGCCATTTGATAGTTGGGTATGTATTTAGTTTAACGAAGTACATAAAACAAATATTTTCAATTTTGTTTAGGAAACGAAGGTAGTGGGTACATGATATTAACTTGGAACGAAATAAATTTGTGGAATACCATACCTTGATGCCACAACTTCGGCTGGATGAACAGCGCTTTTACGTATATTTTAGAATGACTCCAGAGTGTTTCGATGAAATATTGAACTTGGTGAAAGATGAAATACGAAAATCTGACACAAATTATCGTGAAGCTATTTCGCCAGAAGAACGACTTGCTATTACACTCAGGTAAAAAAATTAGATGTATTAAAATTAGTAGGCTTATCGAATACGTAAACTTCAGGGATCGTGAAATAAATATTTTATTGTAATAATTGGACTACATGTTGCCACTAGGATTAAATGTTGCTAAATAATTCGAGGCAGAATTTGCCTCCTCTGTTGGGTATATTATTGGAGTAAACCCAGTGCCGCTTGGGAAGGATGACATACTACTATCATACATACTTGCAGAATTCTGGGTAGACGCTGAAGACATTTCTTCAATATGTTCAAATTCTTCGTGCGCTATTAATTCGGCTATTTTTAGTTTTATTCGGGCTTGACGCTTTAAGGGAAGTGTTTTCACAGTCTGTGCATGTGCCAAGAAAAGTGAATCAATGGCTTCGTTCTCTTTTTTAGGTTTTTTACCTTCAAAATAATTAATGAGCTGTTGTACAGACGAAGATGGTGGTTCATAGCGTTTTCTGCTCATTTTATATTTTGGTGTAGTTGCAGTCTGCGGAAAGGTGTGCCCTGGAGTAGTCACTGCTGTAGTGTTCAATGAAGAAGGTGGTGCTGTCTGTGATGCCGAGGCGTTCTGTGCATCTTCTGCATCTACATCAGCATTTTCATCTTCTCCATGGCCGCGGTCTTCCAAATTTTCGGTTTCTACATTTCCAGCCCTTTCTTGATATATAGTCAACGCCAAACAAAGTGGTGTGCACGTCATCAAGGTGGGTGTGTTGAAAAATTTACATTGTTGCCAAACTTTTTGTAAAATAATAAAATTTATTATTTACATATCTAGGTTTATAAGCAATATTAACCTCAAATGAGAACAAAAATAATAGTATAATAAAATTATAGATCTGTACTTGCATAATCATTAAGTATGACAATTATTGATCAGATGACATTATGAAACTACCATATTTAATTGATAGCTTAAAGGTACTGAATAAAAATCCAAATGGGGTCCTCCAAATTTTATGCATGGTATTTATTTTACAGAATTCATACAGAAAAATGCATTCTAAAATTAGGTAAGCTACTGGTGTAAGCTTTTTCTGTACAATAAAGTTAGTCGGAGTTTCTTTCTTCAGCGCTGTCTGAATCTGAATCTTCATCACTCTCAAAGTTGATTATTAAAGGTTCGATGTCTGGTCGATCAAAAATTCGTTCTCTTTCATACCATTTAAAAATTTCTTGCTCAGTATGTCGAACACTATTTTTCCACATGTCTGGGGTAACCGTTTGTAGAGCCTCGTTCCACATATCCAAACAGTCTTTTTCACTGTTACCATCTCTACCAATATGTCTGTTATAGTAGCCTTTTGCTATGCCCCAAATTAACTCAATAGGGTTAAATATACAATGGTAAGGAGGCAGACGAAGAACTTTGTGCCCATGTTGTTCCGCCAATTCATCAATCACGTATATTTTAGGTGGTTTGTTTCTAAAAAAGCAGTTATTTTAAGAATAGGAATAAACAAAAGAAATATAAACTGTCGACCAAAATATATATAATTAAGAAGCATTATGTACCGAGCAACAATACTCAATAGCTCTGTTTTAAACATTGTGTTTAAAAATGGTATGTTTTGATTTGTCAACCAGTCTTGGATATTTTTTTTTGTCCATGCATTGTTGGGCACTTTGTTCAATATCATGCTGTGATAAGGGGCGTTATCCAGTATAATCATAGATGGACTCTCCAATTTTTCTAATAACTGATGTTGAAACCATTTCAAAAAATTGTCCTGGTTCATCTCTCCATGGTAATCGCTCAATTTTGTTTTCGAAGAAAATATCGCTTCACTACCCTCAATAAACCCATTTTCATTTCCAGCATGTAATATAATGTATCTAAAATATATTAGTTTTAAATTTTATAGTGCAAATTGTGTAAAAGTACATACATTTTACCATCTGTTTTAATAGCTTTCACGCTTTTTTGGTTTCCATTTTGCCAAGAGCGACCTATGGTCCCATTTTGAAATATCCAAGTTTCATCGAGGAAGACAAACTGGTATAAGGCCTCAACCTTGGCTTGATTGTATTGCCTTAGAAATTCCACCCTTTTCAAAGCTATACTTGGTAGTTCCATGAGCCCTCGTCGCGGATTGTCCTTAAGCCACTTAAATCCAAGATCTCTAAGCAACCGCCTTAAAGACGTGGCACTACCATCAAATAATGCCCTATCTCTTAATCGAGACCATAAAGTTTGTATCGTAACTTGTTCTTCTGAAACCATGTTGTAATATGACATTATAATTTAGTTAACAAATTAATGCAAATTTCTGATAAATTATTATAATAAGATCTTACTTTTGTGATACATATTATAGATCACTTCTCGAATGGCACTTGTATCCAATGTCGCTGTGTTGGTTACACGTTTAATATAACTCCGCTTTTTCTTGGGCGATTCTAAATTTGCATCACTTTTCACACCCTCGGAAATACGACTAACTGTCCTTAAACTAATTTCTAAAGCAGCAGCAACGCGCTACAAAAAATGAAATAAAATTTCACTATTATTAATATACATTACATATAATTATTAGTAACCTACCTCTTGAACAGCATTTAAAGGCAACAAAGGCCCGTTGTTGTCCCTTTCTTGCTCAAAGTAGTGCATTAACGAGGCCACGAGTTCCTTACACCGACTATTTAACTGTTTGGGCATCTTTATATACCAAAATTGCCTTTATCTACTCGTAAAATGAATAATTTTGTTTTGAAACAAACAGTTGTTGATTTACAGTATGCGGGGCCAAAGGATTTATAAAGATTTGAAATGCCACAAATTGATTCAGTGCCAAAATTAATACAAATGTCAGTTCCCAGTTTAAATAAGTTTCAAGGTGACAATGTGTCAACGCTGCGAAATCGGTTTAGTGCGTTTACATGTCGATAAGTGATTGGAGCGTTTGCAAAACATTTTATTTCGCATAATGCGTCTAAATTTATCAGAAAACAACTTATGTGATATTTTAATAACAATGTTTATATGACTATTAACCATAATAAGAGAGTAATGACCATTTTACAATTTATATATCACATTAATATGAAACTGCAATAGAGCAATTGTTTGTGATAGAAACGTAGGCATTAGGTCGGGGAATTTTTATCGTGATGACGTGCACGCCACTTTGTTTGGCGTTGACTATATATTTGAGTTGAATTCGGCTGTCTCATAATGTATGACGTCAATATCTTTCACATTAGACGACGTTTTGGCAAATGCCAAAAAAGGACGGAAAAATTCCATGTAGTCAGCCTACTGCCATTTTTTTATGTTGCCCACTGCTTGGCCGGTCTTTGGTTTGGTAGATTTTATATATTTTGCAAATGTGTCTCTGATATTCTTCCACCTTTTTTTTACTTAATCACCTAAAAACGATTTTTTTTATAGATTCCTTGCCACTGGTGGCACCTTCTATACCATTGGGCATAGCTTTCGAGTTGGCTTTACAACAGTGAGTGCAATCGTAACCGAAGTCTGTGAAGCGATATGCAGACATATGTCTGCATATGTATTTACCAGAACCAACAGAGAATATATGGAAAAAATGTGCTGAAGAATTTGAAAACAGATGGGGATTTCCCAATTGCATTGGCAGCGTGGACGGTAAACATGTAACAATCAAGAGACCTAACAACAGTGGCTCCAATTACTGATGCTATTTACATAAATATTCAATAGTACTTATGGCCATTGTTGTCCCGGACTATAAATTTATATGTGATGATATTGGTGGTTTCGGAAAAAATAGTGATGGGGGTATTTTCGAAACCTCAAACATGGGAAAACGATTTGAACAAAATTTAATGAGTGACCCTGCACCTAGATTTCTCCCTGGGCAAAATGAAATCTGCTCGTACGTCTTAATTGGTGATGAAGCATTTGCTTTAAAACCATACCTTACGAGACCATTTCCTTATAAGCAGACTTTAACAGACGTCAGAAAAGAGAAATACAGTGTAAGACTTTGTCGAGCTAGAAGGGTCGTGGAAAATGCGTTTGGTATTTTGTCTCAAAAATGGCGAATATTTTACAGGCCATTAGAAACTAAAGTAGATACTACTATTCTAATTGTACGTACGGCATGTGTTTTACACAATTTTTTACGAAGTAAAAGTGGCGATGACAAATATTTTCAATTCTTAGATCCCCCAGAACCCGTGCTTGGAGCTTTTACTGATATAGCAAATGATCCTCGGCGGGCAGCAAGGCTAGCATCTTCTACTCGTGACAAATTCGTAAATTATTTTAATTCTGATATGCCTATGCCCAATATATAGAATGTTCGTTTTCACATTTGTGTAGACTGTAAATTATATATAAGTTAATAAAAAATATTAGGTACATACCATTTGTATTTAATTCTTTTCCTATTTCCATCCAAATCTTGTCTTTCTTTCTCACATTCCTGTATTCATTGTTCGACAAATCATACAAACAAGGATACTTTTTCACTATTTCTATCAATAATTCCGTTTTTGCCATTGCGAATTTTTGAAGAACAGCGTCAAAAACGCGGTCAAAGGCGAACTGAAATACGCCGCGATAAAAACGCTGGAACAATCGCATTCGCTTCGCACAAGTCTGAGCCTGTCCGTAAACCGCCGCGTTTTAATGTGATCGCGAATTCATCGCCGCGAAATTTTCGCAGCCAAAGCGAATATTTTTCGCGCCGGTTTGTGGGATGCTTTACATGCCCGATATTAGGAAACATAACCTCAAAATATTACGACAATATATCTTAGAAAGCAAATCGAAAGCGACATTTTTCTAATCCTTAGTGGATAGCTGCAAGCCTACCGAAGACATATGAACATAAAAATAAACAAAAACAGACCTACCTTTTCATGAAAACACCAATTTAGTTAACACTTTCAAAATATTCGTGGCGGATTTCACACACTTCCCGTGTTTGTGGAAAGAATGAAGGTCACAAAAACATATGAACGTTACAGGTTGCATTTAATGTGATTCCTGTTACATGTTGGTCATTATAACAGTAGATGGCTGTAGTAGCTCGTCTAATAAACCGCTGCCCGATATTCGGAACCTACCCGATATTAGACATCCTTCCTCTAATATTGCGTATCGCTAGCACCTAAGGCACACTTGCAATGTGTCTGGCATAATGTAAAAACTATTAAAACTGTCTGTCAGCTGGGGTAAGATCTTTTGATACTCCCGCTAGTAACATACATAAATTTAAGCTTTCATACCATGACGAAAGTTTAACTCTGATTTTTTAATGTTTAGGGGTGTCTAGCAGGGGATTGAAACTGTACTGTCTCGCAATAAATGCCGTCATTTATAGTATCATTCTGAAGGAATTGGGCTTTATTCTCTAACGAATTTGAGGCACTATTAAATAAATTTGCTACCTGCCAAAGTAACCATCTAAATTTCATAGTCATTTCATAGTCGCTGATCGTTTTTACATGTACTGGGGACATGCACAGAGAAACTTTCACGTTTTATAAAATAATGAAAGTCTGGGCGTCGCGAGCTCTTGGTCTATATAGGTTACTCCACTTAAGTATATTTCATTTTGGATATTTTTACATATACATCATGAAAAACCCTGACACTCATGTCTGTCCGCTTTTGCTGGAAAGTACCGCTCGCGATTTGATAAAATCTTGGCACACTACTATGTCACGTCCCTCATGTCCAAATCTTAAAAAGGTTGACTATGGTACACAAAAATATCCTTTTCAGAAAGAGCCATAACTTGGGACTGGAGACTAATTGTATGAGCCTGTTTGACTGATTTGATCGATTTAATTCAATTATATATGTTAGTAGTTAACTTTTCCTAATATATTGACGCCATTTAGCTTAAGGCATCGCGTTGTCAAATCGGTAGTCTGGCGAATAGCCGTTTGTGCAGAATATGTACCCTCTATGCATTGGACATCCTTAGATATGATCAACCTACATGTTTACCTCTGAAGTTGTTATTTTCGAAAAATTATTAACATGTTTATATTGTGACGTAATCTGTATAGGTCAATTATAGTCTAACCAGAGATTCAAAAAAATTCCTAACGATGAGCCTGTTATCCTCTTTGTCAACTTTGTTAATCTCGGTCATTGTAGCGATAAAGTTTCCTATCCACGTCTTAAGAACTCATTTCCATTTTAATTCGTCCTTGAGCATGTGACAGTACCTGGAAGACTTATATTAATATTCTATCAGGAATAGCAAAACCCATTCACCATAATGAGCGTACTATAAGCATCCTCTGATCATCTAATAAGTTTATAGCTACAAGTTTATAGCCACCTCTTGTCAGAACATACTTCTTATCGCCGTACTTACTTCTGTATCTACTCTGTCTTATTACAATTTTTTCACTATTTAGTAATTACCTGATGATGATGTTATACATTGTGTAAACGTTATGGTAGTCAATATTGAAATGAGTAATAGGGGGCGTCAAAACAAGTCAAAAAGTTCATATAACCCATGGTCCAAAAGTCAATAGATTTTTGTCTAAATCGCTTTATAGTTTACAACTTTAAGTGCTTTATATCGACCACAATCAATACAATCTTACTAATTTATATAATCTAATCTAAACCGTTTTTAAATTGGGTAATTAACAAATAAATGGCATTAAGTTTTTCTAAGTTAAGCCAAAATTTGTAGTCAGTAAGTAAGTAAGTTTTATTAAATTAAATATTTAAAACACACATGACGACAGCGCGTCGATCTTTCATCACTCTTATCGAACCGGCAATCGATCGCAAACGGAAACAGTGGTTAGTTATCGTTTTGCATAGATAAATTGCATTATCGTTTTGTCGAGCAGAGCATCAGACGTGTTGTTTTGTTTTTGTTCGCATACGTCGTCCTGTTTATTTACAATGTTCTCGAATCAATAGTTCGCCGACATGTTGTTAGTTCGTCAGAATTCAAATCTTGCAGCTCAAATTTATCGCGACAGATTTCGCCAATGGGTACACCTAGACAGAAGGACATTTGTGCAAGTGTACCAAAGACTTGGAGATACAGGAAGTGTTCAGCCCACTAATATTCGCACTCGTGAAAGACAGGTTACTGTACAGCAGAAGAAACAAATTTTAAATATCGTGGAAATCAATGAGATATCAGCACTCGGGAATAAGATCGCCGCGTAGGACTATCGCATACCATAGTCCCTACGGAAAATTTGCTTTATCCCTACCATGTTCATCGACTGCATGCCTTGTTACCAGAAGACCAGCCTCGCCGACTAACATGCTGTCAGTGTTTTTTGCACAAAAACATTGAAAATCCGGATTTTTTTAAAAACATTCTAGCGACGGACGAAGGTACTTTTACGCGAGACGGGATATTAAATTTCCATAATACTCACACGTGGGCCCAAGAAAATCCTCATACCATTCGTGAAGACCATTTTCAACGTTTTAAAATAAATATTTGGGGATATTCTTGACGATCAGGTAATTAGTCCTTTCTAGTTACCCCCAAAGTTGTCAGGAGGATACCTTAGCTTTCTAGCCAATAACCTACCAGAACTTTTGGAACAGACCTTAGACAACATGCCATTACAACGGAGACAGAATTTGTGGTTTCTTCATGACGGGGCACCACCACACATTTTTAGAGGCGTCATTCAGTATTTGAATAAACATTATCCAAATCGCTGGATCGGTCGAAATGCTCCCGATTCTCGAAAATGGCCAGCAAGATCTCCTGACCTCAATCCGATGGATTTCTGGTATTGGGAAGAACTTAAAGGGATGGTTTATGGGCTGGTCCACTAACAACTGAAGCACAACTGTGCGAAAAAATGTTTAATGCGGCTGAAATAATAAATGGACAACTTCGAGGTCCTAGAGTAAGAAGAAACTGGGTTCGTCGTAATGAAGCTTGTGTGGAAAGTGGAGAACGACATTTTGAACACCTTCTTCAAATACAAAAAAGTGCATTGTGGGTTTTAAAAAGAAAAACAATGTATGTATCAAAATTGTGTTCCCTATTTATAAGTGGATTTTTTTAATACGTTCAATAAACTTTCACACACCAGGTGAAGCGCTGAGACAGTTAGTGGTAAGTCCGTTTTTTTAATTGTTTGCATTTTCCGAGTACATTATCAAATAATGGAATAATACCTAAGAGCCAAAAATAACAAACTCCATCTTTATTTACACTGCGTTCCGTCGTAATTTGCGTCTGGCATTGCGGCGTTGTCAGATTTTATTTTACTTTAAAGTCGCTTTTCTCTACAAAAATGCCGTTTTGACTATCATAACATTTACACCCTGTATATTCAACATCTCAGTACCCGAGGAAATAAGCTCAATGACTACCGAACGTATATTAGCTTTCACGGAGCAGTAACATCAATAAATTCGAACAGTTGGAAGATGTCTACCGACCAATGTATAAGCATGATTCACATCTATGCTTCCATGTATTTGTTCTCACAAGATGTAAATCTGTCGTTTAGTATGCTTCCTGGTTCACGATATAAGGTGACCCTCGCCAGTGGTAGCCCAAAAGGTTAAGACATTGTGTTTTATCTATATTATATTTGGGACATTCCATTACATGGCGACCAAAGGATTAAAATAGATTAGGAGTAAAATTGTATAGTTTTAGTCCATACTTTCTACTCATTTGTCTACCAATATCAAGCAAAGTGACAGCATTGTATCAACATTATAATAATACTTGCAACTGGAAACACTACCATAATTGATCGATCAAACGAACTTACCTGAAGTGAAGTTCGATCGTAATTATACGAGGGTCCAGTCCGAAGACATCACTTTGTTTATTCACTATGTAGTCCGCCCCTGGAGTACGATCCGCGCACCAAGTTGAAAGACGAGAATCCCCACCTCCTCGCCGCGCCCTGGCCACTCGCGTTGAATCATTTGTTTAAAGAAATGGTACTTGCTCGCAACTTGGGAGGGTTGCATATAGGGTGGGGGTGATGTCTTCGGACTGGACCCTCGTATAATTACGATCGAACTTCACTTCAGGTAAGTTCGTTTGATCGATCAATTATACTTTGGGTCCAGTCCGAAGACATCACTTTGTTTATTCACTATGTAGATGTTTAAAGATGAGATAGAGTTGCGAGCGAGTTGATGATATAAAAAATACAAGTATACAAACACGAAAAGGCAAAAACATATATTCTGCATTCTCATAAACAAAAGCAAAAAACAAGGGGTCAATTTTTAACATTTACCCTAATAGTAATATTTTTTCAAAAAACAACTAGAGTACCTAAAGTACGTCACAAACTCTTAAACTGTTCTAACTAATCAGGCATTTATGTCCAAAATGGCATTTGCAAACTCATTGTTGGTTTGTAAAGGACGATTATAAAACTTTGCAAATGTGGAATGTTGCGTCCAACCAACTGTTTTACATATACTATCTACGGAAACGCCTTTTCTTAACGCCGTTGAGGTAGCCGCATGCCTGACTGAATGAGGCGTAAAAAGTGTTGTGTTGACACCCGCCGATGCAAGAGTCTGTTTTACCCATCTGCTTAAAGTGTCTTTGGACGCCCTGGTATGTGGTTTTTTATATGTCACGAATAGAAAATCGTTGTCGGGTTCTCTCAAGCTAGCTGTTCTGTCAATATATTCCTTCAGGATGGTGGCTACGCACAGGAAAGGGTTTTGTTGAAAAACCGGTATATGCAAGGTTGGTTGAGGTTTCCCAATTCGACTGGTTTTAATTGGGTCTGAAATATTAATGGTAGTTTCGCTGGGACCATGGGAGGTATGTGAAAGACGAATAAGAGAAATTGTCTGGAGTCTTTCTCCTGTTATTAGAGCTAATAACGTTGTCAATTTTTGTGACAGACTTTGGAGGCTAAGTGGAGATGGTAACTTTTCTAGATAACTTAGGAGAGGTGTAGGATCCCAGGTGGCCGAATATTTTGGCCGAGAAGGCCGTAAACGATGAATGCCTTTTTTGAAGCGTCTAATTATAGGATTGGATGCTAAATCAGTTGAGCAAATTAGTGAAAGAGCAGATGTATGAGAATTAAAAGTGCCAGACGTGAGGTTTTTCTTCTTTGTCAACTCTTGCAAGAATGACACCACGTCTTTGATTGTGGGTTTAAAGATCGAAATGTCATTACTAAAGCAAAATTCCCACCACAATTTGTAGGAGCTGTTATATTGCTGCAATGTGGATCTGGAGACTGAGGCGATGATTGTAGAAATAGCAGATTCCGGCACCTCTCTACTCAAAAACGCTTGCCTGATAACTTCGCTGCTACCAGGGTAAGGGTTTTCGACAGCGGATGTGACCTGGAAACCGCACAAGATAGTAAATCAGGTGAAGGGGGAAAATGAATTTCTTGGTCGATCAATAACTGACGGAAAAGTGGGTACCAAGGTTGTGAAGGCCACCAAGGAACCACCAAAATTCCGACAGCCTTCTCCTGAATTATTTTTTGTAAAACTCGGAGAATTAAGGTAAAAGGGGGGAATGCATAAAAATAAAAACTGTTCCAGCGAATTGTAAACGCATCGATATATGTAGATCCTGGATCTCTATGCCAGGAAGCGTATACCTCGCATTTCGCATTGGTATGAGAGGCAAAAAGATCGATCTCTGGTTTTCCGAAGATGTCGGTTAAATGGTCGAAGGCAGTTTGAGATAATGACCATTCCGTTTCAAAATTCAAGCTCCTGGACTCATCGTCTGCTATAGCGTTATCTTTAGATGGGATGTATGATGCAAAAAGCCAGAGATTTCTTTCCTCACACCATTGCCAAATTTGTTTAGCCAGAGAACATAGCTCTGGAAACCGAACACTCCCCATTCTGTTAATGTAAGAAACGGCTGTTGTATTGTCGCATCGAATTAGAATATTGCAATTTTTTAAAAGTTTTGCATAACACTGGATGCCGTAAAATATAGCCCATAATTCCAAATTATTTATATGCAATAGTTTTTGGGAGTCGGACCAGAAACCGTGGGTTCTATCCTGGCCAGAGCAAGCCCCCCATCCTGTTAGCGATGCGTCGGTAAAGATGGTGATATGAAAGGAATCATACCTTATGTCATTGAAAGCTGTTGAAATGTGATCTTTCCACCATGAAATATCGCTCTTTATGTTTTCAGGAATAGCCATACTTGCGTTATAATTTCCATTGTTTTTCTCTAAAGCTAAGAATTTTTCCCTTTCTAGAGATTTGCAATAAAGAAACCCGTATTTCACACCAGGACAAGCCGACACCAAGGTGCCAATGAACCTTGCCCAGTCGCGAATTCTACATCTCGATTGGTTCAAATAATATGAGGCTAACCTGAGGATGTGATTTTTCTTTTCGGCAGGAAGTTCAATTGTTAAATTAACACTATCTATCAGAAAGCCGAGGAATCTTATACGAGTAGTGGGTACCAGAATGCTTTTGCTGTTATTGATGATAAGACCCAATGAGCTTAAAAACCGAATGGTTGTGCTAACATTATTAAGGCAGGATTCATAGGAAACTCCAAAGATTAGAAAATCGTCTAAATAATTGACTGTAGAGATGCCTAAATTGCGGAGAAAAGAGACGACTGGCTTCATAAGCTTTGTGAAACATAACGGAGCTGTACATAACCCAAACGGTAGGCAAGTGAATTGATACAATTGGCCATCAAAGTAGAATTTTAGAAATTGTTGATGGTCGCTGTGGACAGGTACTAAAAAATACGCATCTCTCAAGTCGATTGTGCACATGTACACGTTTTTATGAGTCAATTTTATAGCCGTACGAAGGTCCTCCATTTTGAAATGCGGGCATTCCACATATTCATTTAACTGTTTCAGGTTTAATATAAATCTTTTTCCCCCGTTGGATTTATCTGCAAGAAAATATGGAGAGATAAATTGATCGGGCCTTGACTCAGATTTGATTATGGCCCCGGACTTCTGCAAGTCGCGTATAGCTACTCGAACTAGCGATGTTTCTGTCGAAGAAAAATTATTTGTGCCCAAAGGTTGACGTAATGGAGGTGTGCCTTTAAAGGGAATCCGGTAACCTTGAATCCAGGATAAGACTATCGGATTTGAAGTTAGTTTTGACCAAGAGTTGAGGTAAAATTGTAGCCGACCAGCAAATAGAGCTTGTTTTACCTTCAACGTTTTCTGGACTGCTGTTGTCTGTTCGGAGCAAACTGTTTTGAGGAATTGCCCTTGTGCTGCCTCACCTCCCTCTTGCGGTAAGACGGGCGATACCTGTTTAAAGCGCCTACATTCTTTGACGAGTTGCCTCCCCCCCCTCTTCTTTCAGGATTACTGAAAGACCGAGTCACTTGAGAGCTACTGCGTGAGGGGATAGAGGACAAACGTAGGTCCTGTCCGGCCTTCTCCAAAGATTTCAAATTTTTCGCCCGCTCACCTAAATCTGGCCCGAATAAGAACTCCCCTGGTAAGGTGTTTTCAGTCAGTTCTTTAACTGATTTGTTGAGTACTGGGCTGATCAGGTACTTTCTAGTTTTAGAGATGTCGTGAAAGAGTGCCGCCAAGATTCGCGCAGAATCTGTCAAATTCGATAAAATCTTTTCCTTGGTATCCTTGGGAATCTGGGTTTCTTCTTCCAAAATGACGTTAAAAGCTTTCCCCATGGCGGTCAGTCCGGTACCAATGTTCAATTGGTACCCGGAATGGGTGGCATCTCTCGTTAAATGAGTAGAAGAGAGAATGGCTTTCACTTCGGGGTTTATCTTCGGAGGGTGTAAAGAGGCACAGTTAGAAGGCACAATGTGTTTTTCTCTAATGATGGTGGTGTCCTCGGTGGAAAGTCCGTTGGCCAAAATGTGGGACCATCGAGAAGCTAAGGCACCGTGTAGTTGGAAGTTAGACCTATTGGCTTTTTTAGGGTCTACACCCAGGATATTTAATATGTCTTCCGATAATGGGAGACACTCACCTTCACTAAGCATCAAAACATCCTCCATATCATTTTTCTCAGTTGGTACCGTTCCCAAGTCCGGCCCTGTCAGAATCTGAGCTTCCGCCTCGCACGGAGAACGGCCAGCCGAGTCTACCTGACGCTGTACCTTATCAGATGGGCTGCCTGAGTTTTTCTCTTGACGCAAATATTCCCGTCTCTCTCTACGTCGCCTCGACACGCTCGGTGATCGACTGCGACTGTTACTACTCCTAGAACGTGACCTTGAACGCCTACGGCTGATGCGAGAGCGGGAGCGTCTAAAATGATGAGGTGAATTGGTACGAGACATGGATCTGCTGTGTCGACTCTTTCGGGATAAACTTCTCGAATTAGTGCGAGAACGATAACCACCTGACCTTGCCTCGAGCTCCTCCTGTAAAATGGCCCGAATCATGTCTCTCAAGGAGCTGGGTGAATTGGCCTCCGAAATTCCTGATTTTTCCATGGTTTCTGTTAAACAAGTATAACCATTGGTTAACGTATTCAATCTGGTTGAATACGCCAATCAATTATGTAACAGACTGCTAAGTGGTATCAAAAAGAATAGCCTTGTTGTGAACTTACCTACCTACTCACTGAGCACTATGTACCGAAAAGAGAAATCGCACGCGTTTTCTGAACTGAAGCAGGCCGGGCGACTGCACGGATCGCGCACCAAAAAGCGAATGATTCAACGCGAGTGGCCAGGGCGCGGCGAGGAGGTGGGGATTCTCGTCTTTCAACTTGGTGCGCGGATCGTACTCCAGGGGCGGACTACATAGTGAATAAACAAAGTGATGTCTTCGGACTGGACCCAAAGTATAATTATCTGGACACCCGCACTTTTGCAAAATAATACTACTACTATGAGTTTAATGACAACTGTCAATACATTGACTTATGTCAAAGACTTAACCCAATGACAAGGTTCTGAAACATTTTTGTAACATCAAGTACGATGCTACCTCCAGCAATGGTTGGGTATAGGTAAACAGAGATATTTGTTTAAAAATCGAATTTTAAAAGAACCGAAAATGTTACTCACTTATCTTAGTATACTGTGGTAAGTGCCTTGAAGATGCCGGTGAGGCATTGCGAGTATATTTAGATCAGTCTCCAAAACGTCTCCATCCTGCGCTGTGTAGGTTTGCTTATTTTGTACAAAAAACTAGGGAGACAGGACTTTTGAAAGCATATCGGGATGACCACAGTTTAGAACTCTGACAAGCCCTAATGCACACGTTGAACAATTTTTCGTTTTACTTTTTTGCTGTTACCAAGCATTAATCATGTTCTGTCAAAAGTTATTCCAGAATAATCTCAACTTTTAGAACACGCCAGATAACCACCTATGTGAGGTTATAGAAACTAATGGCAAAATTAGAGATATATACTAATTTTAAAGTCGAAAACTTCTATAAAGAATAAGAAACTGCTTTCTGAAATAGTTTTTTCTGTATTTCGAGCGCAAAAGGCTACATTGCCGCTCGCGATATGTTTTATATAGGTGACGCGAAGCGGAGCGTCCCAAATTGCACATAAGGTTTATGATGCATACACAATAAATATGATGACATCTGATCTTCAATCAGTAGCATTTTTGCTACTTGCTATTAAACGGCAAAGCTGTCATCTACGATCGATCCTTGGATAACGTTAATTATGCATGCCAAACTGTGAGCAATAACACGTACTTTTTCAGTGAGTGTAGAGTAATATGAGCTGCCACTGTATTTATTTTATTTATATTCAACAGCACCAAGATCCATTTCCATAAGTCAAATTGATATTCTCAACGCGTACCATGATGATGATCGCTTAGAATTTTTTTTGTTCGTTCACAAATTGGAATCTGATAGCCTTTTGTATGAAACACACTCTTACAATGAATTATTGATAATTTTAATGAAGAAACATCTTAGTCATTTTGAGTCGATGTTTTCTAACTCTTCCGCTATTTTAATTATGTCTTCGGGAACAGTAACTGATTATTTAAATTATTGAATTATTTATTCAAATATATTCATGCTACAACTTGAGTGCAGCATGTAGGTGCCATACTATTTTTGACCTGCATGTAGCCTCATTAATAATAATATTAATTCAAGCTGGAAAAAAATGGTGTAGCAGCTAAATATGATGTTATTCAGAAATATTTATATCGCAGTATCATGTGCCCTTGTTTTTGTCTTTTGTTATCTCTAATGGTAATATATATCACAAAAAAAACATGTAACTCGTTTTCTATGGTTTGTCTGTCATATAGGTATATCGGTTCAATAATTAACTTGGACTTTTCCTCAAGCTTTCACACTATGTTCTTAAATCATGGAGTAGCAAACATTAGAGTTGGATTCATGTCTATTTGTTCTATCGACACCAGGAAAGGTCTCATTCTAAAATTAAAAGATACCGAACGGAACTAATGTCCATTTCTGTATTCAGGCAGTATTTTGCCCCAAGCAAGGTCGAAGTCATCCTCTAATTTTCCATATACCGCGGCAACGTCTCGGCTACGTGGATGATTAAAGGACGTGCGGTGATGACTGCGAAATCCCAACGGATGGTCCAGTAAGGGCGGTTGCAATATTCGGAATTCCGATTTGGAAATAGTATGGTACTAAAGTAGTTTTTATTAAATTCAGAATTTGCTTTTTTCATATTTTGTCTTAATACCCTACATTAGTGGTCGCCAACCGGTAGCACGCAAAGACGATTCTGGTGGCTCACAGCATATTTTAATAAGGTCTAGAAATCATAGAAGCTGCGGCAACACTGCTGTGAACCATCTGTTCGAGAACGATCTCGATTACTTTCAAAGTAATAAATACGCAAGGCGCGGCGACAGTTCGCTCAGTTTAAAACTAAACGGCACAAAGTCCAGCGGTTGGGCTAGAGTTGGCCTGCAGATCCATTATTTGACAACTTTAGAAATAAATACGAGATAGTGTCTGCTAGTAAATCTATGCAACTTTTTGCTAATACAGTGATGAGACGAGTAGACGTAATGAGCAATGATATAGTTTTACAGTTAAGAAATGACTACGATAACTGTGTTTATTTTTCACTGCAGCTGGATGAATCCACAGATGTCATTTACACCTCTCAGATGACAGTGTTCGTCAGGATGGTTTTTAGTTATTTTACGATTAAAGATCTTTTGAAGTTTATTCCACTAATAGATCAGATTTGACAGGACTTGCTTTCTTCTTTTAAAAATATTATTTCTTCTGAGAAAATTCCAATATCGAAAATGGTAGACTTGACAACCGATGACGTTCCAACTATGGTGGGTCGTAATGAGGGTCTCGTGGGGTTATGCCATAGAGATGAAAGTTTTCCGCAATTTCTCTGTTACCACTGCATTATCCATCAGCAAGCGTTATGTGGACATTTTCAAAAACTAAGCAACGTTATGAAATTGGTAGTAAAAATTGTGAACAATATTAGAGCTCAAGCGTTACAGAGAATATTATTTAAAACCTTGGCCGATGTAATTGACTGTCAATTCGGGGAACTACTTCTTCACTCTGAAGTCAGACGGTTAAGTAGAGGACTAGTGCTGAAACGTTTTAATGATATATCTACCGTAGTTCAATTTTTCAAACAACGTGATGAACCGATTCCGGAACTGGAAAATTTAATCTGGCTTTTAGATTTTGGTTTTCTTATGGATATTACAGAAAAATTTAATGAGCTTAATTTGCAGCTTTAGAGGAGAGACCAAGAACTAGCAGAGATGATTTCTGATATAGAAGCATTTATCAAAAAGCTTGAGTTTTGGGAACAAAACTTAATCGATGGCAATACCAGGCATTTTCCCGTTCTTTCAGAAAATATATCTCAAAGTCCATTAGAACCATATGACAGTAGACAGAAATTGCTATAGTGACGCAGTTTGTTGTTGGAAATTGATATCCAACAGTTTGCAACTATTGCCACGCAGAATTTTAGCGACTATATCGCTGCGACAGAAATGGAAGTTATTGCGTTTCAGAATTACTTTAAAATCATTTTTTTAGTTCAACCTATTTGTGTGAATATTTTTTCCAAATATGAAGTTTATTAAAAACGAATACCGTAATCGACTTACAGATGAACATCTGGATAATTGTATTCGAACGGCGGTATCAAATTATACTCCTAACATTAAAAAACTGTTAGTGAGTCTGAGTGTCAAGCTTCTCATTGAACACGCCTTTTTCATCTGGACATGTTTTTGTCTAAAATAATGCGTTGCTTTTTTCTTTTTGATTACCTTTTTTTAATCGTATGTGACATTAATGCCATCGTAGCTGGCGAAAAATTTTTAGGTTATTAAAGTTTATTAGTATGTATTAGTATAAGTAAAATAAACACATGTATGTCGCATACAAGTGTGTATAATTTCATTTATCTCTTACAACGCGTTATGACTTCTATCTAACATTACTTATATTGAATGTTACTGGAATTGTTTTTGATAATGCGCATAGAGTTTATTATTCAATATGCTCCTTTCCCACATTTCCATGCAACCATGAATCTCGGTTATGGACCTTGGATAAATGTGAAAATTTGAATTCATTAGTTTACCATTCTAGTAGAGAATGTGGAAGATCTAGAATATTTAATAATTCCTGGATAAAACTCTGATGTATTTAAAATTGTCTATGAGAAGCCGTTCATTTCATTTGGTAGTAGTCATTTGAACACCTTTTTATATATTCAGAAGAAGCTTTCCTTGTAACTTTTGCCAATAAAAACGTTGGTCATAACTTTGATCGTCTTGCATTTCTGAACGTAGCGGCTATTCGAAAACCGTCAGGAAATTAGTTAGTTTTAATATTTAAAAAAAAACGGCCTCAAGTAAATTGACTCTGTATTTCCCAATCAATTTTGAACAAATGGACTTTGAGGATTCTTGAACAACTCTCTACGCCCTGATATCATTACAACGCCGATCATCATCGACAATCTCAATAACGTTGTGGGTAGGGCACCGTCAGCCTTGCTTAATTTAGATCGGACCCACCGCAGGTAAAGGATATTGCGTGCTCTTGGATAGGTGTTTCTGGAATCTCACATATGTAGATATTATACGAAATATGTGTGATACTATGTCGTATAGGTGGGATACTACTGCGATCACAAACTGCTGAATAATAAAACTTTTTTTACTGATTCCGAAGATGCCACATTACAATCACATACACACTACAACGCTAAAACTCCCAACCCGCAATTTTCAACCTCGTACAAAAATGTTTCTGATAATGATCCGAAACTTCAAAAAATAGGAGTTTTAGCGATGTTTATTTCATCGGTTTTTGCCTTAAGATCTGCAGCAAACTACAAAGCTTTTTGTACTTGGCATAGTAGTTATAGAGGGGCCAAGGATTATCGGACAGAGAGACACTACGTAGTTTTTTATGATATTCATACATCCAAAAACATAATATCTCATTTTGTAAATTTTTCGCGATTCCAATACTTCCTCGCCGGTAACGTGGGAACTAAAATTACCATTTAACAGTTTGGCCCATGTTTCGGAAATTGGCGTATGCTTTTTTTAAGCTGTACCAGTACTTCTAAGCTCCATTAAACACTACCTTGAGACACCTTGTACGATAAAAATGAAAAATGACTGGATTATTGCATGGTGAATGAACCGTTTCGAAACTGGCTTTTGTTTTTGTGGTGTGAAAAATAGCCCGCGCTGCCGCACCTTCTTTGCCGACACATGAACCTCTTGTCTTCAGTAAAGCGGACTCTAAACAAAAAAAAACCTAGTCGCAGTAAGTCGTGACTTGTGACTAGAGATACAGCATCTGTTTCATTTAAATTCTTTTCACATTGTTCAATGTGGTTGAGCTGGCTTTCCTACTTTCTCATAATCAAGATTCTAGGATAATCCTTAGACACGATGCCGGTACTTACCTTTGTTACTTGATTGTACATTATAAAAATTGGATTTTTGGGCCTTAATCGTCCCAAAACGGTTGCCGCTCAACGGTAAGATTAGCTTTAGGTTCAGGATATAGGCATACATAGCCGAATCTCAGCGAATTATGGTACTTTTGAACTACATTTCTTTGCCTTCTCTTCTCATTGCTTGCTTTCTTTCAAAAATCTGAACAAAAGCCTGATGTGTAGTTTGTTTTGTTTTTCCACAATCATTGGATGTCTGGATACAAGGGGAACTGGAGGTAAACAGGCCCAAACATGATAATATGCCTAGACAAACGTATCACGCTGTGACTCTTGAACAGAAATAGATAGTTGAAATGAAACATTCCACCTTCACTTTAAAGAAATTAAATCTACTAAGTCAGTCAAACGGGCCCATACATTTGGTCCTTAGGCATTCTACCTACGTAATTACGAACCATGTGGCGACGTTGTCCCTTTCCTCATCTGCGCGTATCTCTACCGCGAGTTACAATTCGGTTCGTGTAAGCTCCGTATGTTTTTTGGGCTTCGGCACGAACACGTATATAAGCCAGACTCTGTTATGCTAAGTAAAGGAAAATGTACGCATAAATAAATCCATGATCTGTGAAATATGGCTAATAGGTGCACAAAATTACCAGGGCTGGGAGCATATAGATATATATAAGATAAAAAAAATGCATATACCATTCTCTGCAACCCCCAAACCCCAAATTTCAACTCCTACAAAGCTTTTTCATCATTGGCATAGTAGTAGCCGCGTCTAAAAATTTCATCAAAAACCGAGCAGTAATTCTCGAGGTATAGGCAGTTATATGATTAGCGGACAGACCAACGGACAGACAAACTGACTGAAATGATTGACATGGCTTTTCATTATGTCAATTTCGAAATTTTTCGGGATTACAATACTTCCTCGCCCGATTTGGCATAGGGAGTAATAGTCTTCATACTCTGCAACATCAAAATATACACAAATGGAATTGTCTACACTGATATGATGGAATTTGATTAATGAAAGAGACCGGATCAGTATTGCAACAAGAAAGTTTAGCAGGTTGGACATCAAGTTTTAATGCTAATCGTACTGTTATTTTCAATGTAAATGTCAAGGGTCAGGAAAGCGATCGAAGGTAGTCCTTCTTCGCCTTCCCACATTATCCTTACAATTGCTGAAAGCTAATTATCTGTATTCATTAAAATTTGCGATGATTCCAAATGAGCAAACAAGCTGTATCCCAGTGACCATTCATCATTCCATCACCATAATTAAACGGAATGTATGCTCGCATACACCACGATAACTGCATCTTTTGTAATTTATAGAGGAAGTTGAAGTAACTTTATAAATAGCTAGTCTTTCAGCGTGTCTGTAGCAGTGCATTCCATAGAAAAAATATTGCCTGGTACATTGAAACTAACTATAAGTCATCACCTTCATGCCTTTAAATGTATTCCAAACGCGTGCTGGTTAGAAAGAAAATTACGCCTCGCCTAGGTACTCGAACTGATGACAATGACCACGAATCTATTGTATGCCATGTACAGGATGTCCACTATATAGAAAGTTCAATGTGGGATTGGTTACCGTTTATGCTTGCTGTCAATCAGTGAGTGAACGTTGGCTTTGAATTGAAGTTTTCAATGTCCAGCGTTCTTCGGAGGTACTCCGACTACACCGCGGTGCTAAGCACAGAGGAGATATCTGCAGTAAAGCTGAAACTGAGAAAAAGGCTTCCGGGTTCATACCTTTGAATTTCGTTTAACAAATGTCCAGAAACGGTTATTTCATATTAACAGACTTCATAATTATTTTCATAAAGATAATTGAGTTTCATGAAAATATGATTTAATCATAAGTAGTATCATAAGGGCATCTATTTTTTCCTAAAAAATATCGAAAAAACAAGTTGCTAAATAATATTTTAAAAGGAAGCATGAGTGCCGGTGGCAACAAAAATCCGAGTCGACGACGAGAATTTTTGCACCTGCACGAATGTTTCTTGTTAAAAAAATATTACTTTGCATTGTGTTTTTTCATTTTTTTCACAGGAAAAAATTAGATACCCGAAAGGTTTTTGACAAGACTATGGCCAACAAAATATTTCAAAATGCTTTCATACCGCAAATCGTTCCTGAAATATGGGCAAGATACACAGTATTGAGGATGATAAGTTTAAGTTCAGCGGCGTTAAAGATAAAAAATGTGCATGATTTAGAAAGTTTTAATTTTCAGAAATATAGTCATCCGCGATACTTCATTAAGCATATTTTTAGGACTCTATCTTTATTTTGTTAACTGAAACGGTCGCATTTTATGGTTGCTCAGTTTTGCAGTGAATTTAATTTAAACGTTTTCTATTTGTAGATGGTGTACGTCAATTGTCACTTCAAATTCGATCAACAGGTGTGTTCCAAAAGCAGTAGGATGGTTTTGCACCAGATCCGAACTTTAATGCGACTGCACAATATCATTTTAACAGCCTAACGGTGACATCGCGCAGGCGCAGTAAAGTTTGTCGTCGAGGTTATTTTCGCGAGACTTATCCTCATTCAAAATGTTTTTGGAAATAACTTGCATAAGCGGCTTTACTATAATGTATTATACTGCTCTATACTGAACGTCACGACACAATATGTTTGTTTGTCCAAGGTACCCTACTATCGAAAAACAAACAACTATGGCATTCACATCCGTCAGTCTGTCCGTCCGCTAATTCTTAGCCCCTCATAGCTCGGATAGCCCTTCTCTGATTTCGAGGAAATTTTGCCACAAAGTTAATGCTAAGGCACCTCCAAGTATTTGACACTTAACTCTGGAAATTTCAGGGCATCTACAGTATATTCAGATAAGAGATAGACCGGACATAAACAAGACCACGTGATCATCGAACGCTGTAACATTCGGCAGGGACGTATTAAGAGTCACGCAGTACATATTTTAGATAGTAGATGCTGCTTTGCGTAACTTTGTAGTAAATTAGCACAATTCGATGTGTATACGATTGGTGATGGATATAGGATCATGTGGGGGTGGGGTAAGAAATATATAATGATGTAAATATACATAAGGGTTTCAAAATTTTCGCTTCGATTTCCAGCTTCGGATGCCGCCTGATGTTTGGTGAAATACAGTCGAATACAATCTCAAAATGGCGTTTAAATTAGCCTAAATTAAAAATAATCGTATATCTTTCACGTGCTTAATACAGTTTTCCCATTTTTGCGCTGTTATTAATTCTAGTGTTTCTTTGAAAAGTCCTTTGAGGTCACAAAATTTAAAAGTTGTATTGTGCTTAGCTATATAATTTTTAACCTCTGCCCATATGAGATCAATTTGATTGAGCTCGCAATGGTATGGAGGTAAACGGAGCACAGTTTTATTTTGACTTGCTGCCATTTCGTCAATGGCGTATTTTTGATATTCCGCCTTGTGATCCTTGACAATTCTTAATAATTGTACTTTCAGCATTGCTTCTTCAAAGTTGATATTTTTCGAGCGGAGCCAATTTTGAACATCAACTTTCCTTGAAGCCGTTGTTGGGACCTTCTCCATTCTTCGAGAATGATAAGGCGCACTATCCAACACAATTACTGCGTTTTCCTCTAAGTTCGGTAAAATTTTTGAAAACCACTGTTCAAACGATTCGCCATTCATTTCCTCGTGGTAATCTCCAGTTTTCTTAGACTCAAAGCACCACAGACCGTCAACAACAAATCCATCCTCACTGCCAGTATGGCAGATAATGAGCCTTTTCCCTTTACCTGGAAATCGAAGTACTAACTGGTGTAGATTTATTTCAATAAGCGAACCTTTTTCAAATGTTTTCATCACATTCAGCGAAAAAACATTGAGACATCAGTATCAGATTGCTATAACTGGGATTATTTAGTCATATTGAAAGAAAGAATATTGAACGTCGTATGATTACTCAGCGCTTCACAATTTAATTTAAAGTTATAAACCTTTAAAAAATGAATGATCAGGAACCTGAAATACGCGCAAATATTAATATTAACAAATTGTAACTTTATAAAGCTTAAAGTATGAATTAAAATGATTAGAAATATTAGGAACAGTACACAATATAAAACTTAGTGACTTTTTTTAAGTTTATAATATTCGACATATTTTAAGATTATATTAAAAAGTTATTGAAATATCGAAAACACATAAAAACATGGCTTAAAAAAGTTCTAACAAATGAAAATGACAATAAAACATCCACGCATTTTATCGAACGTTATAAAAGTTTTGTTACTTGTAATATGTTTTATCTGCCCCCTGGAATTAATGTTTAGAACCTTGTTCCCAAGGTTTGAAAAACATCCGATTGTTGTCTATTACTCGTATTTACCTGCTAGATTTTTTAATCCGGTGGACAGTCCATCTAGAAAGGCCCTCCTGGATGAAGTTACAGAATCATCAACCCATACTTTACTTGTAGTGTGTCCTGCGTTTACCCACGTTTCATCAAGGTAATAAATCTTCCTGTTTTGATTTCTATATTTCCCAATTTTTGTTAAATAATCCCTCCTCTATAGCACAATTTCTTCTCTATCCAGTAGTAAACTATTACGACCCCGTTTTTTCCATTTGAAATTTAAATGCTTCAGTAACGCATGGAAAGTTGATCGTTTGAAATTTGGCAACGTTGTATCTCCATTTACCTCCTGCAGTACTTTATCTATAGTAGGTATTTCATTCCTAAAGAAGAATTCATGCACTTTCCTCCTAATCGCATGCTTATCAGCTTCATCCAATGATTTAACAATACTTTTGCGATGTTTACTGGTCATTGGCTCAGAAAAGGTGTGATTTTTTTTGTATTGTCTTAAGACATTAAACACTGATGCGCGACACACCCCAACTTTGTGAGAAACCTTCACAACAATTTCTTTGATGGTTGATGCCTCGTTCTCCTCGCGCTCGATCTTATATATACGTATATTCAAAATGACCTCTTTCATTTCTGCACTCAGGTGTCTTTTTTTAGAGCGTTTCCTAGGTGGACTACAGGAGTTTACAACTTCATCGGCAGTATCTGTACTACTGGGCATTTTGCGCAAGCAGTTGATAACAATAACAATCAATAACAAGGTATAACAATAACAACGACAAACTCAACCACTTAATAAGATAACAAACGAAAACGTCCAAAGAAATATCAAATTGCAATGATGCACACGACATACGTAACACGTCTGAACCTGAATGTGACTCTGCCTTGATACGACTGCTCTGCCGCTCGGCATAGGCATTTAATTGCGAATTGACCAATGAGGGCTCCTGTTTTACGTCGAGACGGCGGCGTTAGCGTGAAAATCACCCGAACCTTTTGTTTACATCCGGTCTATCTCTTATCTGAATATACTGTACACATAACGTTTCGTATCCCTCCATCCACAGTCTGCGCTCAGCATCTTTCGCTATGCCCAACCCGCTCAAGTCGCTACCTTCTTTGTTAAAGTTGATATCGTTGCCTTAGCATAAGTTAATTATCTCTCGCAATATTGATGAATCTTTCCATCGCTCTCTGTAGAGATTGTTTTCTTACGTCAACACCCTGTACATCCGTTTTATAAGGAAATTTTAAAATGCATTTACTTCAAATAAATTCTTTTGTTTTAGTTTTCTCATGGTAGAGCATTGTCGAGCTAGAGATGCCCCTATTTGTATTCAAAAGAGTGGTTCGTATCAGGAATGACGTGTTTCCCACTTTTTACGTCGTTTTGCATTACGCGACTTCTTTGCGGGTGCCACGTCATCTTCTATTTATATAAATCTATCCCGACTCTTCCTAACCTCCATAAATTTGGCCCGTGACATGGCAGAGGAGCGTTTGTGATTGTGGGTAAGCATTCTGGATGCAGCCTAGGCTATTCCCGTGTTCCCGAATGGCATCCGCAGGTCTGTTTGTGATACTGAATATCTAATATAAGCAACAATGCAGGTCCCTGAAGATTGTGTTGAGTTTTGAGCGGATTTCTATGACCTTGCGAGCTCGACACACAAAGTTAGATTCAACTTATTCTGTACCTCAGAACCAGAGTAGTTTAACTCAATTTTTGCCTAAAATGAGTTTATAGTATATTAAGTTCATGACAATATTATGAATTAACGTTTGCTACATGCAGCGTGCACCTACCCTGTAGTAATAAGGGAGATAACAGGGTGTTTCGCAACTTATCCGACCAATTTTAATCATATATGCACTGTTTCGAAAGAAGTTGATTTCTCAAAAAAAAAGATTTAATAGAAATCCTACAGAAATTGTTATAAACCTGAGTTTCAACAATACATAGAAAAATAAATATCTGTATTTTACGTTCATCGTCGTGATATTAGAACACGCATTAATCACTGGACAACAAATTTTAGTTTTTTAATTGTATCTTGTGGGAAAAGTGCACATCTTTGTTAATTTTGGGGCGCTGAATCCAAAAATGAGAATGAAATAAAAAAATTAGTTGCGGTTTAGAAAAAAAACTTTTTATTTTTAAGGATATATGAAAAAAAGTAACAAGATTCATATACTTATAAGAATCACTATATGCGCTGTCTTTTTGCTGTTATTTTATGGATCGTTTCTGGAGCATCTCTACCAAGAGTCCAACAGTAGTCTGCAAGCATGGAAGGATTCCACTTTCCCTGGTACCTTTTTTCCATTGTTGAAATATCCTGATGAAAACGTTCGCCGTGCTCATCACTTACGGCTCCGCAATTGTCAGGAAAAAAGTCCAGGTGTGAGTGTAGGAAATGTATCTCAAGAGACATATTACAGCCCATCTTTTGATACGATGACAGCATATTTTTGACAAGGGTTTTATAGTTGTCAGCTTTTCTATTTCCCAAGAAATTAGTGACCACCAGACGGAAATCATTCCAAGCAGTTTTTTCAATACCTGTTAAAGTGTTTTCAAACTGTATATCTTTCAAAATATTTCGAATCTGTGGCCCAACAAAAATACCTTCTTTAACCTTTGCCTCACTTAGTCTTGGAAATTTCTGACGCAGGTATTGAAAAGCTGACCCATCTCTATCTAATGCCTTGACAAAGTTTTTCATTAGGCCCAACTTGATATGCAGTGGTGGTAATAAATTTTTTTTCGAATCTACTAATGGCATATGCTGTACATTTTTTTACCTGGCTCTAGGAATTGACGAACAGGCCAGTTTTGTCTGGTGTAATGAAGTGCCTTTGCCCGACTGTCCCATTCACACAAAAAACAGCAAAATTTTGTGTAGCCTAGCTGCAGCCCAAGTAAAAGTGCAACAACTTTCAAATCGCCACAAATATGCCATTGGTGCTGATCGTATTTTATGCATGTCAATAGGTACTTCATATTGTTATATGATTCTTCCATGTGAACTGCATACCCTGACTGTGTTATTTTGTGCGATTGGTGGTATGACGTGCTCGGTATAAAATCAGGATCTCTTGACGTTGATGGCGTATCTTCTTCCTGACGAATCACTCGATCGCCATGATCTGATTCGTTTTCTGATTCGCAAGTGTATGATTCTGGGGGTTTTGGAATAGGATTTTCGTCACTGTGAGGCACAGGTCTCATCGCAGATGGTATGTTTGGGTAGTTAATAACCGATTTTTTTTTCTTGGACATACCTGTGGCTTGTCCAACACAAGGTACCATGCAAAAGTAACAATCATTAATGTGATTTGTAGGCTCTCTCTAAACCATTGGGACAGCAAAGCGCATAGACCGTTTTTTGCCATTTAACCAGCTCCTCAGACTTGAAGCACATGTATTACAGCAGATGTGGGGTGCCCACTGTTTGTCTTGATCACCTAGTTTACAACCGAAATAAAGCTGATATGCCTTTGTTATTAGTGGAGTAATAGACCGTCTCTGAGACGCAAAAGTCACATCACCACACACGTAACAAAACTGATCTGGATTCTTTACACACTTTCGAGACATCTTGCATGAATGCTGTCAGCTAACTGAGGAAAAAATGGGTAATATAAAACAATATAATGTACACGTATGTATAACGTAACATAATCATGACGATTACATCATCTTTCTTTGCCGAATATAAAAATGTAGCACGTGCATTCTTGTGAATTACAGTATATTAACACTGTCACAGCAGGAACACATATAATTACCGTATCTCTAAAACTTGAACTAATATTGAAAAAATAAGTTTCATTCCGGTTCTAGCACATTAAAAATAGTATTATTTTGTTGATTTTATTTAGGATATTTTTTGGCTGTTGATCAGTGATAATTTATTGTAGCAAATGTTGTACCAAACAACTCACTAAAACAAAATACCAGAATTTTTTTGTTTTTTCATATTGATAAGAACGTGTAAATAAAGTTCAATCTGTATCGTGGGTGATCTGAATGAAGAACGGTCGATTTTTGTGAAGTTAAATAAGAAAGTATTTTGCGAGTTCATGTTTTTAGTTATTTATTATTAAAAATGGCACATGTGTACACTGATGAGGAGTTAGTGGACATTGTTTTAGCGAACGAAGAAGCAGGGCTAAAATCGCGAGCAGCTTCTCGTATCGATTTCCGAATAGGCACATACCACATCACGAAACATTTAGTTCCATTGTTTTACGTGCACGTGCTAGTGGAGATTTGCGCCCCAGATGTGGAGTGGATGAGGGTCGGGTTCGCCCACAACGCGTTTTAAATGCCGAAGACGAAATGTTTGATATTGTGGAGGAAAATCCGGGAATAAGCGCAAGACAGTTAGCCCAACAGGTCCCAGAAGGGTCACATGCAACAGCGTGGTGCATATTATATGAGGTCCAACTGTACCCTTATCACGTTCGGAGAGTCCAGGCGTTGTTACCTGCAGACTACCCCCTAAGAGTAAGATTTTGTAAGTGGTTGTTGCAAGAAAATACTCGAAATGCCCGTTTTACAGCTGATGATGAAGCTATTTTTACTCGTAATAGGATAACAAATCTTCATAATACATACGATTGGTCCTTTGAGAATTCGTACGCACTGGTCCATCGGTTTTCTTTAAACGTGTGGGCAGGTATTGCCGACGAACGTCTCTAATTGGACCGTTCATATTGCCAGATCGGATGGATGGTCACTAGTATTTGGAATTTCTTCCGAATGATTTGCCGGTCCTTCTTGAAGATGTGCCATTGGTGGTTCGAGCACGGAAGTGGTTTCTGCACGATGCGGCACCTCCGCATTTTCGTTTAGAAGTTCGTGGTTTTTTTAATCAGGTATACCAGATACGCTGGATCGGAAGGGGTGGACCAATTGCATGGCCTCCACGGTCGCCTGATCTAAATCCTCTGGAATTTTTTTTATGGTATACCGTACTCCAGTTCAGAATATTGAAGAATTGCGTGACCGAATCAACGTGGCTGCTAATCATTTTAGCCTTCAGGGACACCAGGAAGGAGTTGTATTTGAATTAGTGCGCCGAAATTGGATTGGATGGAAACAATTTTGAGCAGCTTTTATAAATGAACTGTTAAACTGTATTATTTTATTATTTCGACTTCTGTAGGATTTTAATTACATTTTTTTTTTGAGAAACCTACTTCTTTTGTAAAAGTGCATATATGCAATTAAAATTTGTCGAATAAGTTGTGAAACACCCTGTATATAGGATAGATAGAAGTATTTCAAACGCAATTATATCAAAAGTAATTACTTGGACTTGACCTAGTCTGGCTTTGAAGTACAGCATGTTTTATTTTTCTACACAATCTCTTCTAAATTTGTCCAGCTGCACGAAAACATTCCTCTACCACAGATATCACCTGTTGCATTCTTGAAAATTCGTTTTCTCGTAAATGTTTTAGTTTTGGAAATATGAAAATACTATGAGGCTATGTCTGCGTAATCTACCAACTAATAGCCCGCTTGGTTAGGGCAACCATAGCAATGGAAAAGGTACGGCCAGGGCCATTACCCTGATGAGGCAATACGCCACTTGTCGACTTCTCCAACGTATCTCTGTAAAAGCATTTTACGGTTTTTAGATTTGACAGAATAGGTCCTGTGATTCTACACGTACTTCTTGTAACATCATGTCTTGCGTTTTTTCCAAATTTTTTGGTCATTCGATACCGTTACAGCTGGTCCACTGTCATATTGGTTCTTACAAGATGTGTTCCCTCATTCAAAATATCGACACGAGCGTTTGAATATATCATAAGAATTTGCATGTCCTACAGCAGTCAATACCCTAGCCAATACAATATTTTAATGAAGTGCAGTGAACACCAAACCCTTTTCCTTCCCACGCCTACTGGCGTGAAAATATTTCAATTGCAAAAAATTCATAAGAGATCTTATGTTTTTTGGATGTGACAAAAAACCATGTTATTCGTTTCGTTGGTCCATCCCCTAATTCTTGGCCCATCTATAACTTGGGTACCAAGGTTTCTACTATGCTAATGACGAAAAAGCTTTGTAGAGAAAAAGGCTAAGAACGAAAACAATAAACCAAAACTTGGTTTTTTGATGTTTATCAGGCTCCAATTTCGCAAAAATTTTGAAGTGGTTAATTATTGGGGACTAGGTGCTGCATGGGGTTAGGTTTTGGGTATATCTAATTTTTTTACGTTGGTATTTATACGCCTCCCACCCCGGTAATTATACGCACCTATTGGAAATATTTCACTCATCACAGATTTCCCCGTACATTACCCTTTCATACTGGTGCGGCTTTTGTGCTGTGGAAGTCAATTTCATCATTCATTGGCAAGAGATCACTGTGTGTGACAGCGTATCTGCATCTAAAAGTTTTTGAAGAACGGGGCAACATTTCTCAGGAGAAGCGGGCTAATCCTAAAAATTCCATACATGTTCGTAGCTAACTTTTTCCTCATAAGGGCTAACTTGTTACCGAGCAGACATTTTATTACGACGCTTTGCGCAATATTATCATCCCTGCTTACATAAATTAAATCAAAAAGCACAGCAATAAAACAGTTTGACATATAAGCTCAACATTTTGCTAACACAGAATACTACACTGAGAAAAAAATTGAACAAACCAATTAAAACTTTACTAATTACAAGAAGTAATTAATTATGTGCCGGCTGAAAAATTTAGTTAGTTTAAACTCCGAAATCTGAAACAATTTACCTAAATTTATGAAACTCAAAATCAAATTCAGTTTCTTAATTAAATTTATTAGGTCGATTACTTAGATTTAGTACAACAATTTATACTAAGTGACATATAAATCCGAACACCCAGTTTAAATGGTTTTATTTTAATAAAAGTTGGTGAATGTATTTATCTTACTGTAAATAACAAGTGAAAAAATTTAGAAGGCGACGTGGTGAAAGGAGGAATCCACAGTTCTTTGTTGAAAGACATGTTCATCACACTGTTGGAGTTATGGTTTGGGGTGCTATAGCTTATGGTTCCAGGTCACCTTTAATCTTCATCAGAAGTAACATGAACGCGCAGAGTTATATCCACGAAGTTCTAGAACCCCATCTTTTACCCTATCTTGACACCCTGGCAGATCCAACTTTAAAACAAGATAATGCCCGTCCACATGTTGCAAGAGTCACAATAGACTTCTTTCAACATAATGATGTCACATTGTTACCATGGCCACCAAGATCTCCCGACTTATCCCCAATTGAGCACGTGTGGGATATGATGGGTAGGAGATTGCTCAATTTGCAACGTCCTCCTCAGACTCTAGAAACACTTCGAGAGGAGTTGGTGGTTGCCTGGAATGAGATACCACAGGAGGACATTGACCACCTGATCAGAAGCGTGTCTAGGCGCGCTGGAGAATGCGTAGCACATCAGGGTGCATCCACACATTATTAAAGGTCAAATGGCTTTAAAGCAGTGCAATCATTTTGAAATTTTTATTATTTACTTATTATGCTCCATTAAGTACTTATACAAAATTTCATTAAAATAAAACCATTTAAACTGGGTGTTCGGATTTATATGTCACTTAGTATATTTGAAATTAATGAAATATCAAAATGAGTTTACCTACTCCGAGTAAGAAATTTTAATTATATTTCTTAAATGTGGTTAATAAGGGTAGGTAAAAGTATTTGCCTAGTTGTAATGAATGCTTTTATTTAGAATTAAAAGTATAATTGGATAATATTTGGAATTTTAAAGAATAAAATGGATTTTACTGAATGATGTATGCTATAATTGTGCTCTGACAAATCTATGATGTTGAAAAATTTGGAAGACTTAATATTGATAATTGAAATGATCAGAATAAAGACTTCCAAGCCCTAACAAAATTCGGATTTTTTTATTTTCACGCATTGTGAACTTATATATACTAAGTGACATATAAATCCGAACACCCAGTTTAAATGGTTTTATTTTATTAAAATTTTGTATAAGTACTTAATGAAGCATAATAAGTAAATGATAAAAATTTCAAAATGATTGCACTGCTTTAAAGCCCTTTGACCTTTAATAATGTGTGGATGCACCCTGATGTGCTACGCATTCTCCAGCGCGCCTAGGCATGCTTCTGATCAGGTGGTCAATGTCCTCCTGTGGTATCTCATTCCAGGCAACCACCAACTCCTCTCGAAGTGCTTCTAGAGTCTGAGGAGGACGTTGCAAATTGAGCAATCTCCCACCCATCATATCCCACACGTTCTCAATTGGGGATAAGTCGAGAGATCTTGGTGGCCATGGTAACAATGTGACATCATTATGTTGAAACACTGTTGAAAGAAGTCTATTGTGACTCTTGCAACATGTGGTCGGGCATTATCTTGTTGGAAAGTTGGATCTGCCAGGGTGTCAAGATAGGGTAAAAGATGCGGTTCTAGAACTTCGTGGATACAACGCTGCGCGTTCATGTTACCTCTGATGAAGATTAAAGGTGACCTGGAACCATAAGCTATAGCACCCCAAACCATAACTCCAACAGTGTGATGAATATGTCTTTCAACAAAAAACTCTAGATTCCTCCTTTCACCACGTCGCCTTCTAACCCTGGCACGACCATCGTGCATGCCTAAACAAAATCGAGACTCGTCACTAAAGACAATACTGTTCCATTCCTGATCCCAGAGTGACCATTGTCTGCACCACTCAAGGCGATTACGTCGGTGTTCTCGAGTTAAAGGGAGGACCCAGTGTGGCCGGTATGAAAACAAGCCAAAACTTCTCATTCGTCGGTAAACACTTCGCATGCCAATAGGTCTTCCTTGTTCTGCAAACCATTCATTTGCAATGGACCTGGTAGTGGAGAAACGGTCCCTTACGGCCAATAATCTTAGGCGGCGATCTTCACGGTCTGTTGTTCTACGTCGGCGTCCAGTGCCCCTTGCTCTTTGCGTACGGCCTTCTCGAAGCCATGCCTGACAACACCTAACCACAGTGTCTACACTTCTTTGCACTCTAACTGCAATTGCCCGAAAAGAAAGTCCAGCTTCCCGAAGTCCCACTATACGGCCCCTATCAAACTCACTAAGTTGACGAAATCGTACAGGTCTCCGTACTCTAGGCATCGTAACCGATCGTAAAGGATGTCAAGAACCAAAATCCACCAACGTTGATTCTTTACTGCGGCTGAAATATTCATTTTTAGAGCGTTAGTGAATTAAAAAAAAGCAGTATAAAAACCGGAATGTCCAACTGATAAGGATGAAAAATTTTTCACTTGTTATTTACAGTAAGATAAATACATTCACCAACTTTTATTAGAATAAAACCATTTAAGCTGGGTGTTCGGATTTATATGTCACTTAGTATACTATTATATAAATTATTATATGAATTGACTATAGCCGCCTTGAGCAAACTACATGAACTAAATTACATAAACTAATTAAACAATTCAATAAAACAGTTACATGATTTGCTACTTTCAATCTAATTAGCTTAATAGTACGTATATAATACTTCCAATTAATTAGTTTTAATAAACCGAATAATTTAGTTACCTAGAATAATTAAATAAATCATTATGGGTAAATGAAAATTTTCAAAAAAAAAAGTAAATCACGTTTCCTCGGTGTACTTGCTTTACTACCAACAAAATTCATCAAATAAACATTCAGAGTGTAAATAAAACGAGCGAAGCTTGCCTCGGCCTCTGGTATCGTGGGACGTGTAAAATTGCATAAGACGATTTGTTTTCGGATGGACGCAGACCGGCAGTCGAGTCGGGAGTCTGTTGCAAGTCCCGAAGGCATCCCGAAGTCTGGATAGATGCCAAAATACCGGGAACGGCGCGTTGTGCTATAAAGACTGATGTAGACGCTCTATACAGGGTGTTAGAATTCTTTCAAAAGAGATAAAAATGCATAATATAATATTAGGTTCGTATAAGAAGCATCTATAAGACATGTTTAGCACCTGGACTTGACTCACTTTGGAAACTTTGTCTGAAACTGCTACATGTATGTAGATACAACGTAACACCAGTCCAGATATTTCGAGTATGATGGAATTTTTTCAAATGCTCTGATTCCATCAAGCAATTTAACATACACTTTTCATATCGTGCCTGGGATATTTAGAAAAATATGGAAAAGAATCGATTTGCCTATTGGCGACACCCTCGGACTTGTCTTTGTTCTGTAAGTTTAATTGACGGTCTAAATAATAAATGCATATAAAAGTTTCGGAAAATTGAAGGAACGAGAATTTTCACCACGACCTTGTAGCTCTACCCCACATTAATCTCCACCTTCAAACAAATGGCGTCAAGTAGGTTAACTCTACACCCCTTCCCCGCAACGTTGTTATCGGTTTATCAAGGATTATGTTCAGCATAAACTAGACCTTCTGCAAAAAAAGCCAGTCAAGCAGGTCCATACAATTAGCCCACAGACATTCTTTCCGTGTCCTACCGGTAGTCCATCTGGCAATGTCGCCTCTCCCCGATACCTAACCCGATCAGAGGTGGAAGCGCAGCCACAGCATTGTTGTGGCGCGTCAGTAATACGTGTAATACCATAATACTCACCAAGACCGGCGGCACGCCGCCAGGAGCAGAAGCAGACCGGCACGGGTATCACGTATCTTGAAAAGTGATATTTTGCCGATTTTTTTTTGAATTATGCTGTTTTTTTTTGACATTATGTAGGTTAGTCTACAAGATTTTAACTTAGCACTTAGTTGTACGTGTATCCTAAACGTCATGAGGCTTGTTATCAATCTTTGGCTTTGATGTGACGTAAAATCTGCTTCTGAGATGGCATTACTGGAGGTCTAAGCTGTAAGTTGTATGTGTCTTTAAAATTGTCGGGTTTCAGGGTTACCAGACCTGACAGACTTACAAACTGTCACTGTGACTCAAGAGCTAAGGTCCCACGGACTGCTCTGACAACCAATGATGTCTTGAAGTTGTATGTGTTGATGATAATTACACTGGGTTCTTGTCTCAAATACACTCAATTGAGATTCAAAGCTAGAAATTAGTTGCGCATCAAACTTTTTCTTATCGATTCTGGAAATTACATATACAAATTTGCTGAATTTCAAAAATGAGAGGGATAAGAAATAATTATATTCACTGTACACTGTCGGATTACAAGCCATATACATACTAACAGTAATTACACACAACGCGGGCGCGATGATGATTTGGCGTAATTCTCCTCAGTTTTTCGTAATTTCTAACTCAGAACATAACCTCTCTTAAGAAAGCACAACATTTTCGGCATATTCAGTAATAATTTTCTCACACAGCAAATAACACTGAATTTATGCACATACAGACCAATTCACATAATCATCCAGATGCGATCCTGCTATTCAACCAACTTTCTTCTCAGAGATAAAAACTACAGACCCGGATCACTCAGCCTCACAAAGCTATGCAACCAATAATGCGTAGTTTAGTTGAGTGATTCCTCCACAGATGGACGTTCACAACGATCCTAGTGAGCAAGCGTGGAATGACTGTTTGCACCCTAAAAACTACCTTGTCTGCAAGTTGACATCTTATAGGTTTTTTTTGCCGTTTTATAGATTTTTTACATGATACCCGTGCCGGCCTTTAGGTACGCGAGAATATTAGTTTTAAGTGCTAGTCTACGGAGAAATCTATGATGTGCAAAATATGTCTAATGAGTGCATAGAATTACCGAGGTTGAGAGCGTATAAATATACTAACATAAAATAATAACAATTAATCAAAATCTGAGCGGTACTTCTAAAGTTATATGCAGTTGTAAGATTAGCCGACAGACAGACCGACCGACAGTCAGACAGGCTGAGACGACTGACATGGTTTTTCGTGAAAATTTTCGCGATTACAATACTTCCCCGCCAGTAGGAGAGGGAAGTAAAAACAGAAAGGAGCTCCAGTGGGTCAAAGATTAGTCGAAAAACGAAAGTATGAAATTTCGAAAAGCATGCAAAGCTAAGTTTATGTAACTTATGTTATTTACCGCCGTTACTGGACCGATTCGATCATGCTATTTCTATCCAAACAAATTTTATTACTCTTCACAATAAAAAAGCCTCAAAATTAATTTCTTAGATCGATTTGAAATTTCCAAATGACATGGCACCTCTCCAACGTTTTTTTCTTCGTGTTTGTTTCCTCCCTTCCTCATTTTCTTTCCTCTTAATGATTTTGTCAGATTTTTGAGCATCCAGACCTAACAGGCCTACCGACTTACAAGGCTAGGTATAACCATGACCAAATAATATTGATCTAATATCCTGAAAATTTTTAAGTGTTCTGTTAGCTTTTCCCGCAGGTTTTGACGTGTGTGTTTGTTTGTGTGTGTTTTGACGTTTATCAAATAAATTTGTAAGAACATCTATTGTCGGCAAAATAACGTGTTTCTAGGTTTTTTATATCATTAATAGTTGTATCACAAAGTTTGACTCGTCTTCAGAGATGACGCTGATGGACGGCGGCAAGACTTCTGCACTATGTCACCCGAAGCTGAATATGAAAGCGACTATTCTCTCCATGTTCATAAATACAGCTCCTCAAAAACTTATCTTCTTGATTCTGCTCCCTCGTTTTCAAGAACAAGGTGCTAGAAGTAAAGGAAACGCTACTGAACTGGTCTCGATGTAGATATGTAGATGTGGCAAAGTACCAATTAGGAGCCAAGCGCTGCTGGCGCATCTTCCGCACCCAATTAAAAGTATCGTGATCCCTACCTTCCCCAGGGATTACCAACCGAGCAACGTTCCCGAATTTCCATACATACGACCATCTCAACATCTCTCCAGTAGTGCTGGAAATAGGTATATCCGGCAAAGCACGCCAGAATATTGCGAGACTACTTGGCAGTGCACCAACGAATCTCTTCCTTTGGATTCCGCTTTATCAAACGATGTTTGTACTACACAAATGTTAACTTGATAATATTGTTCGTTTGCGTATTCTGCTTCAGCGACTACGTTTGCGAATTTCGAAACATGAATTCCAGAGTCTTATCCTTAATATTTATCGTCTTGATTCGGTGAGGTGCTATGTGGCTTGGGATACCATACATGGTGTTAGAGCCGTTTTACACACAAGAGAATTACTCCGAAAATTATGGTTATAACTATGCCGAAAATTGTTGCAGCCGGATTACACCTAAAAGAATTCTTGTGAAAATTTTCATTGTAAAAATATAAAACCCGTTCTATAGAATATGCGCGAGAATCGGCGCAGAGGGTGATTTCCGCGCATGTCAGTATCAAATGTCAACGTCAACAACATAAGCTCACTTAACATTTGTGAGTGTGGTCCTGTTCGAGATGTACGAAGAAGCGTTTATTGTTATTGTTTATTCATAATGTCGTGGAATCGGGAAGAAGTTACACTGTTGTTGGAGGACTACCAAAAATGACCAAACCTGTACAAGGTAAAGTCACCCAATTACAAAAACAGAATTTTGCGGCATCAGGCGCTGGATGCGATAGTCCAAGCATTAAGAAGTTTTGTAATATTAACCAAGATCTCGATTTCAAAAATAAATTTAAAACAACGACGTCTGTTGTCTTTGCGATTATATTGGACGTCATACCCGTTAAGGTTATGTCCATTCGAAAATATTACTCTAATGCCCAAGCGTATCATATGAATTACTCTGAAATTTTTTTGTTGCTTGTGTCTTACAGGCTGTAGAGAAAATCTTCATATTTTTTCGATGCAAATTTTCGGCATAATTATGACCACAATTTTCGGAGTAATTCTCTTGTGTGTAAAACGGCTCTGACACAATATTTCCAAGTCCACTGAACGACAGAATCATCAATATATATAAACTCCTCAACTTATGAACGGGTATCCTTTATTGACCACTTACTTTAGCACTACCACTACCTAATTCCATTGCGGTTTTGAAACAAATGCAATATCAACATTTATCTTTACGATACTTAAAAGCGCATCACAACCGAATAAAGAATGCCTAGGGTGACTAGATGTCCCAACACAAAAATTGCAGAGTTTTTACGTGAATTTGCCGCTACATTTTAGTGCACAGAGGTCTTATCGTTATTTTATGATACTTGGTGGTTTATTGTTTCGTTTAACTCATAATGTGGGCAGAACGATGTTTATGCCGTTTGCGCCCCCGGTTTTTATACTGAACCAGTCGCGTAAACAGAAACCTACCGACTACTAAATCAATTTATATTCGGATTTTTGCAGAAATCTAGGATATTTGTCATGTGTATGTCACTCAATGGGGGCTAGTAAAACTTCGAAAAGGTTTTCTATTTATAGTTGGTACTCATTACCGATTAGTAAGTTAACAATGGGCTAATAATAGTAATAATAATAATATTTATTACCCATTAGACATGTATAAAACATATATAGGGTTCGTCAACACACAATTTACAGTATGTATATACATAAAAAAAAACAAACAGTAAAATGACAAGCAACAACAAACAATAGCTTAAATTAAATATTTTAAAATGGACACCATAAACTAACAACAGCAGATAAAATATATTAGCTTTCCAGCAGTTAAAATCAATAAATTAACAGAAATACAATATAAAAATATATAAAAGGACAAACAATAAGTGGATAACAAACAATACAAAAAAAAGAACATCTAAATATCCACAAAGTCACTGATGGCGTAACAAGTCTTATTAATAAAGTAGGTTCTCAACTCAGCTTTAAAATTATTTAAGGAACTAATTGTCTTAATATACTCAGGCAGCTTATTGAATATCTTTGGTCCTAAAATAGAGGGAGATCTACAACCCAGCTTACATCGAGCAAAGAGTAGATGAATGTCGTGCTGCCTACGAGTATTGAATGTATGTATATTACTATTCAAGGTGAAATTATCTCTGTTAATATACGTATATAGTCAAAATCACGAAAGATGACTATTACGTCATACCATAAATTGTACTGAAGTAATCAATGGACGTACGTCGATGATAAAATCACCATATCATTTATTTATATTATGATTTTGCGACGTTGGTTTATTTCACTGAATATTTTTATTTCGTGGTTTAAGGTGATACCTTTAATTTTAGTGGGGAGTTTTTGTTTTGAAAAAAGTTATGAGTAGAATACACCTCAAGACATTAACACCAAAGACCAAAGCATTATTGGAAAACAACCTAACCTGCTTTAACATAACCTAACTATTCATCTTCCAAATATAATCGATCAAGCAACATGAAAACGTCGTCTATCTTTGAAGGATACATGCAAATTAGCAATATAGTTTGTTTAGACAATAAAATTCTGTTTGTCTCTGTCTAACATAATTGAAACTTCATTAAAACTATTCACAAATCACTGTCGTTTGTCTTTACTACAGACTAAAATGATGACGTAATCGTCATATTTCGTGATTTACACTATATATTGCCATTTCATAAAGAAACAACGAGAGCAGTATTAGAATTTTTAATTTCGGGAACAAGTATCTGCAAATGTATATACTGTCAACACCTGCTATGCACCTTATTATTCTCTTTTGACTCCGAAATCCCTTTGTAGCATTCACCGAGGAACCTCAGAAACACAATGCATACCGCATTCGCGACTCGATATGGCTGTGATATAACATCAATATCTGGTCTCGTGTAAAAACTGTTCTCAGATTTTTAAATAGGTAGGCCTGCAAGCTAAGCTTCGCAGACAAGTAGTCACAATGTCCTTTAAAACTGAGGCACTAATCCAGGTGCAGTCCCAAGAATGTTGTGCTCTCACTGATGGGCAGGGCTGAATTATCCAATGCAAGCTGCAGGGGACGTATTGATTTTTGGGCATTGTGGAATCTGATTGCTGTTGTTTTTTCACAGTTTAGATGCAGCTGGTTCTCCACGAACCAGCTATTGATGCTATGTAACAAGCTTTTACAGTCGTTAATTAGGATAACGTCATCTTTATTTGATAAAATAATCGACGTGTCGTCCGCGTATAGTGTAAAGTGTGCTCTGGGGCAGGACTGCTCAAGAGTATTTACATATAATGCAAACAGAACAGGGCCCAACACAGATCCTTGTGGAACGCCAACATCCATATTTATAGTACTAGAATTGACTTGTATTAGTTGTCCTGAGCAGTTATGAGTTATTGTCACGTACTGCGATCTGTTTTCTAAGAACGATGTTATCCAGAGGTGGGCTGGTCCACCGATTCCATAAGTTGCCAGTTTTACCAATTCAATTCATATGTACTTAGTAATATATCTTCCATGACGTGATGAGAAAAACTATTAGTTATTAGATTATTTACTATTAACTAGTCGAACTAATATGAAGCCACAACAACTGACAACGTCGTATACGTAGTTATCGTAACTGCTCCATTTGTCATTCTACTGTGTCATTGTGAGTTTTCGTGTTGTCGGAGCAACTTGTCATTACATTACAATTTTTTTAATTCTGATCCTAGTACCATATATGTAGGAATTTATTTGTGTGCGCAATACTTCTTCCTCATTTAGCTGTGTGTTATTTCATAATCGTATTGACGTATTAAGAGTATAGGTGGCGGACTTAACTGTTGACAGAATGAACATTGCCACTTGCCATCCCCTCCAGAATGTCACGGGGTTCCCCCTCCAGCAGAAAGGCTCTAGGTAGCAAGATATTTAACTCTTGCGAAATTTCCTCAATAATCTTTTGTGTAATGTTCATGAAACAGTTTGTTACCATATTTTGCTTTCGATATTCAAATTCGATATAACCAAAGTGCAAAGCTATTTAAAGTCAAGTGCGAGGAATGTAGTCACAGTGAGTACAATTAAGTTTAGCTCACATAGTAAAAATGAATTTGGCTGACGGTTTAAGAAATTTAAAAGAAGGAAAATTGGAAACCAGTGCCACTTTGATGAAGAAACACTTTTCACCACAGATCTGAAACACGGACTAGTCAGTTTTACATGCATGCATTTTTCAGTATGAAAATGTCTATTTGGAAAATGGCTATTTGAAAATGGTTATATCGCCGAGATTCTTTGGCTAAAGACACATTAAACAATTTTTGTCATTCACAACACAAGACCGGAGAATTAATTCAATGTAGATTCCGCGATGGAAGTTTTTGCTGAACGAAAAACAAGGCGAGGATTCAAAGTTACATGATTCTATTTTACTGTATCAAATAAAACAAATTAACATAACAATTTATCACTTGATTCATATGATGTGTCGAGTAAGCGGGCGCCTTTGGAAAAATTGCCGATCGAGCCCTTTTTCTCAACGCCGCCGCTGAACAGTATTCAAAAATGAAATGTTTGCCGTGTCCAATCCGACTCCTATGCTTCCCCACTGGATCGTGTTTCAAACGTGTAACCTTGCAAGAAATATGTCCCTAAAGTGGGCCATTTTCACGCTTTGTTTACACCCGCACTCCCCCTGGCCCATCGGCATGTGTGCAACGACTTATTTTTTGATTTTATGAAAACATATATTTTTTAGTAGTAGCAGAAACTTAAATACCGAGCACCGCAACTGCTATAAGGAGTTTAAGTTAATATAATTCTTGAACTACCCACGGTTAGTAGCACTAGGAAAAGCTTTCTCGGGCTGATTGTTCCATAATCTTGACACCCTAGAAACCACAGACCGGTCATACCTGCCAGTTGTGGATGTACGAAGTTCAACAGTTGCATCATTTTCCTCATGCGTTCGCATGTCCAAGGTTCAACCACGGAGTGCCGTATTGTGAACGTTGCGACATACACAGTACAATGAAATGACATTCTGAGAGGTAAATCTACACATTTGAAGTAGGAAAAAATTACCATCATCACCGAAGTATGAAAATCCCCATCCCTCTGTATACGGTCCCAAAATGTTATCCATCGAAACTACACAAAGCTACTTCCATCTTGTTTCTCATTGAATGAGCACTGAAATTTATTTGAAGTGATTGACCACGCTCCGTCATAATTAGTCATGAGTAAGAGCAACATGACCCACTACTTTTAAGGTTCCGGCTACCAGAAAAACACCCATTATCGTAACGATTCCCGAAAATGAATTCAGGTCATTCTAACGTTGACTATTTATTACAGTGAAGCATAATTAAGTGCTTGTGTACGATTATACGATATGCCCATTAGGATTTTATCATCAACGCTGTAGGTTACGTTATAGGATTAAGTAGGTGAGTTGGTGCAGGTGTAATAATTTGACATTCATTTAAGGCTGAAAAATAATTTAGTTTGGAATGCATTTATCTTATCAGCGTACGGTTTATTCTTTATGATTCTAAATCATTCTCAAACAGAAAATATGTACTCTACTTATATTTCTTTCTCCAAAGGGTTTTCCTCATTTTATACAGAGTGTTTCAGTTTATTGTTGCATAACTTTAAGATTCGATAGAAATTTTAAAATGAATGCATAAAGTCTATATAAACATATGTCGAAATATGCGTGGCTTCCGAAATACATGGTGTTTAAATTTACTTTCTAAAATAGTTATTTTTAAATATTTCGAACAATATTTGATGTATAACATTGAAAATTGGTATACAAGGGTTTTTTGGTACGACAAAACGAACCATGGGTATAGTTTTACTGTAGCCGCTAGAGGGCACTCTCTACTGTACCTGTAGTGTATTAAAATGACCGAAAATTTTTTCTTAGTGAAATTTTTTGCTTTTTGAAAAAAATACTGATTCTTCGCACTTTTCAACATAAAAAAGCTTTCCTGTGAGTTTTCGTTATAGTTAGCCGTTTTGAGATATTTCAATTATTAAGGTTCGATGCATTTTTTATTATTTATGATAAAATAGCGTTAAAAAGTCAGTATCTCGATAATTTTTAGAATTAGGCTGTGCCTGCAAATATTTTTGAAATTGAAAGCAGAATAAGGTTAAACGTCAATTAGTTGACAGTTAGTTTAGTTGTCTGTTGGAACCTGAAACGTTTTTTTGCAATTGTGAATACACGAAATTTAGTTTCTTTTTTTTGTAAGTTTTATAAAAATGCCATTTTTATTCTCCAATCAAGAGTTAGCGGATATTCATTTTGTGTATGGCTTTGTAAATGAAAACGCAGCAGAAGCAGCCAGAGAATACGCACGAAGATTTCCAAACAGACGACATCCAACTCGCTCAGTCTTTGTAAGAGTGCATCGCCAAACAATTGAAAATGGTTTTGGAAATCTCCAAAGGGATCAAAACATAAATGTTCGTCAGCGTAGATTTACCCGAATGATTCTGCGTGAGTTTGGTATAGATTTGACCACAAGTGTTAGGAGAGTTTCTGGTGCCTTGGGAATTTCAGCAAGCCATGTTCACCGTGTTCTTAGAAATGAGCATAGACGTCCTTACCATTTGCAACCTGTGCAAGGACTACAGCCAGGGGACGGAGAACGAAGAATCACATTTTGTCAGTGGATTCTTGATAGAACTGATAATAATAGGGAGTTTTTAAGTAACGTTTTATGGACCGATGAGTCATGCTTCACTAGACGTGGAGTGGTAAATTTTCATAATCAACATATCTGGTCGCATGAAAATCCGCATGCAGTTCGGGAAAGAAATTTTCAGCATGAATTTAGTGTGAACGTTTGTATTGGTATCTACCATAATCGACTATTCTGACCCTACCTTTTGCCTGCAAGGTTAAATGCTGCGACCTTCTTGGAATTTTTAAAGGCTGAACATGCAAATATGTGGGATGATGTTATGTTAGATTTACGAAGATTGGCCTGGTTCCAGCTTGATGGTTGTCCAGCTCATTATTCGAGAATAGTTAGAAACTGGCTGGACCAAAATTATCCAGAAAGATGGATCGGCCGTGGAGGACCAGTCGCCTGGCCTCCACGATCCCCTGACCTAAATCCATTAGATTTCTTTGTGTGGGGATTTCTAAAAGAAAAAGTGTACCAGACTCCTGTAACCACAAGAGATATGCTAATAGACAGAATCAGGAATGCATGTGATGAAATAAGGCCTTATTTGAATAATGCTATACCACGTTCGATCATTCGTAGATGTGAATTGTGTATTGAACAATTGGGTTTACATTTCGAGCAACTACTTTAGATGTTGTATCTTTGCCCTAACTATCCAATAGCATTTTAGTTGTAAATAATTAAATTAAGTTGTTAAAAATAATATTGGAAAATTAAACAAATTAATATTCTGTTTTTTGTGTTTATTTGGAGTTAGGAATTATTGCTGTGTTTAAAAACACAATCTAAACGGTCATCTTAATTACTTGTGATGTCCAAATCGAAAATGTAAAAAAAATATTATTTTCCCATAGATAATTAAAAATGCATCGACCCTAAAAATCGAAATATCTCAAAAACGGCTAACTATAACGAAAACTCACAAGAGAGCTTTTTTATGTTGAAAAGTGCGAAGAATCAGTATTTGTATTCAAAAAGCAAAAAATTGCACTAAGAAAAATTTTTCGGTCATTTTAATACACTACAGGTACAGTAGACAGCGCCCTCTAGCGGCTACAGTAAAACTATGCCCATGGTTCGTTTTGTCGTACCAAAAAACCCTTGTATATCAATTTTCACTGGTATACATAAAATATTGTTCGAAATATTTAAAAAAAACTATTTTAGAAAGTAAATTTAAACACCCTGTATTTCGGAAGCCACGCATTTTTCGATCCATGTTTATATAGACTTTATGCATTAATTTTGAAAGTTCCATCGAATCTTAAAGTTATGCAACAATAAACTGAAACACCCTGTATATGTTACGTTATAGTTATAGGTTTCGTTAATGAAGCACCAGGTAAGGTGTATCTTCAATACATGGTAATTCTGATAAAATAGGTTTAATAGTATCCTCAATAGACAACACTTAAAAATGAGTAGTTATAGTGGTTACTTGATGTGACTGACTGAAATCGTAACCTATATATACAATCTAAAAATGAAGCCAATTTACATATTTGTCTTTTACTTCTACAATTTCTCAAAAATCTGTATCTGAAATCATTTGAAATAACTTCATATCCGTAACCGATACACAAATAACACTACAGGGTGTAAACGTTATGGTAGTCATTATTGAAATGGGTGATTGGGGGGTCAAAACAAGTCATATCAAGTTCATATGACCTATGGTCCAAAAGTCAATAGATTTTTGTCCAAATGACTTTATAGTTTACAACTTTAAGTGCTTTATATCGACCACAATCATCACAATCTTACTAATTTTTATAATCTAATCTAAAACGTTTTTAAATTGGGTAATTAACAAATAAATGGCATTAAGTTTTTCTAAGTTAAGCCAAAATGTGTAGTCAGTAAGTTTCATTAAATTGAACATTTAAAACACACATGACAACAGCGCGTCGGTCATCATCACTCTTATAGAACCGGCAATCGATCGCAAACGGTAACAGTGGTTAGTATGTTGTTTTGTTTTTGTTTGCGTACGTCCTCGTCTTGATTTAAAGCTCGTCAGAATTCAAATCTTGCAGCTCAAATTTATCGCGACAGATTTCGCCAACAGTACACCCAGACAGACTGACATTTGTGCAAGTATACCAAAGACTTCGAGATACAGGAAGTGTTCAGCCCACTAATATTTGCACTCGTGAAAGACAGGTTACTGTAGAGCAGGAGGAAAAAATTTTAAATATCGTGGAAATCAATGCAGATATGACCTCGTTCTGCCTTACGACTCTGCACAGTTTTTTTTCGAAGGCAAGACATATAACAGCTCTGACGCAAACAATACCGGAAATAGCTCAGTTCTGATATTCAACTTAGTTCCGGCTTTTGCGTCTTTCAGGTCTGGTTTGTGCGAAAACGGTAGTTGACTTAAATCGGAAGACCATCTACGGGTTGAATAGAAAACTGTACTTGAGTTGCAATACCTAACCTTTCTGCCTGACAGTTCTCACGGATGAAACGAAACACAAACGTCGTCATAAAACACACAAGACGCGAGAATTCAGATAAAGAAACAACGTTGCCAGATCAACAGTTGCTGGCTGGTTAACCAGAACTTGAAAAACGAATTTACAGTATATTCAGATAAGAGATAGACCGGACATAAACAAGACCACGTGATCATCGAACGCTGTAACATTCGGCAGGGACGTATTAAGAGTCACGCAGTACATATTTTAGATAGTAGATGCTGCTTTGCATAACTTTGTAGTAAATTAGCACAATTCGATGTGTATACGATTGGTGATGGATATAGGATCATGTGGGGGTGGGGTAAGAAATATATAATGATGTAAATATACATAAGGGTTTCAAAATTTTCGCTTCGATTTCCAGCTTCGGATGCCGCCTGATGTTTGGTGAAATACAGTCGAATATAATCTCAAAATGGCGTTTAAATTAGCCTAAATTAAAAATAATCGTATATCACTTAAAATTGCTTTTAGAATATTGATTAGTACATTTTTTGATTTCTAGGTAAATATGTAACCAAATTAAAACGTTCAAAACGTAAAAAAATGTGCATGTTTGAACATTGTCAGAAAGTAGATTCTTGAATAGGTTTTGCCAAAATGGGTTCAAAAATGTCAATAATTAATTAAAAAATACAGTAGCTTTATAATTACTTATAACTTACCGAATTTGATGAACGACATCTTTTATTGGAAAGATGAGCTTGATGAGCTTTCATCATCGCTACTGCCTGAAGCACCAACGTCAATAATGAATGGCTCGACTTGTTCCTCTAAAAGATTGTCCAGTTCCCACATTCTCTTTTCAACTTTGTCTTTCACGTGCTTAATACAGTTTTCCCATTTTTGCGCTGTTATTAATTCTAGTGCTTCTTTGAAAAGTCCTTTGAGGTCACAAAATTTAAAAGTTGTATTGTGCTATATAATTTTTAACCTCTGCCCATATGAGCTCAATGGGATTGAGCTCGCAATGGTATGAAGGTAAACGGAGCACAGTTTTATTTTGACTTGCTGCCATTTCGTCAATGGCGTATTTTTGATATTCCGCCTTGTGATCCTTGTCAATTCTTAATAATTGTACTTTCAGCATTGCTTCTTCAAAGTTGATATTTTTCGAGCGGAGCCAATTTTGAACATCAACTTTCCTTGAAGCCGTTGTTGGGACCTTCTCCATTCTTCGAGAATGATAAGGCGCATTATTCAACACAATTACTCCGTTTTCCTTTAAGTTCGGTAAAATTTTTGAAAACCACTGTTCAAACGATTCGCCATTCATTTCCTCGTAGTAATCTCCAGTTTTCTTAGACTCAAAGCACCACAGACCGTCAACAACAAATCCATCCTCACTGCCAATATGGCAGATAATGAGCCTTTTCCCTTTACCTGGAAATCGAAGTACTAACTGGTGTAGATTTATTTCAATAAGCGAACCTTTTTCAAATGTTTTCATCACATTCAGCGAAAAAACATTGAGACATGAGTATCAGATTGCTATAATTAGGATTATTTAGTCATATTGAAAGAAAGAATATTGAACGTCGTATGATTACTCAGCGCTTCACAATTTAATTTAAAGTTATAAACCTTTAAAAAATGAATGATCAGGGACCTGAAATACGCGCAAATAATAATATTAACAAATTATAACTTTATAAAGCTTAAAGTATGAATTAAAATGATTAGAAATATTAGGAACGGTACACAATATAAAACTTAGTAACTTTTTTTAAGTCTATAATATTCGACATATTTTAAGATTATATTAAAAAATTATTGAAATATCGAAAACACATAAAAACATGGCTTAAAAAAGTTCTAACAAATGAAAATGACAATAAAACATCCACGCATTTTATCGAAAGTTATAAAAGTTTTGTTACTTGTAATATGTTTTATCTGCCCCCTGGAATTAATATTTAGAACCTTGTTCCCAAGGTTTGAAAAACATCCGATTGTTGTCTATTACTCGTATTTACCTGCTCGATTTTTTAATCCGGTGGACAGTCCTGGATGAAGTTACAGAATCATCAACCCATACTTTACTTGTAGTGTGTCCTGCGTTTACCCACGTTTCATCAAGATAATAAATCTTCCTGTTTTGATTTCTATATTTCCCAATTTTTGTTAAATAATCCCTCCTCCATAGCACAATTTCTTCTCTATCCAGTAGTAAACTATTACGACCCCGTTTTTTCCATTTGAAATTTAAATGCTTCAGTAACGCATGGAAAGTTGATCGTTTGAAATTTGGCAACGTTGTATCTCCATTTACCTCCTGCAGTACTTTATCTATAGTAGGTATTTCATTCCTAAAGAAGAATTCATGCACTTTCCTCCCAATCGCATGCTTATCAGCTTCATCCAATGATTTAACAATACTTTTGCGATGTTTACTGGTCATTGGCTCAGAAAAGGTGTGATTTTTTTTGTATTGTCTTAACACATTAAACACTGATGCGCGACACACCCCAACTTTGTGAGAAACCTTCACAACAATTTCTTTGATGGTTGATGCCTCGTTCTCCTCGCGCTCGATCTTATACATATTCAAAATGACCTCTTTCATTTCTGCACTCTGGTGTCTTTTTTTAGAGCGTTTCCTAGGTGGACTACAGGAGTTTACAACTTCATCGGCAGTATCTGTACTACTGGGCATTTTGCGCAAGCAGTTGATAACAATAACAATCAATAACAAGGTATAACAATAACAACGACAAACTCAACAACTTAATAAGATAACAAACGAAAACGTCCAAAGAAATATCAAATTGCAATGATGTACACGACATACGTAACACGTCTGAACCTGAATGTGACTCTGCCTTGATACGACTGCTCTGCCGCTCGGCATAGGCATTTAATTGCGAATTGACCAATGAGGGCTCCTGTTTTACGTCGAGACGGCGGCGTTAGCGTGAAAATCACCCGAACCTTTTGTTTACATCCGGTCTATCTCTTATCTGAATATACTGTAGGGAAACCTAATAGTTACTAAACTTAGCAGTTCACCAGCGATTGAAAAACCAGCCCAGATACTTTTGAAACAGTAAATTATCCTATTTCCGTTTTTTTCCGTAACAAGAGCAGCAAGCAAACTTTTCAAGCGCTTGAGGATTAAATATCATTTTTGAAGTCATTAGTATAACTTTTATTGAAATATCGTTCTTTTTTAAAACATATAACACAAAAAACTGTAAAATTACGTTCTTGGATGAATTTACTTCTGCAGTACAGTGATGAGTTCATCTATTCATCCTGTTTTCTTCTCATTATTAGTTCTTCTTGATTTGTCTAAGGCATTCGATACCATAAATTTTCTAGTAGCCAAGTGTAAATATTTTGGTTTTTCTGATTCTGCCTCAAAAATGATTCAGAGCTTCTTAGGAAATCGATATCAAAGGATACACATTCACATGGTTTTATCGTCAAAGTGCCTCATTTCCTCCGGAGTGCCTCAAGGGTCTGTACTTGGGCCACTCCTATTCATTTTGTATATTTCTGATCTCCACTCAGTTGTTAAATATTGTGATATCCAATTCTCTACCGACGATTCACAGATCTACAGTCATTTCCATAATCATGACATTCAAAATGCTGAATCTGAGGTAAATGAAGATATAACATGTATTATTGTGTATGCAAAAAATCATAACCTTCAGTTGATCCCTTTAAAATCGAAAGTCATCATTTCTTTACCAAAACTATTTAGAAGTGATGCCAAAAGAAATTTTAAAGTAAAATTAAATGGTGAGACTATAGAAGTGAGTGAGTCAGTGAAAATATGGTCGTAACTCTAGATGAATGTCGAAATTTTATACCACATGTAAATAATATCAGTAAGAGTTTTTTCAATTTTACGTCAACTATATCTTAATAAACAATTTCTTGACTTTACAATTAAAGAAATTTTGTGTGAATCTTTCTTTACAACGCAATTATTTTTTACAATGCTCTACCTCGATCCACAAAATTGCTATCATATGATGAATTTAAAAGACATATGAAGAAATTTATTTTGAATAGAAGTATATAAATTAGTTGATAAAATTTATCTGTCACCCCACACAAAAATATTTCCAATATAGCATTCCTCTTTGTTTTGTATAACTGTTACAATTTTACGCTTTTATTTCATTAAACATTGAATAGCCTTCACTTATATATTTTGTATGTTATATACATCATATTTTTTATACAGCTACATTTTTAAACTTCTAACTTATCAAATATATTTATGCTTTTTGTATTGTTTTCTCAGTTTTTTCTTTTTTTTTTTTTTTGGTCAAGTGGCAGAGTAGCCTTATGCTAAGCTTCGCCCCCTAAATAAAGAGGATTTATTATTATTATTAATTAATGGTACTCAGTGATGATAATGATGCAAGCCCGTATTTTCATAATGAAATCGTTAGTTTTATTTCCATTTCAATGTATTTTTGCATCAGATAATGGATAATACTGATTCACTGAACTTGACTCCGTCTTATATTTGTTCAACAGTCTGTCGTGAAAAATCACCAGAAAATCAGATACTTTTTCTCGCCGGCTGACAGCGTGCTAATGAAAAGTCAACAAGGATGAGGATTTAAAGAGCAATTTTCACAACATGACCGAGTTATAAACAACCTTCAGTTGGTAATGAATGGCGATATTTATAGGCTGTATGTTTTAAGAAGAACTTTTTTAATTTTTTTCGTGCAGGCTAATTAGTTCTTAAGGAAAGACTCTTGTACGGAGTGGCGGTCAGAGATAAAGGAAGTGTTGTGAGATGCTTGGCCCAATTCGTGATGTGGCTTCAATAATACAAGCTGCACTTATACAGGGCGTCTTAAACAAATACAAATATGGATTACGATACATAGGCGGACAGTCGATCAGATAACTTTTGGGATTTGCTAGTTTTGCGAGTTTCCTTCGTTATATTCGAAACAGCAAATGCTGGCATAATAATGCAAGAAATGGTCATTGGCAAGAAAGTATTATTATGACTGCGAAAAATTGCCTATTTTATATTTTTTTTTGATGTTAAGATTAGATTAGCTAGATTGCAAAGGCAATTCTAGTGGCTCACAACATATTTTAAAGTTTGTAAAAATCATAGAAACCTCCGTAAATTTTGTAAATTCTCAAAATAAACACAAGCAGCGGCCACAGTGCGGTGAGCTTTCTGTTCGAGAACGATCTCGATTACTTTCAACGGAATAAATACGCAAGGCACGGCGACAGTGCGCTCAAACATTATGAGCAGTAGTAAGGGGATGAAGACATACCATTTCTATTTGGAACGGGAAACACAATATTTCTTTACATAAGTTAAACGTAAGAATGTATGTTTGTTATGTAATAAATGCATCGGTTTCCGTTGCTAAAAATGGGGAATATCGGGAGGCACTATGAAACTGTACATTCGAATTTTGAAAATTCATTCCCAATACGTTCTGCAACCAGAACGGAAAAACTGAAACAATTAAAAAATCAGTTAACTGGACAACAGACAATGTTTTTAAAAACAATCGACAAAAGTAAGGCTGCAACTGAAGCATCATACTGGGTGTCCCAGATAATTACATAAAAGAATAAACCTTATGAAGAATGATAAAACAAGCGTTTTTAGAAGCAGCAGATTCATTACTTGCCAACTTTAGAAATAAAGACGAGATAGTGTCTGCTATAAAATCCATGCAACTTTCTGCTAATAAAGTGATGAGACGAGTAGAAGTAATGAGCAATGATATAGTTTTACAGTTGAGAAATGTCTTCGATAACTGTGCTTATTTTTCACTGCAGCTCGATGAATCCACAGATGTCGTCAAGATGGTTTTTAGTGATTTTACGACTAAAGAAGGTCTTTTGGAGTTTATTCTACTAAAAGGGCAGACTACTGGGCAAGACTTGTTTTTCTCTTTTGAAAATATTATTTATTCTAACAATCCAATATCAAAAATGGTCTTGACAACCGATGGCGCTCCAGCTATGGTGGGTCGTAATAAGCGTCTCGTGGGGTTATGTCATAAAGATGAAAGTTTTCCGCAATTTTTCTGTTACCACTGCATTATCCATGAGCAAGCATCATGTGGACATTTTCTAAAACTAAATAACGTTAAGAAATTGATAGTAAAGATTAGAGCTCAACCGTTACAAAGAAGATTATTCAACCCCTTGGCCGATGAAATTGACTGTACAGGTATATACTTCTTCACTCTAAAGTCCGGTGGTTAAGTAGGCTTACATTGCTTATGACTAGAAAGCTTACTGTTTATTGCAAAATTATCAATGTAGCTCAACTCACTGAAAAGGTTGGGGACCACTTCCTATGGTATGGAAGGTACGACTCGGAGTTCGTTGAAATTTTATCACAAGATTACTGTTATGCCATGCAATGACCGCAAAAGTCGAAAAACATATCGCACAGCAACCCTCTGTTGCGTGATTCAGTAGACTACACAGTCGAGCAAGATCGCAAACATTCCAGGCCGCGCCTCGCACTGTGTTCAAAATTAAATTGTAAATTCATATCAGCCAAAATTATTTCAGTATACAAAACCGATCAAAACTATTTTTTGGAGTTACAAAATAATTCGACTAGTCAAAGCTTAAGCTATTTCAAATGATTCACTTCTTTCCTTTGCTCTATTTCTTCCTTCCTGTCTTTTCTTCATACCCTTTTCCCCTCAAACATGGTTGGTATCTGGGTAGCCAGACCTGACAGACTAACAGACCGACGAGAGTTTTAACTAAGAGCAAAGGTCCACCGGACCGCTCTGACGAATAATGACGAATAGTATAATAGTCGAAAAACATTATAGTCATTCATCCTTCATTCTTTGATGGTTCAAACTGCTGTTCAGTTTCAGAAAATATTTGAAATTGCGAATTGAGGGTTACAAGGAGTAGGAGGTTGAAAATGATGCATTTTGGCATCAGTGAAAGGCGTTTTTATTATTAAAAAAATCTGATCACAGTAATATAGAGCACCGGCGCGCTCACATGTGGTCTTTTACACGAGTCTCGATTACGTCAATCCTTCCAGCAAATAACAGCTCATTTCGGCTCTGTGCCTACGGCCTGACCGTTGAGATTACGTTCCCTATATACAGCTCCGGAGTCAGTATGTGTGCGTCTCTAGTCCCCCTTACCTTCGTCCTCCTCCCCTTTCTGTACGCCCATGCTCCTTGGAGCGATGCGCGCGCTGGCTAGTGGCGAGCGATTCCCCGCTCGCCCTTCAGTACGCTTTTATCTATCGCACGGATAGGGTGTGTGCGTGTGCGTATGTGTAACATCGCGAGTTAAACGTTGTGTAACGTTCGAGAGAATAATAGTATAAATGCAAAGGTAAGAGACAAAAACCTTAGTTTGACAATTTAGTGTAGATGGCTACCATTTGATATAAAATTGTCACGGTCTCGGATCACTCGGTCCAGACGTGAGACTCCCTTCTAATGCATCTTGGGCAAATTCGCTAGAGCATAATATGGGCACTTGTGTGCAAGCGCACAATGCCCATTCATAGGAAAATTGAAGGGAGTCCTGCAGCCGGATCCATCTACACAATGTTTCGGCCCGACCGGCCCGTCAAGTCGGCCCGACCAGCTGCAGACTTCGGCCCGACCGGCTGCAGACTTCGGCCCGACCGGCTGCAGACTTCGGCCCGACCGGCCGCTAAATTCGGCCCGACCGGCTGCGAATTTTGGCCCGACCGGCCGCTACGTTCGGTCCGACCGGCTGCAAATTTTGGCCCGACCGGCTGCAGAATTTGGCCCGAACGGCTGCAGATTTCGGCCCGACCGGCTGCATTTTTGGCCCGACCGACTAACTAATTATAGCACATCTGCTTCCAGATGGCGATGGCAACCAATTTTGTTACTCTGGGTGAACTCTGGTCCAGCCACGTTGAAATGGAGGAAGAAGATGAAGCGATATTTTCCAGAATCAAGGTCTTAATAGAGAACCATCTGCCAGACGGCTGGAGAGACTGGAAGGTGATTGACTGGAAGAAAGAAGATCTATTTGGGAAAAAGATAGACCACAAAGTATTGAACAAAATTCGCTTCGCCCTCCCCACATTGGAACTGGTGAAAGCATTCTACCCAGAAGCAACATCGGTGGGAGAGAAAACCTACCGAAATATAAAATTGAGGCTTCTCGACTGGAACCTCTGTAGAGCATTGATCATGAGTCCACGGCAGGTAGCGTGTCAGTTACGAGGATCTATGGCTCAAGCGGAGCTCTTTAATAAGGCGGTGGAACCACTTAAACATACTATGCGTTCCAGAGAGCTGACGTCGGAGGCCCTTTCAACGGACGGGGAGTCTAATTATACGTCCCGAAGTAAAAGGAGACGGTGTCAATCGTCCAGCTCAGACGACGAGTACCCGGTCAGAACCGAGAAACCAATGAAGAGGAGGCGGCGAGTATTGTCTTCGAGCTCGGAGGAGGATGTCAATGAGACAAGGCTACGCCGCGTGGAAAGCATGGTCGAGAATCTTTACCACTTGGTCTCAGGAAATAAAGAGAACGATGGCAGCGTCATGAATTCGACGTGGCAAGCTCCAACTCCTACAGGTGAAGAGCTGTATGACGCCGACAGTATTGGCACATGTGGCAGCGTAAACGACTGGGACACGTTTTCCCCTGTCACTAGGGAAATCGAGCCTACAGTCCCTAGGGCGGACCCAGTAATCGAGACACAGGGCATGAAATGCCAGCGTTTCGGGGAAGAGACATGGAACAAGATTCGTTACGTGGACGCTCAGAAAAAACTCCACGCATCACCAGTCTTCAGTACTCTGAAGGTTAACTCATCCTTGTACAACAATGGACATGCAAGCCCAATGACAGATATGTTATCCAAAAGTGACCTGGCCTTCGGGACTATCTCACACGGTCTACTGAAGCAACGGAGAATCATACATGAGGCTCTGAAGGAGGCGGGGAACAAACACCCGGAAGCGGCAGACACTTTGAAAAAAGTTTTTGCTGCTAACAGTGAATACAAGACCATCTCGGACGACCTGCTGCAGTTCGTTTGCGGAAAAAGGGCGGAAATCATCGAAAGTCGCAGGAAACTATACGAGCCTAAAAGTAGTTACTATAGGTCCATCGTCAATGAGATTCCTCCGTCAGGTACGCACTTGTGGGATGAAGAGCAGCTGAAAGATGTGGTTAAAATGCATGGAGTGACGAAAATTGCTCCTGTCCGCTGGCAGAGTAATTTGGGAAAAGTCGCACTGAGACAGAAGGTGCCTCAAGGAACTTCTCATGAAAAGTATCTGCGTCAAGGTTCATTTAAAAAAATGAAGAAGGCAGAGTTTAAGCATTCGCGTAAGCCGGGGGCGAAAAGTCATACCAAGCTCGTAAGGAGCAACCACCTTTAGATAAAAGGCGGAGTTTTTGACAGTTTTCAGGCAGGACAACTCGCCAAATATGTCTCTGCTTGGAAAAGTATGGGAGCCTCACAATCGATTCTCAGTATCCTGAAAGGCTACGCGATCCCTTTCTCAATAAAGCCACCAATAACAGTACTATCCCAACCGATACTAAACAAATTCGAGACACCAGCATCCACACAAATGGATCGAGAAATACAAAACCTCATAAATCAAAAGGTGGTAGTAAAACTGCAAACAAAAACAGGTTTCTTATCAAAGATGTTTTTGACGCCGAAATCGGGGGGCTTGTGGAGACCAGTGTTCAATCTAAAAAGATTGAACAGCTTCATCACGCCCAAGAAGTTCCGCCTTATGAACCATAGCAAACTGCCATTATTTCTCCAGGAAAGAGATTATATGGTAAAAGTCGACCTTTCTCAAGCATATTTCCATTTGCCAATAAAGCAAAAGCATTGGCGTTATCTGGGACTTTATTACCGGCAAAACATCTACGCTATGACAGCACTACCATTTGGCCTAAGCTCCGCTCCACAGGTGTTTGCAACAGTTACGAACTGGGTGGCGAGCTACTTGAGGAAACAAAACATTCGAGTAATGGTCTATTTGGACGATTTTTTGATCGCAAACCAGAATCCAGAAGAACTAAAGCGAGAGGTATCCACCCTGATAGATACTCTCATAAAGCTGGGTTTCTGCATCAACCTGGAGAAGTCCGAAATAAGACCTACACAGAAATTGGCATATCTAGGTATTATGTGGAACACCATAAGAAATCAAAAGAGTTTACCGGAGGACAAAATCCACCGTCTGCAAACATCAATCCAAGCTGGAATCAAGAGCAAGACTTGGAGCTGGAAGCAGGTAAAGGCACTGCTAGGGAGAATGGAATTTGCCTCGTTTGTTATCCCATTGGGTCGACTACATTGCAGAAAGATACAAAGAGCAGTCAATCGGATGTCAGAAAACCAACCAAAGAAACTGTTCAATATAGACCTGGACGTATTGCGAGAGCTAAGATGGTGGGAGAAAAACTTAAAAGGGTCATCCATAATCTGCATGAAAGAACCGGAAGTTCATATAATAACCGATGCCTCAAACACGGGCTGGGGAGCCCAAGTAGGAGACACTTTGAGGAAAGGAAACTGGACAGAGCAGCAGGAAAAGTGGCATATCAACGTGACCGACCACCTATCCAGAGGAAAGGATCTGCCAGACTGGCACTTATCAAGGATAGCTCAGAAGAGGATCTTCGAAAAGTGGGGAACCCCTTGCATCGACCTATTTGCGACTCCAGAATCAGCCGTCGTTACAAGATTTGTAACGCAATTCCCATGCAAGGAGGCAGAATTCGTCAACGCATTTACAAGAACGTGGGAGTACAAGCTAGCGTGGATATTCCCTCCTCCACCCCTAATACCAAGAGTTCTCCAACACCTCAACTATTGTCAGGGAGTTTTCATAATGATAGTCCCCAGGTGGGAAAGGGTGTTCTGGCGGCCCCTGCTGAAGAGACGTGCCATCGACCACCCGTTCACCATTCGGAATCTGAAGGCTCACCTGGAAGATCTTCAAACCAACCAGCCTCCTCCAAAGGTAATGGATTTACACCTGGAGGCATGGAAGATACGGGGTGGTCCGATATAGCGAATCACTGGTCAAAGGATGAAAGGAGAATCTTAGAAACATCCTGGCGCAAGTCAACTCTCAAAACGTATGCCGTTGCATGGAAAAGTTGGCAATCGTGGGCGAAGAAAAGAAGAGTTTCAGTTAAAAATCCAAACCCCACGCAGGTGGCTCAATACCTCTGCTTCCTACACAACACAAGAAAATTGGCGCTTAGAACGATCCTATTACATAAATCCACCATTGCGACATTCTCCAATCCACTACATAGTGAAGGAGTTTCCAGTAGCCCAACAGTGAAACAGGTAATTAGAGGTATTGCAAATGCAAATCCTCCAGCAACTAGGCCAAAGATTTGGAACATCGATAAACTTCTATCTTGGATTAATGATAACCATCCAGATACGAATAGTATCTTTCAAGTGGCCCGGCATCTATCGCTGCTTTTGCTGCTATCATCGGGAAGGAGAGTCCATGACTTGACACTCCTTCGAATAGATTCTGGTTTCTTTGAACAAACCGAAGAATACATAATTTTCTGGCCACAACATGGATCTAAGACAGACAAGCATAACTACGTCCAGTCAGGCTGGAAACTCCTCAAAAATCGAGAATGCATCTGGGATCTAGTACACTGGACAACCATATATCTAGAAATATCAGAAAAGAGAAGGAACCTCCACTGTCGACCGATTCCTCAACTATTCGTCACAACTCGTGGGAAGATAGGACCGGCATCTCGGGCAGTGATAGCAGGATGGGTCCGCACAGCGTTGAAATCGGCAGGTATAGAAGGAGGAGCCGGCAGTACCCGCTCGGCAGTGGCAACATCCCGCTTCAATGATAACATGCCATTGGATGAGGTTTTGCAGAAAGGAAATTGGCAGGGATCAAGCAATTTCTTCAAACACTACTATAAAAATATCGATAAGGATTTGGTACCTGACAACAGCAACAGAAGACTTATTTCGGATAAATTTGTCCCTATATAAGTATTATCATGGCTGTGAGCCAAGAATGACTGTTACTTTTCTTTTTATGAACTGTTAGAGTTATCATATTCTGTTTATGTCCTTGTATTGTTGATATTTTCTGTAGGGAAAATATAGAAAGTTCAGTATGGTTTAACCATGTCACAGTACGCTTTCTAACACCGTGGCGCGCCGGCAGATTGTAAACACTTCTCAACGGTCAGGCCGTAGGCACAGAGCCGAAATAGAACAATTTTCCCCCTGAAGGGAAGAAAATTGATATTTCGGGTCTTGCCATAGGCCTGACCTAGGTAACGCCTTGCCGGCGCAAGAGTACTGAAGGGCGAGCGGGGAATCGCTCGCCACTAGCCAGCGCGCGCATCGCTCCAAGGAGCATGGGCGTACAGAAAGGGGAGGAGGACGAAGGTAAGGGGGACTAGAGACGCACACATACTGACTCCGGAGCTGTAGATAGGGAACGTAATCTCAACGGTCAGGCCTATGGCAAGACCCGAAATATCAATTTTCTTCCCTTCAGGGGGAAAATTGTTCTATTATTTATATAAAAAGATTCCAAAATACCTCATATCGGAAAGTGACTCACAATTCTGATGGATCTGTCAACGCTAAATCTGGTGACATTTTGTTATGTACATATTCTATATTCCCTAACAACGCTTTTATTTAGAAATTGACCATGGTACACAAGAAAGAACTATAAGCAAAATGGCTGCTATATATGTAGTCAGACACGAATAAAACAAGATAAACATTTGGTATAAATGGTTCTGAACACTGTCTTGAGCTCAAGCCGATAACTTGGTGATCAGCTGTTCACCTCAGCAAACATCAAAACGTAATAGAGACTCATGAAAAAGGCCATTGAAACACGACTAAAAATAATTTATTGTCTTTACGATGAGATGTAGATGTTTAGGTTATATCGTTATTTACTAGATGTTTCAAATTCGACCCACACCATTGGAATCTCGGGAAAGATAGGAGATACGAAGTCGCTTAGGACAAAGTTGCGTATTTAGTTAACTTACAAAATGCCGCTTAGAAAGTTTTGAAATCAAATTACTTCGGAAGAGACGCGGTAAAATACCGCAGTTTTCCAAAATCGTTTTAATTTTTTCTTGACTTTATTTGTAGTAGGATTTCACAATACATTGCAATTATTAGGACCAAAGGAAATGAGCGACATGGTTTTTCATGATATATACAACATCCAATAAATATAATCTCAATTTCAAAATTTTCCGCGATTACAATACTTCCCCGCCCAGTAGAAAAATCTGCCGGAACAATTTAAAACATGTAAGATATAGAAGTAAAATATTATCAGAGTGATTAAAATGTTAATGATTTTCTTTAATTTCAGTTTCTATAACGTGGAATAATCTGTTATATGTATTAGCTTCTAAAACGATTATTCGGACAAGTGAAGTCTCTCAAAAAAAAGCGGTTAAGCTCATTTAGGACTTAAAAACAATCGAATATTGACTAGGTATGATCATGTATACCGAGTGTTTCAAATTTGACCCACACGATTGGGATCTCGGAAGCGGTAATAGATAAAAAGCTGCTTAATAAATGGAAACAAAGTTGTTTATTTATGTAAATGCCGCTAAGAAAGTTTCGAAATCCAAAATAGGTACTTCCGAAGAGAGATGGAGAAACAGAATTTTCATAAAATTTGCAATTGGCCGGACTACATAGACGGTCTTAGAAATTCGATAATCCTACATCGCCTTGCAAAAGGCTTGTCGTATTACCGCATGACCAATGTTGTTTGAGCTCTAGAGGTTCACGATACGTCATACTTGAGTGAACATACTTTTAGTTTCGCTTTGAAGTTTGGAAATTTGAACGCCGGCGTGGGACGTATATAATCAGTCTACTTGACGCCTTTTTTTACTTGCCATGGAATAGAGTTTTAATTTCGCAGTGGCAGTGTCAGTAAGGTAGGAGGACCACGTCTTACAGTTTACCGTATTTATTATCAAATAATTCCTATATCAAAATTGATGTTCGTTAATAATAATCGCATAACTACGTCGCTTGGTATTTTCTTTGGCTTCTTCTCCTGCTGGTAAGAAGCTTGATTGCTGACGTCAGACATTACTCATCTATATTATACATAATACGTATCATGAGTAGCCCCAAAAACAAAAGTCATAAAAAGTGGGCAGGATTCATCTAATCCTCGCATAATATACTGTAACCATCATTAGCAATGTCAGTGTCAGTTAATATTAATTATGCTTGACGTATAGTAGTTGAAGTCGGCCGAAAATGTATAGATAATGAACCATCATAATATCAGTTCGGAACTGACAGTGTTAATTGGAGGATTAAGTAGTTTAATAAGATTTTTAATAGGTCTAGCAAATATCAAACTACTCATTATATATACATACAGACTGTAACAAGAGTTTGGAACGCATCAAATATCTGATGAATGACTCATCTAATTTCTTTAAAATTGGTAGGTTTAGGTTCGAAGCCACAGCGGATCCGTTGCTGGTATCCGCGATATTGGCAAATATACAGTTTTTCAGAGAGTGATAGCAACTTTTGTTTTTCTTATGTGCTATACATTTTATTCGATATTTGTATTCTGCAAGAAATTCTGAATAATTTTTGTCAAACGTACTTTGACGTAGACCTCATAATTTTCGAAATAACAATAAAAGGTATTTTTTCCACCTAAGCAATAACCGATGGAAAATTATTTCCTGTCATTTCTGACACTGAAAAGTCCATTAAGCTTAGTTAGTATAGTTAATGAAAATATGATTTATTTAACTAAAACCAAGAGGATACAAATTCTAATATTGATTAAAATAGTGTCTTTGATATTCCAAGGAGACAAGGGAAAAATTAAAAACAAATAAAACGATAAAACCTAGTTGTTAATTTAAACTTCAAAACAAGACAAAAACCATATTAAGGGCCAATTTCACCAACAACAGTCCGTTATTCTCCACCTATAGGGTAACAGCCCGTTAAATACAGCGAATGAGCTTCAAGTTCCAATCAACAAATTTTAGCAACCAATAGCTATGAAATGTTGAAATCAAAATATTGTCAAAGTATGAGATGACATCTTGTCATTGAAACATCACCAGCTTATTGAATATTAAAAAATTACATATAATTCAGTCAAAATTTAAACAACTGTTTGATTTTTTAATAAAATTCATGTTTTAATTACCATTGTTGATTATTTATTCATGATAATATTATTTTCTTCAATTGATATGCGATTTTACTGATTCAAGATCATCTATTGGGTGCTTTTTCCTATAAACCTGTTGCAGATAGCCATTAAGCACCTACTTGATGACTGGCTCTACCAAAAAGTTCATAGATATTGCTCGTTTCCAAACATTCATTCATTTACTTGCCGTTCATCAGAACCATTATAGCACCTTAGATTGATATTCCCACAAAACCATTCTGGTTTTTTAATATCCATACATCCATAAAGTTGAATATTTTTCGTTGTTCAGGAACTTAGCAAACATCCACACTATATTCACAGCGATTAAGAAATACCCAAATATATGTCGTAGAGCTACCAGCAAACCTAAAACCTGCAGAAAAACTAGAAATTTGCAATATTTTTCTTTTTTCACTAAGTATATATTCTGGGTTATATTTATATTAGACGTTATTCGGAAACAGCTGATTATTGCATTTCAAGGAGTGACACATGTACGGGCTCTGTCAACTCTTGGTACCAGACACAAAACATACTCTGAAGGTTTGATTCCATGCTATTCAATCACAACACGGTGACTTGTGTAGTTGTCAGCGGCCATTTTGTGAGGGTGCGACAGGGTTGCCAGATTGTGCATTAATATCCCGTTTCACCCTCCTGGTCCCAGTGGAGTAAGTTCCGCCAACTGTTGAAATATACTCTACTATGCTTTATAAGACTATTCGTGACATTTTTCCCAAAATCATTGCACAACACTTGAAAAAATGCAAATGAAAATTTAAAATTATTTCCATGACGCCGAAAATAGCTCCGTCGGTACCGTGGGTTATACATCTTGACAGTAGGGATGTTCTATAGGATCCTATATTTAGAAGTATCAATATATTTCACGAGTATCGTCATCTTTCGATCCGGACTGTGTCAGAAAGAGTGACTGCCATTTGGCTGCGACATTACCCTGCCAAGTCAGACATATTCTTTCATCATTTTCAAAGAAATTGTACAAAATCTTCAAATTTGTGAAGTTAGCGAGTTTCACTTCATACGTTCTTACCAGACATGGCCAAATCATCAGTTGCTGCCGTGATATTCATCCCGACCAGTGCATCCCCACGGCTAGGCGACCTGTATGTTAAATTTGTATTGATAGGGCAGCGGGTTATGCTATAAATCATATGTCACATTGTTTGTGCACTGATTGCAACGGTTAGATGATACCAAAAATATTTTCATAAATAGGAGATCTTTCCCATTCCGGATCGAACAATCTACCAAAGATGCTTATAATCATGATACCTAGTAAATTTTCACGAAAAAAAATCATAACCAGCAAATGTAAAAGATTCATTTCGCACCCTCCACCATCGTCGTTAGACTTGGCAACCCTGCGAATGTCAGATAGATATCCCCGCCAGTCAAAAAAAAAAATAGACAAACAGTAAACATTACTAGTTTTTTTGATTTTTGAACTTATCTGTGAAACATTTTTCATAATTTTTTGTCTATGTCCATAGTAATTGCATTATGCATCAGGGAGATGTAGGGATTGACACGTCTTACACATGTGATTTGTGTTTTAGGATGGAGAGGACATAATGTTTTTATTGCTTTGAAGAAATTCATTATCCTATAAATTAATAAATGACTATTATGACGTAGAGGAAGATGAGGAATTGGATGGAATGTATTTTATATTCTATTTTCTTGCAAAATACAGACAAATCCACACTATTCAACAGGTATGTAATCATAACTTTCAGTATATTGAAGTTGTTAAGTTCCAGAGTGCCATGCATTAACAAACGGCCAAATCGGCTGCCAAATTTAACAGCTAGAAAATCGAGCTATTATTTGCCGCATTCCAATTCGCTGAGGGGGATAACGGATTGTTAAATGTAAAACTATAACATATCAAAATACATAAAAGTTGTCCTGTTTTTTCTGTACAAAAGCATCATGTTGGAATCAAAAAGTGGTCTTGTTTATAATACAATACAATACAATATATATTCAATATTTCAATAGAAATCACTAATATGCAGAGACCTTTGACAGCTTTCGTCAAATTGCATTTCGATAAGGTATTTTCCCATTGGTCCATAATATTAATGTTGGTGAAATTGGCCCTAAATGTTTAAATTGCCGTCCATATACTTCTTGGCAATAAGCTAGGTATTGTGGAAATGCGTTCAGAACATTTTGAAGACATCGGCTTTCCTAGTTCTTCGTTATTCGTTGTTTTACTTCCTCCAAATCAAACGGTTTGGTTTTGTATATTTCGTAATTGCCCCCACAAAATATAATCGAAGGGTTTGAGGTCAGGAGACGGAGGTGGCCATTCAGCTTCTTCTGCCTATCCATCTTCCAAAAAATGTTTGAACCAAAGATTCGCGAACATTTCGACCGTAATGCGGACGTTGTTTAAGTCATATTCTATCTGGGCTGGGAGCTCTATTATTTACTAAAAAAAACAATATGGATAGTTAATATTGTTTGTGGTAATAAAAGTTACTTACAAAGATTGGGAAATATTCCTGCCAAAGCTGGGACAACGTGATTCCTCAAAAGGTGCAAATAACTTAGCATAACAGCATTTAAATTTTTTCCCACGTATAACGGACCGACTAACTTTCGAAAACATTTCTTACAAAAAATTTTCATTTATATTACACATGCCCAATCATGGTTCTCAGAATTGTAAACGCCTGTCAAAATCATCAACTGATAGCTCTTGAAACAAGGTGACTGTAAAGATGAATCTTTTTCGGCTTTAAAATGCATTCTACAGGCTTGTGAGATGTATTGTTATCTTCATCAAGTATTCTAGTAGAAAGGTGGGGGTTTTCCGCTCTGCTCTATAAAATATTCAAAGTCTTATTTTTGTCAGTGGCTGTTTTGGGACGGCTAGATCGTGGAACATCCTTTACATGTCCTGTTATTTCAAATTTCCTCAAAACTTTTCCAACTGTAGACCTTGTTATTGGATTCGGGTTGGGATATTCGTGATTACAAATATCGCAAACTTCTTGCTGTGTGCGTCGTTGATCGCCATAACCCAGAATCATTAGAATTTCTATAAACTCGGTTTCAGTTAAATGAATCATTCTCAATAACTCTACTAACAAAACTAAATGGACTTCTAAATGTCAAAAATGACAGGAAATCACTTTTGATACCAGTCATGGCTTAGGTGAAAAAATACCTTTTATTGTTTAAATAATAATGTTTGACCGCGGACATTTCGAAAATTATGAGGTCTGCGTCAAAGTATGTTCAATAAAAAGTTTTCAGAATTTCTCGCAGAATACAAATATCGAATAAAATGTCTAACATGCGATAAGAAAAACAAAAGCTGTGGATTTAGATCGACAGGACCGCCGTTTTTTCTGACAATTTTTTTTAAAGAGATGAGTTATTCGTCAGATATTCGATGCATTCCAAGCTTTTGTTAGAGTCTATATAGATAAATAATCGAAGGTTTTATATTATAGATTGTCAAACAGTGGTAAAAAGAATTAACGAACCTTGCTTTTTTCGGAGTTTCTCATTATTGAAACAATATTGCTCTGGAAGTTGGTATTTGCACGTTTGGCAATACACTGGATTGTCTCTGTAGTCAATCTACTTGAAGCAATGCTTTTTGTCGGTGCCAGGTATCACGCTGATTTGAATATGGATACCTTAACGCTAATGTGAATGAAATTTGGACAATAGTTCTACACAAGTAAAGAGTACATCCGCGGTATAATACATTATTCATCAAGGGTTGCGGTCGTAATTTGGTGCATTTGAATGCGTTGGTTGAAAGGTGGGGTCAAAATGGGCCGAACGCACGCCTGGCTCCGTTACGCTGATGATGTAGAAAAGGCTCGCCGACATCACACTATCTTTCTGTATATGTGATCATTGTTGCATGGTGAAAGTTTTTCCCATCAACAATTTTCTAGGTTTTATTTGTCTTCCAGTGCTTGCCTTTTTGCATTGTACGTTGTACACTGCAACTGAAGCGAACCTTTCCTATAAAAGACAAATGCGCCAACGGTGTTTCTTATCGAGCCGACGAAAGTTTCATTTAACACATATGACGAATAATGTTGTTCTTCAAAATAGCAAATATGCGTGTGATTCAAATATCAGTTAATCATTTTTAATTTGGTATATAAAATATCTTGTGCGGATATATGGTTTATATACGTCAAATAACACAAATTAAGAATATATTCATGTCATAAATCGTCCTGCAGGGAAGTGCACAGAAATGACACGGAGCACACAGTCTTGGCAACAACTATTTGCAGACTGATCATAGCGTCGATTTTCACTCTACCACCTTATTAGTCGGCGAAGCCAATTATAATAAACGCCTAAGAAGTGAAATGATTTTCATCTTTTTGTATAGTAACTCAGTGAACAAAAAAACAGACGCGGACGATCTTAGTCAGATTGATAACTTCTTAATAAAGAAATTTATCAGACTAAGACCCTAAGCAGTTCTCATGTTGTCTTAATGTTCCTGACTGCTCCTCGTATACATTGGTATTTCAACGAATAGTCTGTGATTGCTGTTTGGGTTCAGCAATTTGAATGTATCATACGCTGACATCTCACATTCTATTCATTTTGTTTTGTTTTTCTTTCTATATATGTGACAAAAAAGGACGCACTACATCCCCTATGACATATTTGTTGTATAAGATAAGATACAAGATGATAATAGATCGATAATCGTGAAAATCACAAACCCGCCTTAAAGGTACCACCCTGTACCAGTTTACTTTTATTACAAAGGCAGTACGTAAACAATTCGATATGGGCGACAATGTCAATATGACTGCCTTGTCGGGGGCAACACCTATCTTTAGAAAAATGATTTGAGTCCCTCCCATGTTCCACCGGCTCGTGACATGACATGCACGAATCTACAAGCTACCATTACATTAGTGTACACCAACTACTAGTAAGGATTTATCACACAGACTGAATCATGAGATCGTCACACAGACTGATGATTAAGTCGTCACACAGAAAGACTAGGAGTCGTCACACAGACTGACTTTTTGGTCGCTAGGTATCCGGGCAGACATAACGAGTTTAATGATTGTTACGAAAAGCAGTCCAGGAATTAGGATATCACGTTGCCGTGTCAATATCCCAAGGCTCCGACGTTATTTTTGAACCAGAGATAACCCTGCAACATCCTGCGAGAACATTCAGACTCCAGTGATTCACAAGAGAAGGTAGTTGAGCGGTCATTCAGACCTAGGAGCAGGAGGAAACCGAGCAGTAATTAACATAGCTACCTGAACCCAGCAATCGGGCTCCGAAGGTCCCATAAAAACCCCCAGAACCTGGAGGCGTCCCACCTGCCGATATTCAATAACAATAAATAGTATAGTCGTAAGCCATAAATTAAAATACGTATGAAGGTAAAGAGCACAGCATCTTTATAAATATGGACAGACATTCATGATCATGAATATAAAAGTATTATGGTTAAAAATCCATGCAGCACAGTAGAACAAAGTAAATACTGAGTGACTGCTCACCTTTTAGGTATCCAGTAGTACCAGCGATACTGTAATTAGCTTCACTTGATCTGAGATGCGACCTTTATACTCGCCCCTCGTCTATATGAAAGTTTATCCTGGGAACAGGTCCCCATAGGAGGAATGGAATGTATAACATAAACAGGCTTAAGGGCCGTCGTGTTGAGTAACACTAACCAGACTTGTGAACCTTCTACAGGGATGATCTCGCATGCAAAATGCGTTTGAGATATGTCATATGCGTATTACAGTTGCAACACTGATTTTGTATGGTTGCTCTTCCCCAACCTTTATTTTTTTCGATTATTTTTTTAAAATAAAATTGTTTTTAACCCGTTTTTAATTTGTCTCTTGTTTTGGATTGAGATTCAATTACTAATTTTATTAAAATTAGCCATATTTTATCACTTAAAGGTTTTCTATTTGTACAGGGTGGCTAACTAAGAATGCAGGCAAATGGGAACCTATTCATCGTAGAGGCTTGCGGCATAAAAAGTTCTGACTAAAACAGCCAAGAGAAAACGTGGAAAATCTTTTTAAGTTTCTGACATGGCCGCTAGGGGGCGTAACTGAAACTGAATCTAAGAAAGTGATGTTTCTGTGCATTCCGCTATATTAACCTAACAAAAAAAAATACCTGATCTCAAATTCGAAAATAATGTGAGCTTTTTTATTTAACAATTTTTGCTGTATCTCTAAAAATAATAATAAATAAAAGGATTGGTGGGGGGTAGTCAAATGGTTCCGTAAAAGCACCCTGTATCTTCGAAATGCCTGAGGGGATTTTAACAAACCTGGGCTAGTTGAAAAGAACTTAGGCTACAAATGAAATAATACTTGAAGTTTTGGTAGTTTCACATGTGGCCGCTGGAGAGCGTTTTTCGACATTCCGACAGAAATGCTTAATTTTCTCAAAAAAATTAAATGCATTGGTATGATTTTTATATGAAAAAGGAGCTAAATGATGATAGTTAAGGCCTCTAGCGGCCATTCCAGAAACTTGTAAATTTTATCCAGGTTTTTCTCTTTTCCGTTTTAGTATAAACACATTCTTAATGGGCCACCCTGTACATGCATCCAACGTTGTATATTTGTTTGTTTATGTGTAAGCCACTGTGTTAATATCTTTGTATATTTTGAACTATTTTGTAAAATATGACTTCATTTCCTATTTTTATATTTTGTCGAAATGTATACTAAGTGACATATAAATTCGAACACCCAGTTTAAATGGTTTTATTTTAATAATATCAGTTGGACATTCCGGTTTTTATACTGCTTTTTTTTAATTCACTAACGCTCTAAAAATGAATATTTCAGCCGCAGTAAAGAATCAACGTTGGCGGATTTTGGTTCTTGACATCCTTTACGATCGGTTACGATGCCTAGAGTACGGAGACCTGTACGATTTCGTCAACTTAGTGAGTTTGATAGGGGCCGTATAGTGGGACTTCGGGAAGCTGGACTTTCTTTTCGGGCAATTGCAGTTAGAGTGCAAAGAAGTGTAGACACTGTGGTTAGGTGTTGTCAGGCATGGCTTCGAGAAGGCCGTACGCAAAGAGCAAGGGGCACTGGACGCCGCCGTAGAACAACAGACCGTAAAGATCGCCGCCTAAGATTATTGGCCTTAAGGGACCGTTTCTCCACTACCAGGTCCATTGCAAATGAATGGTTTGCAGAACACGGAAGACCTATTGGCATGCGAAGTGTTTACCGACGAATGAGGAGTTTTGGCTTGTTTTCATACCGGCCACACTGGGTTCTCCCTTTAACTCGAGAACACCGACGTAATCGCCTTGAGTGGTGCAGACAACGGTCACTCTGGGATCAGGAATGGAACAGTATTGTCTTTAGTGGCAAGTCTCGATTTTGTTTAGGCATGCACGATGGTCGTGCCAGGGTTAGAAGGCGACGTGGTGAAAGGAGGAATCCACAGTTTTTTGTTGAAAGACATGTTCATCACACTGTTGGAGTTATGGTTTGGGATGCTATAGCTTATGGTTCCAGGTCACCTTTAATCTTCATCAGAGGTAACATGAACGCGCAGCGTTATATCCACGAAGTTCTAGAACCCCATCTTTTACCCTATCTTGACACCCTGGCAGATCCAACTTTCCAACAAGATAATGCCCGACCACATGTTGCAAGAGTCACAATAGACTTCTTTCAACATAATGATGTCACATTGTTAATGGCCACCAAGATCTCCCGACTTATCCCCAATTGAGCACGTGTGGGATATGATGGGTAGGAGATTACTCAATTTGCAACGTCCTCCTCAGACTCTAGAAGCACTTCGAGAGGAGTTGGTGGTTGCCTGGAATGAGATACCACAGGAGGACATTGACCACCTGATCAGAAGCATGCCTAGGCGCGTTGGAGAATGCGTAGCATATCAGGGTGCATCCACATATTATTAAATGTCAAAGGGCTTTAAAGCAGTGCAATCATTTTGAAATTTTTATCATTTACTAATTATGCTTCATTACGTACTTATACAAAATTTTATTAAAATAAAACCATTTAAACTGGGTGTTCGGATTTATATGTCACTTAGTATATTTTATCATTTTGTAGCACTGAAGAAGACCTTAAATAAATTTCGGAATCTCGGATTTACTAGTAAAGTGCATCATTCAACACGTTGAGCTTGATATTTCTAAATCCGAAAATAAGACAAAACGTCTTTCACCTACTGGAAGACCTTACTTTTGTTATTCACAGTTTACAATCCTACAGAATGGCACCATTAGCATTATAACTAAAGTACTAAAAATTACGAGTATTAATTAACAAAAATTTGGAAACATACGCGGCAAACTTAAAATGTCAAAACGCACCGCTATTGGCGTGATGTTGCGGTTCTAGACTCGTGACCAGCTAACCTTTTCTTGACTGGTCAGTCCAACTTACAGTGGCAGGCATTTGTTCTCAGTATCATTAATTATCGAGATTATCAGATTGATGTATGATCACTTCGAAAGAATACAGTACTTTATCGGTTTGTTTTTACAACTGTCTCGTGTATCTTAAACCATAGACTTATTTTTGAGACACAGCCTTCCTTGGTGCAATAACAATGACTGAGAGTGGTTTTGAAAAGGGACAGTTCCGTCAACAGACCCTTTTTGATATAACTTCATTTATTCCATCAAATACAGACTTTAAATCAACTGAAGTTACGGGAGTGGAAACTGCAGAGTAAGTTGATATATATACTTTATTTAAATTATTTTTTAGCTCTTCAATTTAATTTGTAGTGATAAATATAACCTACACTTTATAATCATAGAAAGAATTGGTATCGCAAAAAGCCGACAGCAAACAAACCAAACAAGCAATAAAATGGGCCTCCGCAACGAAACCTTTAGTAACTTAAAAATTCTTGCTCATTTGACGTATTACGTGTGATCTTTTCGGGTTCTCTTTGATCGAAATATATAGTATCTCGGTCATGATAGTATAGGCTACCAGCAAATCTTCTGCTTTATATAGTTAGTTACAGCGAAATTCATGATAATGACATGTCGCAAACGGTGACGTCACTGCGAAGGACACTAAACTGACAGCGTTTAAATCGGTGTCATTGGCATACCAGTAGTAAATATTCAAGGCGAAATAAATATAGACACTTTCACGAATGAAATCTGTGTTTACGGTATTATATTAATGTAAATAAGCAACAGAAAATAAAAAAAAAAATCAGGCATATTCCTTATTGCATTGCTTATCAGTTTGAACGAAACAATCGTATTTTTTATTTTCTTTCTAATGTTCAAATATATAACTTTATGCAATTATAACATGGTTGTTTGGTGTATATCTACGTTTCATGAAACACCAAAATAATTTTATTTTGGATGTTTCGAGATTATGACGTTTTATCACATGTAAGTAAGAAAATAAAAAAACGGTCCTTTTAATGCCCGTTAAAAGCTCTATTAGTGGAGACTGCAAGCGACTATAAGTTTTATAAATGTGTTTTAATGAAACAAGTGGGTAACTATGGACTCCGACGTCACCATTTAGCTGAATCAGAGGTAGGCATAAAATTAAGGTAAGGCCTTTAACGATGACATTACTAAAGTCATTGTTAATCATTCCTTAAGTTTATATATAACATTAATCCCATTCTTTTCGTTGCTCTTTTTCAAAATAGGGAATAGACATGGTACGTCAAGTCTGGGCTTTTTTCAATTTTCGTTTTTATCTTTGCTATTCAACAACTGTTGATATGAGCCCAAGATATATACATCAGTCTAGGATGATAACGGAACAAATAGCAAAATTATAAAATAGTGGTTAACATTTCGTATAGGCATATTATGTTTAATTAATAATTATTTATTAAATATATAATATATATGTATATCTGTATGGTTATATCAGGCCTATAAATATCTTATTTGTCACAACTAGAAAGCTCATGCTCATAATCATGTGCTATATCTGCTATTTTGGGGATTACAAATGAGTAAGAGTCAGATTAGTTAGAAGTTTGATGACTTAAAACTTGGATGCTAGGAATGGAAATGACTTCGGAAATTTCCAAGATATAGAACCACAAAATATATAACGTACAGGGTCGATTAATAGGTATCCGATACGAAATTCTGCTGGTGAACTATTCCGATCACACTTACTAGTTGAGAATTGAAATGTAGGGTATCTAGAATTACTAGAGGTAAATTATTCAGAAAAAATCTGGAAAACTACATAATATGGCCGTTTGTAATGGCTTTATTTGAGTTCTACAAGGAACTATCCCAGAACCGTTCTGATTCTGCGCAAATAATTTTCGACTCATTTTAAGTTGCTACTGGTAATTCAGATCGGTTCTGGAATCGTTTTTGTGTTCGTGTTATAATTCACTACATACAGTATGTTACCTTTAACGTCACACAAAACAAGCATCATTGCCGGAGTAAATGGCAAAGCTCCGTTCTCTACATCACCAAAAGCACATTACCAATCGCCTGTTGCCATTTACGAGGGATGTCTTTTAAGTTTTGCATATAGAAACATGGTAGGCCGCGCGGATCGACTGTACTGAATCTTAACCTCAATATTTAGTAAACTTAAATTCAAAGTTTCACAACAATACGTGCAGTGTTCTCACTACAGTGGATTTTTAAGTGTCACCAAGTCATTAGAAAAATGGAACTCAACCGAGAACATTTTCGCGCCATAATTTATTACATCTTTCAGAGACAATTATCGCAGCAAGAATGCCTTGCTGAGTTACTGTCTGCTTTCGGCAACGAAGCGCCACATCAGTCGACAATTTCCCGTTGGTATGAAGAATTCAAACGTGGACGGGTGACTCTTAGCGACGATCCCAGCGTGGGTGCACCAAAAACGGCAGTCACCCAGGAAAACGTCGATCCTGTGCGCAAACTTATCATTGAAGATAGACATGTGACATATCGCAAGATTGAGATGTCCTTGAAGATCCCAAAGACCTCAATTCAAAAAATTGTACATGAAGAATCAGGAATAACAACATTAGTTTCTCGTTGGAAACCCTACCTGTTGACTGAAGAGCAGAAAGCAGCCAGGGTTAATTGTCAGAAACGCTTGACCGTTTCAATTCCGGAAACTCAAAAAATGTGTACAGCATTGTTAGTGGTGATGAATCGTGGATTTACTATCATGAACCAGAAAATAAACGACAGTCGGCTGTTTGGGTGTTCCAAGGTGAAGAAAAGCCAACGAAAGTCATCCGTTCTCGAAGTGTTTCGAAAAAGATGGTCGCGACATTTGTGTCAAAAGTGAGTCATATTGCAATAATTCCTCTTAATAAGCAAAGAACTGTTACTGCGGATTGGTATACCACCATTTGTTTTCCAAAAGTCATCACCAAGCTTCGAAAAATCAACCCCGAAAGAAGAATCGTCCTCCACCAAGACAATGCAAGCTCGCACACAGCCCCAAGAACAAGGCAGTATTTAACGGAAGAAAACGTGGAATTATTGGACCATCCTCCATATAGTCCCGATCCAAGTCCTAACGATTTCTTTACTTTCCCGAAAATTAAAAACAGACTGCGTGGTCAAAGGTGCCAGTCACCAGAAGAAGCAGTTGACGCATTCAGAAATGCCGTTTTGGATCTGCTAGCAAACGAGTGGAATAAGTGCTTCGAAAATTGGTTCGAGCGCATGCAAATGTGTATTAATATTCGTGGAGAATACTTCCAAAAACAATAAAGTCATTTAAAGCTACCTACCGTGTTGTTTTATTTCCATATGCAAAACTTAAAAGACATCCCTCGTATTCTGATGCTTGAATTGTATAGTACTCGTAGTAACAGCAGTATGTACAGTACATTGTACCACCACCATAATCGAACTGATAATATACTCTAAATTTGTCTGTGCAAATAAATTTTGGATTTGAGCTAAAGCTTTGCAGACTACATGTATGAGATATTTTCGCAACCATCTGCAATAAATTGTCCCAGCTTATCCTACTGGATATATGGAAGATGCTATGCGAAATTGATGGAGATTGTTGGGAACAAAGGCAATTTGTTGCTGTCAAAAGCATGTCCCTACCAGGGATATCTATTTCCCCATATGACTTCGAGAACTAAATTGATCATCTTGAAAGTATCTATTTTGCACTGTAGGCAGCTGCAGGAAAATAAATGGTCGTTGATATGCAACGAGAGACCTAGCCTCAAAATTTCCAATTCGATGTTGAAGAAATAATATCGCACATTCTTTCAGACTACATCAGAATCTCCGAATTGTGATTTTTGAGGACTGGTTTCGTGTTAATAAGGTTAGGACTTTCCTCTACAGAGCGTATAGGGATAAGCAAATCATCATAGTAAACCTTACACCATTATCTTGAGATAATAGAGATATCATGTTTCGAAAACTCTGAATATCCCGGCTGGGCTCAGTATCCAACGTGAAACGACTAAAAAGGTCGACGTCCTCCACGTATCCAAATAAGATGCCTCGCAGTGCGTAACTTCAAAAAACTGAAATCAAAGTCATCGATTTCGATTTCATCGAGTTATCGGTTTGATGATATTATACTGTCTTTAAGATTATATTGATACTTCACGAGTATATTTAGATCGCATTTCTGGATGTTTCTGTCCTAAGCCCCATAGGTGTATTAATATCATACAGACACCGTCATGGTGGAGACAGTAGGATACCTAGACAGCTCAGAATGTTGCTTTAGGAAAAATCTAACAAACTTGAGTTTTTTAATAGAACGGCGACACCCAGTATATACCAGCGCAAAAGTGACAGAACAGCCTTTCTTTTCTTAGCAAATGGATATTACGAACTTTCCTCCGATTTCTTTTTTGTGTTTCCAATTTTGTTCTACCGCAGTTTAGCATTGTTATTTCAAACTTAGTTGTTTCTGAAAGGAATGTTATAACTTTCAGGATACCCTGTATATCTACGTTGGAAGACAATGACCCATGGACGCGTACCATTGAAGCGAAGCCATTTACAAGGATTCGGCAGCTTCGTAACTTATGCTCCATTTTTCAATAACATTTATACAGTGTGTTCAGAAGACAACCCAGGGTGCAATAAGAGCACTATTCAAAACATTGTCTGCCTTTCCGCTAATCTTATAACTGCCTATAACTTGAGAAGTACCGCTCCGATGTCGATGAAATTCTTACATAATGTTATAGCTATGCCAAAGACGCAAATGCTTTGTAGTTTTTCAAAATCGGTTGAGTGGCCGCAGAAAAAGAAGATAAAAACGCAAGAGAATGTAAACCGCTCAAAACTCATTTTTCACATTTCAGAGGATCCCGATCATTTTTGAAAAAAATTTAGAGGTAAAAACCTTTCAAGATTCTATGCATCTATTAGACATACGAGTATTTCACATATCATAGATTTCTTTTTTTTATAGCGAAGTAGCCGCGCATTCATAAGCCTAAATGCCGGGACACCGCGGCTGCTATGAGGAACCCAAAGAAATGTTGTTAATCCGATTTTTTAACTGCCTAAGGTTAGTAGAACTGGCAAAAAATTTACTCTTGTAGATTATTTCACAATCTCGACACCTTCGGGACAAAGGAGCGGTAGTATCGGCCAGGTCTGGATATAGGAAATTCGACACGGTTAGGTTGGGTGGCCGGAGTCAGGCGGGTCTGTCTGGCAGGTATATCGCGCCGCGCCATCATGGAAGAGAGCTCTGAAGAGAAAAGCCCTTTGGCTTAGCGGTAGAAGAGAGCTAGATCGGCGTCGGCCCGTCGGTGCGGAAGAATCCCAAGACTCTATGTTAGAGAAGAGTCATCGATCAGTCGGATAGCCCTCCTTTGGACAGCATCAAGCATAAGTAATGTAGTCGGGGAGGCAGCACCCCAAACGTATGAGCAATACTCGAGGCTAGGCCTTAACTGGGCCTTGTATAGAGTGAGAAGGTCATGCAGAGAAAAATACGTCATAGTCCTAAACAAATAGCTTAGCTTTTTCCCAGCAGCTGCCGCTATTGACGAGATGTGTTTCTACCAGAACAAGTCATCGGTGATCCGACCAGCCGAAATGAACGGCTTTTTGATAGAACTCGGCCATCCATCGAAACCGGAATGGCGCTAGGACGCTTTTTCTTCATCGAGGTACAGTACTGTGCATCAAACTGTTCAAGATTGTTGCGTCCCCAGCAGTAATAACCTCCAAGTCTCTCGTCAGAGCAAACCGTCGCTAGTCTTCTTTTTTTCGGCTGAGCGTCAGAGATCGGTTTGTCATCAGCGAAGCTGTGGATTGGGCTGATCGTGCAGGAAAGGAGGTCGTTGATATGTAAGAGGAACGGTGTCGGACCCAAGACCAATCCCTGGGAAACACCCCCGTTGACGTTGTGGGTTGAAGAGGAGAACCCGTCTATTAAGACAGATATCTTGCGGTCAGAGAGAAAGTCAGCCACCCATCTGCAAAACCTGGTGCTGACCAAGCCGTGACGTTCGAGGTAGTCCAGAAGCTCGCGATTTATGCACCTGTCCATCACCTTACTTATTACAGAAAGCAGAGCTATACGCCTGTAGTTGTAAGGATCGGTCTTAGATCCTTTTTTTTGGGATGGGTTGGACATATCAAATTTCCAGTTTACTGGGAAGGTGCCGTATTCTTAAGATATCTAAAAGAGACCCGAAAGAACTGGAGCAAGCTCCGCTGCATACCTCTTTAATACAATGGCAGGAATCAAGTCTGGACTAGAAGCTTGGTTGAGGTCGAGCGACAAGGGCTCTCCACTCGTCTTAAGGTCTTATGCCTGAATATTACTTCGCGCATAGTGTAGGAAACCCTTTGAATCGACGGCACTTGGGCATTGAGGAGGGACGTCCATGGTGGAGTCGGCATCAAAGATCATGGCAAGCTTTCCTGCCTTGGCCTTTGAGTCGGTTACAATCGTTCCATCCTGACGCATAAGTGGTGGAAGGCTACTGTGTGAAAAGTTCTTTTCAATTTGCTTGGCCAGCGTCCAGAAAGACCGACTGCTATTGCACCGCGACGTTAATCTGTACCTAACTTTTATATCGTGCTGGTTTTTGGCATTACTAACCGCTTTAGTATATTTGTTTCTGGACCCAACTTCGGCTTATTTGCTCTCTACAGACGTAGATTAGGCCTTAAAACGTAGAGAAAATATTCCCAGCAAACGGATCGCGTACTACCCGGCCACGGTTGCTAGTACCGGCGGCAGCTGCCGGCCTTCGTGAGTTCTGTTGTTCTGGTATTGTGTTACAACTATGCTCTAACTGCACTTCCACATCTGACCGGGTTAAGGCACCATTGCCAGATGCACTACCGGTAGGGCAGGGAAAGAATGTCTATAGACTAATTGTATGACCTGTTTGACAGACTTTTTTTCTCAGAGGGCCTACTTTGTGCTGAGCATAAGTCTTTATGAACTGATAACGGCATTGCGTGGAAAGTGCATAGCGAAGCTACTTGACGCAATTTTTTTAAGAGTGACTCGATAGAACACTGTAGGATTTTGTTTTCAGCACACTGTAAAAAAAACAATTGCGCGAGAACATCTACAAATGTTTTAAATCATTTGCATATAATGTAATAAAAGTGCTGTCCCGATCCGAATGGAATGGATGCACGCACCGTATTATCACTAATGCGGACAGAATTTCTTTCTAACGCGACTTGTTGACGTCATCGGATTGGTGATCACGACAATGACCGCGTAGCGCATTGTCCAGATTAGAACCTAAAATAAGAATTCTACAACGAAAATAAGAGCACAAAGGACCAACCGTCGGCATAGCGATTGTGATGGATCCATTTTATACACTAGTATAGACAAATCTAAATTTCTGATGCGTACACGTATGATATCGGTCTATAGAGCCCTTTTGATGAAAAATTCGTTCTCAATAGTTTTCCAGTAATTAATAGTTTTCTAGATTCTATATTCTATATTTCTCCTATATTTTTTGATCGATATCTCTGTCCCCTTTTACTTCTTACACCGCTTACGAGGAAGCATTATATTCGCGAAAAATTTTGAAAAATAGCTTTCATGTTATATGACATACATATATGTATATCACAAAAAAACATGTCACTTCCATTGGTCTGCCTGTTGGTCTGTTCGCTAATTCTTGGTTTGTGTATAACTTGGAAAGTACCACTCAAATATTGATTAAATTTTCATACAATTTTTCTAATATTCCAAGATCGAAAAGGCCTTATAGTTTTTGAAAATCGGTCCAGTGGCGGCAGACCTAAGGGCCGAATCTCATTCAAATATCGTTTTTTACACTTCACAAGTTTTTGAAAAAAGTTGTGTATGGAAATAAAAGTTGGGGGTTGGGGTTTGTAGGAGGGTGTATCTCAATTTTTTTGGCGTTAGTATGTTTATACGCTTCCAACCCCGCTAATTCTACGCATCTTTTAGACATATTCCTCATACATCACAGATGTCCACGTACATTCGCCCTTAAAACTTAGACTGATGAGAAATACTTATAACGCCACGTCTCTGGAGATACCTGTGCCGCGGTCTGATCGATGTGTTTGTCAATGGTGGTGATGATCGTCATAGCAACGTTACCAGGTAGTCATTGCTGTTGCTATGGACTAATTGTATGGGTCTGTTTGAATAATTTCATCGGTTTCATTATTCATTATATACATGCTCGTGTTAACTGTTTTCTCAGAAGGACTAACTTGTATCGACTAACTTGTATAGAGCATAATCCTTTATGAATAGATGACAGCGTTGCGTAGGAAGTTGAAGTGGATCCGTGCTTACACAATATTACTCAGGGTTTTTCGTGGGTTTCAGTAACAACGACGGCGATATGGCTAACAAACTTTAATGGTAGTAAGGCACAAAATAATTCACTAACTAAAAAAACATAGAACCCGGTAATACTTAAATCCGGAAGATGGTCACGTCACCTGTTACCTCTCTCGGCGGCGAAGGGCAACTGCCCCCTCGCTCGATCTACCACAATTTCGTCCACTGTTGCCGAGTTGCCGCGCACCTCACTGAACCACTACACAACCCCCCACTTAAATCGAGGTAACATAGATTTAAGTCTCGAAACAGAGCAGAGGGTGCAAGGCAATACCGGGAACATTACTCCAGTACAACATCGCTAGGCTGCTTATAAGCTTTGAGATTGTTTACATTTTCCTTAGAACGAATCTTACCATCAAGATGTCCAATGACATAGGAGTTGGGTCCCGCTTGTTGTAACACAGTATACGGTCCATCATACAGTAAAAAGAATTTAGAAATTAGTTTAGCTTCGGCGGACGAATGAGAATGCGTTCTAACTAGAACCTTATCGCCCGTGTCAAAAGTAACAGGTTTCATCACTTTAGCCCTCTTTACCCTTTTTGAAGCCTCCCTCTTCAGTTTTTCATACGCCACACCTCTATCCTCCTTCAATGTCGTACAGTTTACATCGAAGCGCCACAAACGTAAACAAGAGACAACCACCCAAGCTTCCTTTTCCGTTACGGTGTAGTTTAATTGACTGCCTTTCAAAACGGAACTCATGAAGCAAACATATTGTTTCTCCCCCGTATCGTTAATCTGGTAAAGACTGCCCCCCACGGCATATGCGGAAGCATCGCATTGAATATAAAAAATGCGCTTAAAATCAGGATGAACAAGCATCATGGACTTTAGGAAGGCCGACTTAATAGCCCTAAAACTCTCCATTTCATCGCATCCCCAGCGCCATTTTTCTCCTTTCTTCAACCACTTCAACAATGGCACGGTCAATTCGGCATACCCGGCGCAGAATCGATGTTCATAATTGACCAGACCCGAGAACCCTCGCAGCTCTCTTATATTTCGTGGAATAGGAAAATCAGAAATATTTTTGACACGCCCCTCGTCTATTTCGATTCCCCTTGAGGTGATCCCATGACCTAGAAAATGTACCTTTTCCCTAATAAACTGACATTTTCTTAGTTTAATTGTAATTCCGGCATCACTAAGTCTCTGAAAAATCGTCTTCAAATGCCTTAAGTGATCCGCTATGTTCTCCGAGTAAATTAATAAATCATCAACATATGACTGCGCGAAATCATTACAGCCCTCCAATATCTTATTTAAGCATCGAATAAGACTTGCCATGGAAGTAGATAACCCAAATGGCAATCGACAAAAACTATATGTTTCACCCTCGAACACAAACCCAAGATATTTGGTATGATCCGGCAACACTGGAATTTGCCAATATGCTTGCGTCAAGTCTATTGTGCTCATAATTTGCCCCTGTTTAAAATTGGCCATTAATTCAAACGGATTGGGAGGATTCACGAAATCCTTCTTCATCTTTGAGTTCAGCCCCCGAGCGTCCAAACACACGAGAATATTCCCATCCCTTTTCTTCACGCAAACTAACGGCGAAATGTAGGTTCTTTCCTTTTGAATAACACCGGCCGCTAACATTTCACCAATCTGCCTTCTAACTTCATCCCGATAAACCATAGGAACAGGATAAGCCACAAAATTAAATTCATTTTCATCCACTAGCTCAATTTGATGAAAATAGTTGACGACGCGTCCCGGTGTATCAGAGAATGTATTCCTATATTTTTCCAAAATACTTAAAAGTGAAGCCTTAGCACTCCCACTCAAAGTAGTTTTCGCTGCTGCTGCCTGAATATCCTCCGCGCTGTAGCCTTTGCTGCGGGAATCACCGTCATCAACGCTGTACTCTACCAGTGGCGTAACCCTGCTAGCTTTATTCTCGACTACATCAAACACATAATCATTTTTCTCGCAGAGGTTCATAGATATTTTCTGCGGATCAATCCGAAATGACAGCTTCGTATTTATGGAAACCCCTTCTATCATTAGCTTCAGCTGTGAATATTGATAATCCAAACGTGCATGATGCTTGGATAACCAATTTGATCCAAATATCAAATTGCAATTGAGTTGTGGTATAACCAAACAGTTCACATCCATATCTATTCCATCTAATTGAACTGAAATCAAGATTTGCGACTTTATCTTTTGCGTTTTACCACCTATTGCTACAGAGATCACTCCTCGTATGACCGGTAAAATTGGAAATTTCCCGAGATTGCTTAACTCTGAATAGAATTTCTCCGAGATTGCGCATATATCTGAGCCGCTGTCGATCAATACTTCTACCAACGTACCAAAAATATGTATCGATATGGTCGGCGAAACCTTTTCATCATCTTGTACTATATCCTCCGGGTCGCTTAAAAGATCGATGTCTGGATCCCCCATGCAAGCCAGTGAACGCACGGTATGTCCCTCATTATTTCCCCTAGCAGTCGACCGCTTATCTCTCGATATCTCTCGCTCGGAATTTGTTCGATTATTTTCAGATCGATTACTATAACCCTGCGCATTATTCATGTTCCTATTCGAACCCCCCACAGTAGACAATTCGTCAATACGTCTCAGATATTCCTCTACCGTATCAGGCGACGTAAAATAATTAATAATCATGCCCCGCTGGACTTCCACATCAAAATGTTTTACCAACATTCCAATTACATTTTGCATCGGAATTTTATTATCAAGAAACTTTGCTTGCGCCACCAGATTCAAGAAATAATCTGCTCGACTGCCATACGAGTGCGTACCGTAGACCAACGTCATATACAACTCTCTTTGTTTTTCAATGCTCCAGAATCTATTTTTAAACGCTAGGCGAAATGAAACATAGTCGGCAAAACAATCCTCCTTAACGCTAGCCCAATCGGCCGCCGAACCTCTTAAGCAACCAACAGCTAAACCCAACTGCGCATGCTCAGGAACACCTGCATCGCTAAATATTTTTTCAATTTTCTTTAAAAATAGCATTGGGTGCATTTGCCCATAGTTTGAAAATGTGACATTACCACCCCCTAACTCTTTCCAGTTTATTATATAGGATCTATCTTTAATTACAGTCGAACAATCATCTATTCATTTAGAAGTACAAACAGTCTCCGGCACTGTCTCTATTCCAGACATCAGGCCCTCATATCGTGTGTCGGACGTTGCCACCTTCTCAGCTAGTTGCCCTACCGTACTTTTTAACTCTGTCACTGATATTGCCAAATTTCTAACTAAAGACTCAAGGTCCTCCTGCACCTCCTTTGTACTCTCTGCCCTGCCTCTCCGCGACTTTCTGCTAGACATTTCTACAGCTTACCTCAACGACAAATCGTTACAATACTACAGTAAACTAAAACAAGGAAAGTTTTTTTTTTTTTTTGTTACAATGACTGTTTCAACACAGTAAATAATCGTTCATATCCCCTCTGCTCCACCAGCTATCTCTTAACGCCTCACTGCTTCTCTACCAGCGCCTCGGTGCTCGTACAGAACCCCCCAGCAGCATACACACCCTCAGCTTTCCAAAAATAAAATGACTTCTCACCCAGATCTGCTTACTCCTCTTACAACCGACAACACCGCCTGGCTCGTGCCGCTTGAACACAGCAACGCCTCAACGCCTGTTTCTGCGTCACGTCGTGCCGCCAAAATCAACCGTCTTCACCTACGCGTACCGTTTTCGTCGCGTCTCGTTTCTTCTCTGTCTAACACCTTGCAACCGTATCGCGCTACGCCGTTCTACTGCCACGAGTTGGGCGCCAAATGAAGTGGATCCGTGCTTACACAATATTACTCAGGGTTTTTCGTGGGTTTCAGTAACAACGACGGCGATATGGCTAACAAACTTTAATGGTAGTAAGGCACAAAATAATTCACTAACTAAAAAAACATAGAACCCGGTAATACTTAAATCCGGAAGATGGTCACGTCACCTGTTGCCTCTCTCGGCGGCGAAGGGCAACTGCCCCCTCGCTCGATCTACCACAATTTCGTCCACTGTTGCCGAGTTGCCGCGCACCTCACTGAACCACTACAAAGTGCAGAGTTAACCTACTTGACGCCATTTTTTCATATACGTCGCTCACCGCCATCATTCTTGTGAAGGTGGAGGCTGTCAAAAATTTTTGTTACATCACTTTAACCCTTTAGAGGAAAAACCTGCCTGTTCATCCGCAAACGTTCCGTTCTCAATAAAAATTCCGCAACGGCGCGTAACAAAAGGCCATTTGGTCCTTTGGCGGACGGAAATGCGTGCAATCCTTGGCATTTTCTGTGTCTCGGCGACATTCCGACCTAATTCGCCGAGGAATCCCGTTTTTCAGGCGCCGACCACCGATACGCAAACGGGATCAATAAGGAAGACACATAGGCGGAGATTGAATTCGGAGGAGAAAAAATATATATCCGAAGCTTGCGAGTTCTCTACTTGTGAGTTAGCGACCTCAGTGTCATAATTTTGTATGATTGACGTCAAACAAAATAGGCTTAATATGACTGCCGCAGAGATGACCTCGTGAGAACCAAATTTGTTAAGATCGTGCTCATGCCCATTTTTGTGGAAGAAATCGGCTTTTTTATACTGTAGCAGTCGCGTAAACAGAAACCTATATCGGAGCTCCTATAAGGAACTTAAAGACGCCTTCATTGATTTTTGAGCTGCCTAAGGTTGGTGGAACTGGAAAGATCCTTCTCAGGCCGACTGATTCACAATCCTACGCCCTAGGAACATATCTGTAAGTTCGCCAGTGTTATTAGGATGAAAAACAGAAGCCTGGCGGGTCCGCCTGGCACACTCAACATGCGGCGACATCATGGAGCAGAGGCCTGTGGATCAAAGCGTGTTAACATAACGACAGAAGAAAGCAAGATCGCAGACCGCCCGTCGGTGTAACCGGGCCCAGAGACTGTCCGTTAGAGAAGTGTCATTGACCAGTCGAATAGTCCTCCTCTGAACAGCATCGAATATGGACAATGTAGTCGGAGCAGCCCCAAACATGTGAGCAGTACTCGAGGCAAGATATTGTCTGGGTCTCGTACAGAGTGCGAAGGTTCTGTGAAGAAAAGTACTTCTTAGCCCTAAACAAATAACTTGGCTTTTTATTGGCAGCTGTTGCGATTGGTGAGATGAGTTCTTTCAAATGAAAGGCTCTTTTGCAAAACTGCAGAACTCGGCCATCCATAGAAACCGGATGAACACTAGAGCGCTTCTTGTTAGTCAAGATACAGTACTGTGTTTGGGAAGCATTAAACTGTACAAGAGTTTCGTGCCCTCCAGCGGTGGTAAGTTTCAGGCCTCGTCATATAGGAAGCCGCTACTAGTATTTTTCTCTGCAGCTCATCAGTAGAGATCGGCATGTATGTGGACTACCTAAGCTGTTGTGGAAGCTGTGTCCTGTGAACTACGTCGATGTGACAAGTCTTCCAGGGAAAGCAGCTACAGAGCGTGATGTCGCCCGAATTGTTGTTGTCAACTATTTCCATATGTCTATACAGATAAGAAGCGATGCGTAGTCACACTATAAGCTCTGCTTTCTTTGAAGGTTAATAAGGGGCTTCTTAGATATACAGGGTGTTTGATACATGAGCCTGCAACTCTTTTAGGTAATTGCGGAGGCCATTCGATGATATTTGTCAAAAAACCACAATGCTCTAAGTGCTATGGTTGCTGAAGTATATTTATTTCGTCTTTATGCTGATTTCCTTGAGAGTTTGCTTCTGTAATGTATGACTAAATCAGAGCAAATTAACAGTTTGTGCAAAGGTCTAAAAAAACGCATGACCTTCCAAAGTCGTGAAGTTATGCAGTGTGAATACAAAATTTGGTGTTCAAAATTCGATTACAAGAGAAATTATACCTTTTTGGAACTCTGAACTCGGCCGTATTTATAAAAGACATGCTAGACATCATGTAAAAATAAGAGAAACCAGTTGGAAAGTTTCAGGCGTCCGGGTAATTTATTCACGTCTCTATTTAATTTGAATCAGTACCAACCAACCGAAAAGACTACTTTAAAAAATGATGAGCTCAGTAATCATAGCACTTATGTTAGTACATAACATAAACGAACCTTCAGTAGCCTCCCCAATTACAAAAAAAAGACTGTATATATTAAACACCATGATTTGATCATCCGACGGGTTATCCACATCACCACATAATGTCGACGTGGGTGTTACTGTCTGGCGGTGCAACAATTTGAGGCTCTTCAGTACTACTAAGACATAGTTCTGTACCTTTACGAATAAGAGGCTCCAAGCGCTCATCTGGTTCCGATGGATGATCGAGCTCTACCGTTTTGGCTTAACATACTTCGAACCACATGGGACCCAACCTAGTACTAACACGTATCGAACATCGCGACAACTCTTAGTAAGGAGGTATGGGCCTCAGGGGCTGGAAGTAACTACTTGTCCGTGAATAACCTCCATACTTTTAGAGTGACCGATTGACGTTGAGTTATGTAACACTGCAGTATTAACATCCGGATATTCCTTTACGTATAGATAAAATGCAACGGTACTCTTGAGCCCCATCTTTCTCTTTGGTGATGTTTGCAGGGCCCTGAGCACCACCTTTCTTGTTAATGGTGTTTATCAGCAATCTTATGTGTACGCCTATGGGGTCAGGCCGGACAGGCTGGCGGCAACACATCCCTGTCTTGTTGTACAGCAAACAAGGGGGATGAAAGATGAAGAGATGATTTATCTAGTAGGAGGCTCATGTAGGCGGATGACGGACGATCGAAGATGACCTTCCTCTGAATCCGAGGATGCTTGATGATACCAATTGAATTACACTTGATACTTTATCAATATCGTATAGGAAAGAAGGCCCAAATGGATTCATTTTGTGGTAAAGTGATTGATGCTTCACCAAATTGGACCATACAGGGTGTTTGAAACTGTTAGAAGGTGCAGTAACGTCAATAGGTGACTGACTATTGAAAATGACCTTCGACTGAATACAAATATGCTTGATTCTGACTGATCCATGGGCAAACTGAACTTTATAGGGTGTCTGAAGGTATTAGTAGGGTCATTGGATCAATCGAAAATAATCTTCGACTAACCCTGGGACATCTTGGTGATAAAAAAGGATGAAATTTATTCATTTTGTGGTGAACTGATTGATGCTTCAGCTACAGGGTATTTGTCATTGGATGGCTGGCAGTCAAAAATGATCATCGTCTGATCTTAGGAAAACTTGATAATACCTCTTGAATTATACTTGTTACTTTGTCAATATCGTATTGGAAAGAAAGCCCAAGTGAATTTATTTAGGAGGAAAGTGAGCAAGTTGGACCATGTGTGTGGAAGACGAAATAATCACTGGATGACTGACATTAAAAAATGACCTTAGACGGATTTGGAGGCTGCTTGTTGATCATAATGAATCATAACTTGATATAATGATCAAGCCAGACCATACAAGCTTCACTTGTAAGATACTTAGAAATGAAAATATGCATTCTTGTGGTAACGTCTTAAGAATCATGATCCTAATATTCCCATTATTAGTGCCTCCCGTTCACTTTTGGTTACCAGTTCATTCAAGATTACTGCCAGTTAGAGTTTTCTATCAAACCATTTGGAGTTGTAGTATATGTTTTTAAAGTTCGCTTGTACTCAAAATGTCTGCTTTCCCCTAATGTAACGCTTGTTTACGAGAAAGTGGAGTTCTAATGACCCATGTAGACTGACAGTTTTGAAGTGAGCCTTTCGTGTATATTTACGAATTTGTATAATGGACAAACAGCGACAGAAAGAACCGATTAAAAATAAATGGGGGAGACGGGCCGAGGATAATGAATGGCAGAAGTAAGTGGGGTCTTTTATTCAGCTATTAAACAGTAAATTCATTATTTTCAGGCATATAAATGAAAAAAGATAATTTATAGCGAGTTGCAATGGAGTTCGTTTTCGGTTTAGTTTCATTCATTTACGTGACGTCCACAAATTACAGAATCATGAGCGCCGATACCAATATATTTATGTATTTCAAATTAAAAGTGTGTTACCGCATGTCCAACAAATAGAAATTAAAGTGGCTATACTGATGTCGACCGCACAGCGATTAATGGTTTAACAAAGCAACGGGTGAAGCTTCGAGTTGCATGTCAAGGTTCGCCGCTAGTTGAGCAGCATCAAAGCAATGAGGACACCGAAGAGACGGAACAGACCAGAATAGACCTAAGAGACAGTCGGAACGAACAGACCGGAGAGACTGAAAAACAGAAGAAATGGAGAGAGTAGAATCTACGCGAGGGACGGAAGAGACTGCAGAGATCAAAGAAGCCGAAGAGGGGAAGAATAGAAGATGCAGAAGAGAACGCAGATACGGGGGAAGCAGATGACTCTGAGGAGGAGACAGAAGTCGAAAGGAGACGAAAGAGAACGAAGAGCCAAAAGAGAATGATCAGACGCACACAATGGAAGAGATAAAGGAAGTAGGAGAAAGGAAGATGTGGAGGATATGGAAGACACAGAAAAGGCGGAAGACATCGAAGAGGCGGAAGGACATGAGGGAAGCAGAAGAAACTTAGGAGACGGAATCGATCGAAAAGACATAAGAGGTCGCAATCACGACTGAAGAAATGGAAAAAAGTGGAGGTAGGAGAAGTGAAAGACGTAGAATAGACGGATGGATAGAAGAGGCAAAAAAGGCAGCAGATGCCAAAGAGACGTTGGCAATGAAAGGGAGGAGGGGAAGAAATGGAAGGAACGGATGTAGCCGGAGAGACGGAAGAGATTGAAGCAGAAGAAACCAAAGGGACGGAAGAGGAAAACATGAAAGATGGCAGAGGATGAGGCAGAAGATACCGAATAGATGGAAAATGCTGAAGATATGCAACACACGAAATCTAAAAGACGTAAAAGACAGAAGAAGTGGAAGAGAATAAACATACTAAAAAAGTAATAGAGGTCAAAGAAATGCGAGATTCCAATGAATCGTAAGAACCGAAGAGACAGAGGAGGCGGAAAAAAATGAAGAAACTAGTTAGTTCATCATGAAAATTCGGGAATGAGGGTAGGTAGCTCTCCGATGGCAGTTTGTATCTGTTGCTGCCACAGTATTACTACTCCTATGAACGAATTTTGTTTTAACAATGACGTCTCTGTGGAAACAATTATATAATATTTACGTTCACTAGTTTCACTAATACTCAATACTATAATCTAGTATGGTACGTATTGTTTTCGCTTTGTTGGGGAACAAGGATTCCCCTGCACAGCTCGAAGTTTGCTCAGCTTTTAATGGATTATCCCAGGTAATCATTGAAAATCATAAAGCATGTAGCAGCATCCGAAACTATGGCGTCATGTGGCGGGCGGTAGATGTTCTAATTTTCTAGAATTTTCATCTAAATTCTAGTTAATAATTTCAATTACATGACGCTGATTCTTCAAAAACGACATCATATTTCACTATTTCCACCACTTTTATTAAAACCTCATACGACATATAGTTCATCTAGTGATCTAAATTTGTCGCATTGTCCGTCGAGTGCCTGTGACTTAGTAAAGTGAGCAAGGTGGTCGAGATAATTTCTGCTAGACTATATCCACCCAACAATACCTCCGTTCGAGCTGTTTGTCAAATAAACTTCCGATGTTAGCTTCACTAAACTCGGTTAATCCACACGACGACACCGATTTCTTCCGTTCTAGGTTGCTTAGCAAACTTGTTAAATCAATTACACCCAGAGTCGATGACTACTACCGTTCAGAATGTTTATATAATAAACTTCAGAAGTTAATTTGACAAGGCTATATCCTCAGCGACTGTCTGAGCATGCGGTGTGCGATGCGACGGGGCTCTGACCTAAGAAGGTGTATTTTTTATAATATATTTTATAAAGTTCATCGTCTTTCTTACTGGTTCACCACCAAGCTCTTATTCTAGTCGGCCCTACCTTGGGATGATCTAATGATGATCCTATAAGAAACTGAGCTAGTCCATTTGCAAGGTCTTATCTTCGAATACTCACGAACCTTCCTTGTAAACCTGCAAATAAATACAAGGATTAGATTTAACTACATTGCATTCCTGGCAGCAGCGGTGGCCACAGTGGTAGACTCTCCGATCTCCTAATCATTCACCGTGCGGGTTCGATACCCGTACCAAAAGAAATGTTTCTCTTGGCGATGGATGTTGTGATTGTCCGTAGACGGACTCTGACTTTCGAACGCGGAGGAACCACCCGGCGGATCTCGTAGGCGGGGCCAGAATTTGTGCATGTTACGTGCACACGTGTTCCCTCGCCAGAGTCCGTGTGGCGCTCCCCCTTTCCCCTGTTTCCCCCTATGGCCCCACGGTACCCCATGGGTGTTTAAGCCTTAGGTCTTCGTGGTAGTTGGAATATAAAAAAAAATTACACACTCGGCAGCTAATTTTCAAGACATTCTCGGGACCATTGTTCTTCCATGCGCTCCCGCGCACCACAAAAACTAGAACCTTTATGGAATTAAGTTGTGAGCCTACTAAGGCGAATGGACGCAAAGGGAACCGCGGCGACATTTGTCATTTGCACGCATGAAACGTGACACGTCGCTTCCCTTCGCGTTGCACCAGTCCTGGGCTCTCATTTTATTGTGTGTAAAGGAACCAAGCAGAAGAATTTCGTATCTCTTCGCTTCGCTTACCTTCCCCTAAATGAGCGAGCACCTTAACTGTCTAGATGATCTCGCTACTGCGTTCACTCGAAAAAGTTTTTTTCAATGGTCTAACTCTGTCAGGAATGTGATATAAGCTATTTTTTGATATCTTACTTCATCATTCTGTACAAGTCTCAAGTAAGACCTGACCTCTAATACTGTTCACATGTTTGGGGAGAAATCTCGCTAAATACTTGATGCAGCATGTCAGATTGGTCGGTGACATTTCCTTAACGAACGATTTGTTTCACATCGACGGTTGGTTGGTGACTAGCCTTTTTTCTACCGATATGCCAACTAACTTGGCTAGTAATATTAATATGCACCACTACCTACCATATATGATGTGAACGAATGAACGGTTTATTGAGTATGTCCATTTTTGGAGAATCTCACACTTCGGGTGGAAAAGACCACCAGTGCATTAGTGTGAAGCTTTTCTGCATTATAGGGACTATAAAAGATTTTCCCTGCAACAAAAGTTGTTGTATTTACTTGGTTAACAGAGATAATCGTGTTTTTGCACAATGTCGTTCATTCTGTGCCACCGTTGTTTTTCAGCTCCAAAATATCGATTGTCTCTTGACAAACAAACGTAGAAAGATTCATTGTGGCCATCGACATTTTCATCAGAGAGAAATGCCATCGCATCAGTTTTCGTTAGAATTTGCATTTACCGATTTACCCCCTCTGCCCGAATAAAAATGCCGTTACTATGACAACGAGCGGGCGTGTTACCTGGAGCAGGGCCGCCGTTGTAATACAGTCAAATTATATTATATAGACTAGTTATGTAGCATCTAGCTCTCTTCTACCGCTACGCCAATGGGCTTTGCTCCTATGAGCTCTGTTCATGATGCCACCGCGCGATGTGCCTGCCAGACAGACCCGCCTGACTTTGGCCTCCCATCCTTACCGTGTCGAACTTCGTACATCCAGAACGGGCCGCTACGACCGAGGGTGTCGAGATTGTCAAACAATCTACAATAGGAAGCTTTACCCAATTCTACTAACCTCAAAAATCGGATTAACCAAATTTCTTAGGGATCCGCGGTGCCCTGTCATTTAGGTTTCTGCCTGCGCGGCTGCTTCGGTATAAAAAAGGATATTTTGTCAGTTCTCGAACTTCTCTCTAACTCAATCGAGAAGATCGGTCTCATGTCTGAATGTTTTCGTGCAAAGTTCAGTCATCGTATGGTTATCTAACTGATGGAAAACATGCTTAATTGAAGTGAGACACGATCCCTCCAGATATTGACTAAAACTGATTTAGTCAAAATACGAATCTTAATAACATTTCAAGCTTCAATCAGAATCCCTCAAATCGCGAGATATCTTGGGTGGTGACTACATACAAAAAAGAGCGCTCTTAGGCCCGTATCGTCAGTCGTCCCTACAATTGTAGGGCGCGCGTTTATGGCCTCCTTGATTGTCATAGTTGTCTACTTCTCCGTGTCAGCGCTCCATTTTGAGGTTGTCACAAACATCTATTTGCATCAAATTGTGCTTGCTTTTGAGTTATATCATGTTTTATCAGGCAGAAATTTCCTACAATTTAAAAAGAAAACATATCTTGACAATAGGAGAGCGCTGACGCTGACACGGGACAAGTGTAATCTAGAAATTTTTGAAGGGGAGAAAGGGAGTATGACAATCAAGGAGGCCATAAACGCGCCCTACAATTGTAGGGACGGCTGACGATACGGGCCTTAGTTCAAGGGTAATGATCTTAAATTAAGGATTGTGACTTTAATATGGTTCTAAGGCATATTTCTTTGAACTAATAATAATAATAAACTTATCCTGTTGTTTTCATGTTGACAATTTCCCATGTTTGTATCGCCGAATCAAACCACATATGATTAAAATTCTGCTTTATTCTACGGTATTTCGATCCCGACAGTGGCGCTCTTCAAGCACAATTGTCAAAAAAAGTGTCACGTATGTTGGGAAAACTTACTATGGTAATAGTTTGCACATCAGCGTATCAACGGAGAATTTTAAATACAGTTGAGACATTACGTCCGAAATTCCTTTACAATCAAACGTAAATAAAATTCGGAATGATCATACGTTACGCGTGCTACAAACAATGTAGATCATTTGGCTGCTACCCAAGGCTTCTGCAAACTGAATGCTAGTAAACTATAAACATAAACACCCACGCTGAAATAAAAGATGCAAGAGCAATATTTCAGCCTCGTCAACACCTGAAGCAGTAACTGTAGACGTCGTCGGTAGCGTAACGAGTGTTATTATTGTACGTTAACCATGTTTTAAATTATAGCGTACCAATTTAACCAGTTGGCCAATTACATGTATGAACTTAATGACTAGAAGAAGGTGGAATACATTTTAAATATTATAGTAAAACATGTATTCAAAGCAGGCTAGTTTGAATAATTTTAACTGCAAGAACAAGAAAGGAAAAGGTACACAAAATGAATAAACTAGCTTTAGCCGTCACGTCAATCCATTACTCAAAAACTCTAATTCAAACAACCATCGATATTAGTTCATTTGAATATTAAAATCAGTCACCCAACATCGGTCCAAACGATTCGAATATCTACTTTCGTTAATAGTTTTGGTTGCAGATTGTGAATGGTGGGCTTAACGCGACGCATATGATGTCACGTCACAGCATCAATCGTATTCGTTCCAATAGCGTTCTATCTGTGCATAGTCAACGTGATGCATTTGGCGACCATTTAAACTAACACCTTTTTGCGCACTTAGCGTTCGTATGACTTGTCACTAAACTCAACAACGTTTGACTTCATGACCTGTCATGGTCAATAGCCTTTAACTTAGGTTTCACATTTGGCTTCAGGAGCCATCACGATGTCTCGAGCTTTCAGCAAATGCAGCATTATTTTTAATGACATATAAGACAATTCCATTTTCATTGATCTACAAATGAAGTAAAATATACAAAGGCTGATTTGCGAAAAGCATTTTCTTCTACTCTTTTGTTCCCATATAAACTAGAGCATCCCGCTCTGTATTAGATAAAATTCCAACATCCCAGATTTCGCACTAAGAAGACCTTTCATTCCTAACAGCCATTTCGTGTTGTATAATGAGATAACTATCTAAAAGTACATGGGATCGCCTAATATTCCCGAATTACAATGCCCAACAGCCTTGCAACCAAAAGAATGAAACTCGAGGAGATCTTCGTAGATAAGTTGAAGGTTTGATAGCACAAAGGATGAATGATACGATCTCTTTCCTTAAGTGAAGGCTCAATTACACCTGGTAAGATGAAGAGGCGCAGTTCACTTCATATCATATATAGCAAAAACAGTTACCATACTTTCTATATTTATATAGAATATAAAATACAGTTTGACATGATCAGTAGGTACATACTAGGAAAACTACGTTTGTCTGACGGATTGAAATTAATGTGTACGAGAGAGACTAGCGAAAAGTGTGTACCAACACATGCTAGAAAGAGATACAAGTCGGCTGAAGAGAATTACTTATTTCCATTTTGATGCGATTTAGTGTTTTAATTTACTTTTGAATTATCTTTTATTTCCACTTATGGTGGTAAAATCAAGCATATAATAAGTTATTGTTACATTTTGAGACAGCGAGTAGTCGGAAAATACCATTACGCGTAAAAAATTATCACTGCCTGCGTGTACGCAGGTGAAAAGCATTTCAGAGCAGGACGACACTCTCCAATGAGCGCTAGATGGGTACTGACCAAAATCACCTCATCTATGATCATAGAGGTGGAAACCTTGCTTGGAATGTACGAGAGGCGGTGTTGCCAAGCGAATCAATAATGCAATGTTGCAGAATTTATAGCGATCTGATCATTCCTTTCGACCTAAAATGGAGCGCCGTTAAGACCGATCCGCGCGCGTGTTACGTATCTTGGAAAGTGACATTCTTAACGGACATTATTCCTCTAACGTTCTCCTCGGACAACCATACTAGTTCAACCGCCTTTCTGTATTGGGTTGATGATCGTTGTATGATGTTTAGTTGAACCGCCATTTCTTCCCGTATTTTTCATTCCTTTCATTTCTATTGCACTACAGCTGCATTATGAAAAGTCGATTTCAATTAGTCTTAACTTTCCTTCATTTCTTTTAGTTAATATCCAAACGTTTGACCTATATATCTCTTAACTGTAACTTTATAAATCCTTTTTTTACGTTTTTATTCGAAATAAAAGACTTCGCCAATTGATGCTTAATGTATTCTCCAATACCTGCTTTATTTAACACATTTGTTCATAAATACACACTTATATGTCGTACTTAACTATACTTCCGTCTTCCATTTCTAAATCTAATCACATTCCATCAACTACCATTATACTCTGTTTCATCAAAATTCACTTGTAAGCCCCATTTCATATACTCCTCATTTCATTTTTTTAGCACAATATGGATAATATAAGTAGCAAATACGCTGTACCCATCAATTCTAATGTGAAGAACATCTGTATAGAATAAAACTATACAAAAAAGTGTGTCAATTACTCGGCCTTCCTGAAAAATGGTGCTCGACGTTCCATTTGCATGCTAGGGGTTATACGTACGTATATCAGAGGAAAAAAGGGATAAACAATTAAGCATAAAATAATTACATATTTATTTCCATTGCAAGAACAATAACATCTGTGTGCTCTATTTTTGATGTTTGTGGATTCTTTTACGGTTGGCAATCAATCCTACTGCGAAATTATTCATTGCGAGTAAAAGCGGCAAAGCTTTACATTTTTAATCGTGGGTTTCTGATTTATGAAATTGAATATATGAACAATTGCATATGCAACTTTTCATTATTTGCTGATTAAATCATGAAATAAATATGGGGAACAAATAAATGTTATTACTGCAAATTTGATATAAAAGGTGATCAAAGTTGTTTTCCAGATTGTGCTTTTACTTCTCTTTTCCTCGCATATGCCTATCCCGCATAGCTTCTGATACTGCTTCCTTATGTGATACTTGACCTTCTGTTTTATTCAAGTATTTTTAACGGCCATCATTCCTCTGACATACTTCTCAGAAAACCATACCAGTTCAACCGCCTTTCTTTATTGGGTTGGAGATTGTTGTATGATGCTCAGTTGAACCCCCATTTCTTCCCGAATTTTTCATTCCTTCCATTTCTATTGCACTACAGCTGCATCATCAAAAGTACATTTCCATTGGTCTTAACTTTCCTTCATTTCTTTAAGATAATACAGAAACTTTTGTCCTTTATGTCGCAATACTATCAACTGTAATTTTATAAATCCGTTTTTATACTTTTTATTTCAAATTAGACTTCGCCAATCGATGCCTAATATCCTCTCCATTACCTCCTTTATTTGACACATTTGTTCATAAGTACCCACTTACACAGGGTGTTTATTTGAATCCTTCCCACCACGGATTTATCAAAAACTACTGATTAAAAGAAAAAACGCCGAGTCACGTCAAGAGATTTGTCAAGGGGGACAACTTTTTAACCAGGGTCATTCTCTTTAAAAGTTTAAATGAATTTTTTTCCTCATTTTTTATAATTAACACAGATATACTGGGCGAACTGTATTTATTGTTATACCTGTTTGGTTATTTCTTGCTAAGGGAGAGAAAAAATTCAATTTGCTGTCAGTTACCTTTATGACAATCTTGGCATAGTGAAAATTAATTTATTGATGCAGATTTTACTTCCAAAATGGCTTACACACTAGCCGAAAGAGTGGAAATGATTCTAATTTATTGTGTCAAAAATCAATGTGCTCTGCAAACTTCCGTCAGGTTTAACGCCAGACATTCGGGAAAGATAACTTCGCATAGGTATGTTTTGGACCTTGTTACTAAATTTACTCAAACTGGATATGTTGCAAATAAAAAACGTGATCATCGGAGAGCTTCGGATGAAACCGCTCAAGTTGGAGTTTTGAGTCATTTTGGAATAAATCCTAATACTTCATTAAGCAAAATTATTGCTGCGACTGGTCTTTCATTTAGGCTGTGTACACACAATTAATACACTCCATAAATTTCACCCATTCGAAATGAAAATATCGCAAGAGTTAACCGAAGATGATTTCAATAGGGAGTTGAGTAATTTGAACAAATGACTGCAGCGATTAATGCTAATACAATTCATGTAAAGAATATCTGCAAGTTTGGATGAACTTCGCCAACGCATCATCGAAAGCTGCCATGTTATCCCACAACATGTTTTTGAAAATGTCCGTCAGGAATCTGAACATCGCCTATATCATTCTTTGGCCAATACCGGGCAACATTTTGAACACTTATTGAAATAAAAAGTGATATTTTCATGTTTATGTTTTCTATCTGAACAAATTAAGATAAATAAGGATTTTTCTAATTTTCTTGAAAACGAATCGACCGATTTCAAAAATCATACGTTAAGTAAAATATTTAAGGCGAGAACCGTGGAGGCAGAGAGTGAAAGGAGGTTAAGTAGTTTTTGGTTAAAAATCTGTCCCCCTGACAAATCTCGTCCAGGTGTATTTTGTTTCAATTAGTGGTTTTCAATAAATCCGTGGTGTTTTTTATTAACGTACAACACTTAACTATACTTCCGCCTTCCATTTCTAAATCAAATCACATTCCTTCAACTATCATATACTCTGTTTCATCAAAATTCATTTGTAAGCCCCATTTCATATATTCCTTATCTCATTTTCTTAGCACAATATGGATAATACAATTAGCAAATATGCAGCACCTATCAGTTCTAATGTGAGGAGCATCTGTATAGATTAAAACTGTACAAAAAGTATGTCAATTACTCGGCTTCCCTGAAAAATGATGCTCGACGTTCCATTTGCATGCTAGCGGTTATATATCAAAAGAAAAAAATGATAAACAATTGAGCATGAAATAATTACAGATTTATTTGCATTGCAAGAATAATAACATCTGTGTGCTCTATTTTTTATGTTTGTGAATTCTTTTACTGTTGGCGATCAATCATTGCCAGTAAAAGCGGCAAAGCCTTACATTTTTAATCGTTCGTTTCTGATTTATTGAAATTGAACATATAAACAATTACATGTGCAATTTTTTATTATTTACTGGTTGAATCATGAATTAAATATAGGAAACAAAGAAAGTATAATACTGCAAGAATATGGGCTAAAAGATGATCGAAAAATTGTCTTCCAGATTCGGCTTTTACTTTCTTGAAGAGGCAGTAATGCAATCACGAAACATTTCAACAATGAGGTATTACGTTTCTGGATATTATATGACCTGTACATCACGAAAAACAATTTTTGTCGGTCTGTTGTATTTGCCTATCTGTCTGTTCGTCTGTCTGACTATCCAGATATAACTTGGAAAATACTGGTCGTATTTTGACGAAATTTTTACGCAAGGTTACTACTATGTGAAGAACAGCTTTATATTTTTTCAAAATTGATCCAGTGGCGGCGGAATTAGAAGTAAAAAACGAAAAAATTAAATATCGACCAATTTTTCTTGGATTTTTATACGCTCCTAATCACTTTCAGAAACATTTTTATATATATAGAGATTACAAATTGGGGGTTGGAGGTTTTAGGGGGTTGTAAATGTTGCATCTTTGGTATCAGTGAAAGATGTTTTACTATTATCCTCTTGTAAGGCACAATGTCACACATATAGATATATTTTTAAATATTTCGAACAATATTTGATGTATAACAGTGAAAATTGGTATACGGGGGTTTTTTGGTACGACAAAACGAACCATGGGCATAGTTTTACTGTAGCCGCTAGAGGGCGCTCTCTACTGTACCTGTAGTGTATTAAAATGACCGAAAATTTTTACTTAGTGCAATTTTTTGCTTTTTGAATAAAAAAACTGATTCCTCGTACTTTTCAACATAAAAAAGCTCTCTCGTGAATTTTCGTTATAGTTAGCCGTTTTTGAGATATTTCGATGTTCAAGGTTCGATGCATTTTTAATTATTTATGATAAAATAAAGCCAGGGGATGGAGAACGAAGAATCACATTTTGTCAGTGGATTCTTGATAGAACTGATAATAATACTGAGTTTTTAAGTAACGTTTTATGGACCGATGAGTCATGCTTCACTAGACGTGGAGTGGTAAATTTTCATAATCAACATAGTTGGTCGCATGAAAATCCGCATGCAGTTCGGGAAAGAAATCTTTAGCATAAATTTAGTGTAAACGTGTGGATTGGTATCTACCGTAATCGACTATTTGGACCCTACCTTTTGCCTGCAAGGTTAAATGCTGCGACCGTCTTGGAATTTTTAAAGGCTGAACATGCAAATATGTGGGATGATGTTATGTTAGATTGAAGCAGATTGGCCTGGTTCCAGCTTGATGGTTGTCCAGCTCATTATTCGAGAATAGTTAGAAACTGGCTGGACGAAAATTATCCAGAAAGATGGACCGGCCGTGGAGGACCAGTCGCCTGGCCTCCACGATCCCCTGACCTAAATCCATTAGATTTCTTTGTGTGGGGATTTCTAAAAGAAAAAGTGTACCAGACTCCCGTAACCACAAGAGATATGCTAATAGACAGAATCAGGAATGCATGTGATGAAATAAGGCCTTATTTGAATAATGCTATACCACGTTCGATCATTCATAGATGTGAATTGTGTATTGAACAATTGGGTTTACATTTCAAGCAACTACTTTAGATTTTGTATGTTTGTCCTAACTATCCAATAGCATTTCAGTTGTAAATAATTAATTTAATTTGTTAAAAATAATATTGGAAAATTAAACAAATTAATATTCTGTTTTTTGTGTATATTTGGAGTTAGGAATTATTGCTGTGCTTAAAAACACAATCTAAACGATCATCTTAATTACTACTAAAAAAAAAATATTATTTTCCCATAAATAATGCATCGAACCTTTAAAATCGAAATATCTCAAAAACGGCTAACTATAACGAAAACTCACAGGAGAGCTTTTTTATGCAGAAAGTGCGAAGAATCATTTTTTTTATTCAAAAAGCAAAAAATTGGACTAAGAAAAATTGTTCGGTCATTTTATTACACTACACTAGAGGGCTCTCTAGCGGCTACAGTAAAACTATGCCCATGGTTCGTTTTGTCGTACCAAAAAACCCTTGTATACCAATTTTCACTATTATACATCAAATATTGTTCGAAATATTTAAAAAAAACTATTTTAAAAAGTAAATTTAAAAACCCTGTATTTCGGAAGCCACGCATTTTTCGACCCATGTTTATATAGACTTTATGCATTAATTTTAAAAGATCTATCGAATCTAGTTGTGCAACAATAAACTGAAACACCCTGTATATATCCATGAATTGAATCTTTGAAACAGCTGTCGAATAGTATACCAGACTGTGCAAAACTCAGATACGTGATCCATATTCAAAGTAATCCAGAATTGAGTGGGAACTATAGAGTCAAGCTACTTGACGCCGTTTTGTTCGAGCCAGCCCCCGTGACTTTATGCTCGAGATCAGCAACGACATAGTCTTAGCTCTCTAACATAGTAAATACTGAAATGTATCTGCCTTTTCAAAGAATGTTCCACTTTATTTTCTCTTCAACTCTTTAAAAAAACATCAGAACATAGGACCTGAGGCTATATAAAATACCTGCAAATCATCGAACGTGGTTGCTCAATATATAGAACTGAAACTATTCTATTATCACTGAGTAATTCTTCTATTCATTGGTAATGGTCAACTAATAGAGCTAACGCGATTAGGGCGTTTTGAATAGGAGAAAATGCCCATTTAAATCAATTAGTTATGCTACGATCAACATAGGATTATGCATGTAATGAAATGTAATGTAATTCATTTATAATTACGTTGACGGGCCCGAACTTCCTTTTCACTTTCCAAAACCGAATCTGGACATACTGATTGTATCGCTAGGATTATAACACTTTGTATACTATGTTTCATTGTTTATACTTTGAAAGACATGAAGGGAAATGTTGAATAAGAATCTTTCCACTTATCCGATTCAATTCATCAGTTGTGTAGAAACATTGTTCGACTCTTCAATACAATGTTTTGTTAGATCCCCAGAAAAAGTGATCACAGTGAAAGTACGGTGACAGTTAATAGTAGGGATGCACCGAGTACTACTTTTTTCAAAATTCGGAGTACCGATCAAATTCGAATACTGAGTACCGGGTACTCGATCAGGTGGAGTGCCTTTCTCTAGAATATCTCAGCCGCTGTTAGTGATATTAAGATTATACGGGGTGTCCTGAAAGTTTTGACTTTCCTTTTCAGAAACAACTACGAAATGACAAAGCTAATGTGTGGTGAAACAGTAGCGAGAAAGAAAAAATAAATGAAAAAGTACTCACCGTTCATTTGCAGAAAGATTTCAAGTACTTATAAGTACTGTTAGAAGTTGTCGCCATTGGTAAAATGTTTCGTAGAAATTCTAGGGATTGTAAATCGTATAGCCGATTCCAGAAACTAAATGAGCATACCATTTGCTATGCTAGCCAGAATATTCAAAGAAAATGTTTGTTCAAAGTACGACCGACGGACTACGTGAGGATCTTCCAATTACCACACATTAACATTTCGGAAGTTATTCACCCAGTTATGTGTAGAGGTTGATTCGTCTTTGACCAGTATCCACTGCAAAAACCACACACAAAAACGCACTCTTGCAGGAAAATCGTCAAGTTTGGGGGTTGTACAAACAGGTACAATCCATTACCACGCAGCGTTTACTACAGTTTGGATCTTGGAGACTTGCAGTTGTCTAGCCTCATCATTAGTGCTTGTTTAAGGATGATGCTATACTTCTTCGTCAGTTTGCACCAATCGACGATGCCTAGGTCTCCCACTGAGACAAACGGCAAAACGACCTGTACCACTACCTTTTTGCACAAGGTAAACAAATATCTGCGGCCCTGAATAACGTCTGGGTCAATCGATCTGTATACGCTCGCGAAGTCTCCGTAGCATTTTGAAAACGCTCACCATATATTAAAACCATGTCAACAAGTTTGTTATTGTGCAAGTGTGCCATTTTGGCTTTTTTGGTAAATACATGTTTTGTTTACCTACGCTGCCGGTGCCTGGGTTGACTGATGACGAGCATATTGTCTTCTCACCTTTGATCTGATCGAAATAAAGGAGCGTATTAGGTTTGATTGATTTTGCAGAGCCTATCTCGGTTATCTCAAGACTTTGGTGTATATGCTACTAGAAAAAACCGCTTGCGTTTTTCAAAGGTCGCTTCATTCTCATGACTGATTTACTTTCCCAAGCAGTTAACGCACGCAGTAAAGTATAGTAATCTAAGTCTGAGAAAATTGAGATCAAATTTTTTTTTCGAATTAAATAAATAGTATTATTATGACAGAACAGATGTGAACAGACATTGCAAAATTACATGACCTTATATAGATTCATTTAAATGTAATTTCGGATCACAATTGTTGCTGAGGTCTAAAATAAATGACATCCCGTCTTTATTTGTGGTAAATTAAATTTACTGACTGCTCTTGTACTCTCTAAAACAAATTTATTTCCTTTTTTCGTAGTTTTCACAGTCTATTTATATTATTTTTTTAAAACAGAAACGCGGTAATTCAAAATTTTATTTTATTTTCATATAATTTATTCATATTGAAATTAACATAAATAGCAGAAAAGTAAACCTTTCCAACATCTGGTAATTCAGTTTAATAATTATATGATCACATTTAATTATTAGATTCAAGAACAATAATTATATTAATAGACTAAAGATTTTTCAAAATTATTCTTTGGGAGCAAGAGTAATTATCTATGACAATGAATACTTACTTCCATAAAATATAAAAATAAATTAGTAAACATCATAGTAGGTTATAAAAGGGAAAATGCAATACTAGCATCATGCAGATAATAAAAACACTATAGTTTGAAGGCTACTGCTTTTTTGATTTCATAAATTGATTTCCTGCTTTTATGCTTAGGAAAGATACTGACAGAATTACGTTGCAACTTTGGCTATTTTTTTGTAATCGTGCGTAAATTTTCTTGGCGAACAGATCAGAAAGGTTTGAGCCAAGCATATGAGCTCAGACTTAACACCTCGCATCTGCAGTTTTTTTTTATTTACGCAAGTTGTGTGCCTTTCATTGAAACCGAGTAATTACCAGGCCAAGTAATTTAATCGTTGGTAAAATCTGCCGAATGCTAACAATAAAAAACTAATTCTCTCCCCAACGTAAATAATTAACGTTCAAAAAATATTGCCATATAAGTGTCAAAATATGATCGCAATCTCAAAAAATAATTGGAATTTTAAAGATCTATATTATCCTCCGTTCCTCCATTTGATAATTCACCAAAGAAAGTGTTTTCTAATATTTATCTCAGTATTTCGGATTTTATTCGGAAGTTCTGAAAAAGAATATGGTTTGACGGTTGTACTGTTCTTGTGTTTTTCTTACACGTCTCACGCTTCCTTGGGTTGACGTGTCAGTAGCAAATCTGAAATATCCAAACCTAACACGTCAAGCTAAGAGTTTCTTAGTTGGAGAAGCATACAAATACAAAAACAATAAAATTTCTCCATTGTAAATACGCGTGGTCTCGAAACAGGCTTCCCGGTCGTATTGTCAGTCGCTCTTACGTGCCCCTTTTTGGCGTTGGTCTCCCTATTTTACTTCAACTTTTTTCTCTCTTTTAGGTTCCTTTTTACCTTACTTCAAGAGAAAGAAATAGCAGGAAGAAGAACAGGCAAGCCAAAATAGGCGACCTTCGAAATAGGACGGAAAAATGGGAGGGTGGAGGGTGTTTAAGATTACTATTCGTAACCTTACCACTTTTCAAGTTGAGTCTATTTGAATGTATTTCGAAAACTACAGAAAGGTAGCTTATGGGCAAAACATATCAGCTAAGAATAGATTTTGCGACAGAGCCGTATTAAGGAAAATGATGGAATCCACAGGTTCATATGAAATTGGTTTTGCGACAGGGCTGGATTAAGGGGGTTAAAATGCCCCCACAAGTTTCCTTGAAATCCCTTGGAATTTTCTACTAGAGGCCTAGTTGATAATAATGGGTTCTTTAGAGCAAAGCAAACTATGAATGGGGCGAACTAAAGGGCTGTTACTGTTCATACATATTTATCTAACATAACTAGAGACCGGAAAATTGGCAGTAAAGTAGCTTTTACAATTTAAAGATTGGTTTAATCGAAACAGTTAATTTGAAAAATTTCAACAATGCTAAGCGAACGAAGTCGCAGATGACTAGTTTAATCGTATAATCTTCTGCTGTGATACATGGTTGCACCATCTCCTTGAAACCTCCGTCGTCTCATCTTTTCGTGACAGTCAAGGCCGTCGGCAATTAGTATCGATCTAATCAGTGTACCCATGTCCACCGCCACCATGCATTAACTGCCCTAAATGGAAGACAAGTAGTGCGTACACGCCCTGATATTTTTAAATAGATCGATATTGTGAGTGCTGTGCGAACGCTAGCGAGCGTGAGCGTGTATGTTTGTTCATGTCTCCTGCGAACGGCGAGACCACCGCGTCAGGCTGGAGACACTCCTTTTTTCCTGAAAGGACAACGGGGGACAGTGGTGGATGTATAATTTACAGCAGAGAGGGATTAGCGGTAGTTTTCAAAAGACAAAACCTTTATCCCACCTTATACTCGAGTACCAAAACGGAAGAGAGTAACATAACACATCGTATTGTACTGCTAGCGCGTAGAGCGTCAAAGACAATGCACTCGGATCCCGCTGTTTCAAAGCCAAGCCCCGCTAACAGTGGCGTTCAGTGTGTCTTGCTACTCTCTTCCGTTTCGATGCAAGAGTATTCCAAGGGTTATTACAGCATTGGGTCCCAGAGATTCAAAATATCAGACCTCATTATTGGCATAACTTCGTAGAGATGTAGAATGTGAAAGGGCAACGGGTCAAGCGAAGCCAATGGTGAATGTATTAATATGTTTAGAAAATATAAAATGTCTTATTTTTGATGCGCAGCATTACGACTTGAATGACTAGAGGCATTCCAACAATCAACAGAAGCGGGTACAGAGTCCATCCACAGAGTTCTTTTGTTTCAGCTCTATTAACGCTTGGCCCGAAGATTTGCATCCTAGCAAAATTAAGTACGACCTTGGGTCCCACGCCCTAAACGTTCACGAAATGGCAGTAGTCACCTCCTTAGGTTCTGAATATCCAAAATAATAGACTCTAGTATCCTAAAGCTTAGAATATTCTGCCACTGTCATTGTTTGGTATCTAAATTTAATGTGGCCAAAAGATTGATTCTATCGAAACATACGCAATAACGTCCTTTCTCGGTATCAAGCGCTATAATAGGCAGTCAAGAGAACATGGGTCGAAAAATTAAGTACTGTGATGCGTGAAGAGGTGACAATGCCATATATCAGTTGTTTGCCGAACACGAGTGCACTTCTCACATGTTTCGGTATCCAGTTAAGTAAAACCGAACCTTTGCTTAGACCTGCGAGGTGGCTCAAGTATAAAATAGGTTCTATATGATACCATAGTTTGTACCATTAAGGGTGGCTTTCGGCACTACCAGCTGTAAAACAACTACAAGCAAAGCTGGAGGAGTGTATGGTAGTTCTCCGCAATGCCTCCCACGCTGAAGTTTAAAATCCCATAAGAAAATGAAAGGGGCAGCACCCAAACCAAAACAACTAAACGTAAGGTACTATATGAAGGGGTACTACTACACAAACTGGTGTTCGGCACCCAGAATCTGGAGGTTAAACCAATGGTGCTCACAACATAATCTCAGGAGAAAAGTGACTGAAACGAAACACCTAACTTAACATAAAGGGAGGTTCAATGAGTGACCTTGAATAATATACGTTCAACAGGAAACCAAGTAACGGAGAATACCCGCAGGTTTTTTTCAACACAATGCTGAATCACTGAGAAAGATATAATACGTGTGAAATTATACAATCAATAAACTATGAAATTTACCAAAAGAAAATCATTGAAAAGGGTTTGGCCTATGAATGGGCACTCTTCCATTAATAAAGAGAAATTCAAATCACTAGTAAGTGATCAAAATAGTAAAACAAAAAGGTAACGTAATTTTGGCACGTGACACCATCTTGCATATCAAATTATAAAATAAAGCCCGTTTTACCGATATCGATACACTGAAGAAGCTTAAAAAATAACTCATGTCACTTATAAAACTTTGCTTTTAAATTCAGAGAGACCATGCGAACAAGCAATTTTCTAATAAAACCCTTAGTCTGTCACACCTGTAAGAGAGTATCAAAGGCTATTTTTTCGGGCAAATATATTACTGCTCAAATATATTTTTTGACAGTGTTCGGCTCTATTTAAAGAGATATATGGAGCAGGGTCATCTTACTGATCAAATGAGAAACATGTGCGCTCTATAGTGTTCATTCCTTCACCACGCCTCAGTTTTCCTACCTTTCTGTGACGAGTTTAATTTTCTTTGACTTCAAGATCGAGTAGCTACCCGTGATCCGTATATACCATTATGACTAGAAAATATTGGTGATTTATTTTTATAGTTTGTCGTCATGTTTTACTCCCGTCTCCGCTCCTGCTCTCTAGGTTTATCGGCAGCAGGGTTGCCAACAGTTTAAAAAGTTAACCCACTAAACGACAACTCAAGCCCACCAAAAATCCACCAGACTTTGGGAGTGAAAACAAAATTTTAGCGGGAAACCACCAGATCTAATATGATTGAAAATTAAACAAAATAAATCTGTTGTTATATTTTTCGACGCAGTCTTAGTTGTTTTTTTTTAGACTTTTGAAGAATGACTTATCATCAATTGATTTTAGTAATTTCAGTTGTAGAAGTAACTGAAGCTATTTTTGTACAATATTGAAAATATTTATTGAACATATTCAGCTTATCTTATATCAAAAAAAAAATTCTATTGAGATTACAATGAATCACAAAGTGTAAAAATATTTGTTTTATCCTAGGACAATAGTAAACAAAATAGACACAAACAGATAGAACATTCCAATAAATGCAGAAAACAAAAAAAAAAGTTTTTTCAAATCTCAAAAATGATTGAATCGCATGTGTCAGGGACTAGTGAAAATAAAAAATTCATTACTCGACTTGAAATTATTGTAGAATACTAAACAAGTCAATAAATTACTGAAATTCATCAGTTTTTTATAATTCGGAAGTTTTTATTCTAGCCACAACCTTATCAGAAATATCATAGTTATAACAACATCTATCATCTCGCTGTAACCCTGTAACTGATAATTAGATACAGGTATTAAATGTGCTTGTTGTTGTCAGTTCCAGCACGAATGAACGCAATGTACCAGATTCCCGCTAGCCACTAAATTGAAGAACTTACTACTAGATAGGTACCTCAACCCACCAGATCTAGCTAATGCGTCGTGGGGTCAGATATAATAATAATAATAATAATAATGTGTCTTTGTTTTGGTTAAAAGTGAAAACAAAAAAAATCATTTGATGATTGAGGCGGCATATTCTATAAGGCTGACCTAACAAATTACATATTAATAATAGTTGTAATTAATACAAACAGCAAGAAATAAAAGTATTGTAGTCTTTTCTTGTTTGACTCTATTTCGGAAGCTACTAACTCAGACCGAATTTTTTACTATATCTGGCAAAGAGTTGTACATTGTAGATGCAACATAAGTAAATGACTTCTTAAACTGTTCAGTACATGGGACGGAACATGATAGAGACTACAAGCACGAGTTTACCTTTCATAAAGATCAGATCTCTTAACAAGTTTGGTATAGAGGTAAAATGGTAGCTTGGTTTTTTTAACATTGTACGTACGAAAATGTAATACATGAGATCTGAATTATTTGAATAGACAGTTTGTCTCTAGCAGTGAGAGCAGGCCAGTACACAATATCAGCATACGAAAAAGAAGGCAAATTAACGAATCGCATGGATTCAGACTGTCTTCGGTAGATAGAGCATTCTTGTGAAAGTAAAAAGCACTTAATTTAGCATAAGCTTTTTGTAAAAGATGCTTAACGTGGGGTGCAAATTTAAGAGTATGATCCATATATAGTCCCAGATTTTTACATTGGTTGCTTGCTCGTAATACAGTGTTATTCATGCAGATCCTAAAATGCTGGTTGCCAGTAACCTCACACGGTATTGGTCCAAAAATAAGCATAAGCATTATTTTCATTTAAGACACGGCTGAGGGCTCTTACATATCTAGATAAATACTCAAGATCAGAATTGGTATGCATGAAGGCAACATAAGCATGAACAAGTTTGAAAGAGTAATACAGTTGTGTATCATCAGCATGTCAATGTGTACTGCAAAATTCCAACTGACTTTTCAAATCTGACGTATACAGTGAAAACAACAAAGGTCCTAAAATATTACCCTGAGGCATACCCCTGGTTATACTACGAAATTCTGTGCACTGGGACAGGTAGCTATTAAAGAAATCTACCGCCATATTGCTTAGTCCAGAGATTTAAGTTTCGAAAAATATATATGGGAGAAGGGCGATGGTAGGGTAGGAAAAGAATGTTCATGGACTACTTGCATGGGCCTGATTGACTGACTTGATTCGTTTAATTTCTTTGTTATACATGACCATAGCTCAGAAGCAGAATCAACTTAGGTACTTGACGCCATTTTTCCCTAATTGTATACCTTTGCCCTTGGCAGAGAGGATGTTTAACATTGTTCTCGTCTGTTTAGTCAAGACTCATAGACGGTACGCCAATGAAAACAAACTAAACTAACAAACTGTGCGAGCGAGCGACGCGTGGCGTGGGGCTGTGAATGCCGCCTTTGGGCTGCCTTGACAGAGCGTAACCGCGGGGGTGTATAATGAAATATCGAGGATTAGGGTGGCGGTATACAACGACGGTGTGTTGTAGGAGCCGAGATCCGACACAAACGTTGCCTGCTAGCGATGTTTTTTGTTATCTTGGATTATGTCGGGTGTTATAGGCCAGATTGGCGCCTCAACGCCTTGAATGCCACTCTTGAATAAATAAATACATAAATATTCAGGAGATTGGAAGCTTCAATTCAATTTCAACTCAATACAGGTATTGGCGAATTAAAAATGAATACGGTACCGAATGTTTCAACAGACGAGCTGTATAAGATATTAAACTTAGGCAAACGTAGACGAATCGAAACTACAGAATAATAAAAGAAGCTTCAGAGATATTACCCCTGATGTTACCGAATACATGAAGTAGATTAACTCTGCATCAGCGGCTGAGTAGCCTCACTGGAACTGGTGTGCCTAATAATCATTTACCAGTAATAATCATGTAATAATCAATGGTACAACGGGGTCGATAAAAAGGGTCAAAAGTGGCTTACTTGCCAGGATTTGCGTCCCTGTGACCACTACTACTTACACAATGCATCAAACGCACTATTATAACCCGATTCCAAAAAAGCTCTTCTACGATATGTCCTCAAAGTTGGGACTTTTCCCTTTTTAGTAATGAATATACCCATATATACCTAAGCTTTAAGATAACCTAGATATTATGTTGCAAGAACCAATAAATGAGCCACTACGGCCTTGCCACCCTCCCCTCCCCCAATGCCCTCCTACGTCATAACGTATGATGTACTAAGACTATGTGACTCAGAACCTAAATCGTGGTGTGTAGGTTAACCTAGTTTTTAAACAAACCTCATTTGAGAAATTAAAATTGGCACATTCTCAGAGAACTAATAGTTATCAATTTGATATGAGCATCTATAAAATAGTATTGATACTCCGTGAGTGTACTCAGAACGCCGCCGTCGTTCTCGATGTTTCATTCCATCAGACCTGCATCTGCTTGTTGATATCGTGTAAAAGTCGTCTGGTTGAACACAATTGAAGACCAAGACGGCCGAAATGTTTCAAATTTTGGAACGGGTAAACAATCTCGTGTCTTTGAGTCGAACAGCGAAACCTTCATATGACAGGGCAGGACTTCAAATTCCTTACCAAATCGACAGTGAGTTTTTTTTTTTTTTTTATACTCCAACTACCACGAAGGCCTAAGGCCTAAGCACCCATTGGGAGCGTGTGAGTATTTTTCTTCAATTTCTTTTGTATGTTTTCGGTGTTGTTTTGTCGCAAATTAGCTTTGGTATTGCAAACGTAGTTGACTCTGGAGAGTTCTAACTTTCAGAACACCTTATGTACTTTATCTTGCCCAGAAATAAGTCTCATCGGTGACTAATGTAAGCGTTCGTACAGTTTCTACACAATGAATGAAAATTTCAGGAATTTCTCAACATTTTATTTTGTTTCACCAAAATATACTAAGTGACATATAAATCCGAACACCCAGTTTAAATGGTTTTATTTTAATAAAAGTTGGTGAATGTATTTATCTTACTGTAAATAACAAGTGAAAAAAATTTTCAGCCTTATCAGTTGGACATTCCGGTATTTATACTGCTTTTTTTAATTCACTGACGCTCTAAAAATGAATATTTCAGCTGCAGTAAAGAATCAACGTTGGCGGATTTTGGTTCTTGACATCCTTTACGATCGGTTACGATGCCTAGAGTACGGAGACCTGTACGATTTCGTCAACTTAGTGAGTTTGATAGGGGCCGTATAGTGGGACTTCGGGAAGCTGGACTTTCTTTTCGGGCAATTGCAGTAAGAGTGCACTGTGGTTAAGTGTTGTCAGGCATGGCTTCGAGAAGGCCGTACGCAAAGAGCAAGGGGCACTGGACGCCGCCGTAGAACAACAGACCGTGAAGATCGCCGCCTAAGATTATTGGCCTTAAGGGACCGTTTCTCCACTACCAGGTCCATTGCAAATGAATGGTTTGCAGAACACGGAAGACCTATTGGCATGCGAAGTGTTTACCGACGAATGAGAAGTTTTGGCTTGTTTTCATACCGGCCACACTGGGTCCTCCCTTTAACTCGAGAACACCGACGTAATCGCATTGAGTGGTGCAGACAACGGTCACTCTGGGATCAGGAATGGAGCAGTATTGTCTTTAGTGACAAGTCTCGATTCTGATTAGGCATGCACGATGGTCGTGCCAGGGTTAGAAGGCGACGTGGTGAAAGGAGGAATCCACAGTTTTTTGTTGAAAGACATGTTCATCACACTGTTGGAGTTATGGTTTGGGGTGCTATAGCTTATGGTTCCAGCTCACCTTTAATCTTCATCAGAGGTGACATGAACGCGCAGCGTTATATCCACGAAGTACTAGAACCCCATCTTTTACCCTATCTTGACACCCTGGCAGATCCAACTTTCCAACAAGATAATGCCCGACCACATGTTGCAAGAGTCACAATAGACTTCTTTCAACATAATGATGTCACATTGTTACTATGGCCACCAAGATCTCCCGACTTATCCCCAATTGAGCACGTGTGGGATATGATGGGTAGGAGATTGCTGAATTTGCAACGTCCTCCTCAGACTCTAAAAGCACTTCGAGAGGAGTTGGTGGTTGCCTGGAATGAGATACTACAGGAGGACATTGACCACCTGATCAGAAGCATGCCTAAGCGCGTTGGAGAATGCGTAGCACATCAGGGTGCATCCACACATTATTAAAGGTCAAAGGGCTTTAAAGCAGTGCAATCATTTTGAAATTTTTATCATTTATTTATTATGCTTCATTAAGTACTTATACAAAATTTTATTAAAGTAAAACCATTTAAACTGGGTGTTCGGATTTATATGTCACTTAGTATATCTTCCCTCATAATATCTTAATTTAGTAGCTACCAGCTTTTTGTCTACTTATGTTTCTATCAATACAAAAAATCTTTATCAAACCATTCTGAAGGAAGCTAATGAAAGTAACTTGCAACTAGTATATACTACTACTGCAATGGCATGTGATTAAACCGAAGTCCATTAGGATAGCTTTGTGCCAATTAAGCTCAAATAGATACAATTTATATTTCAGAAATGCAGATAAAATGAATTGCGTCAGCAGTGCACCAAATTGGATAATAAATCAATTGATAGCAGCCTGTATACTTTTTTCCAAGCGGCGTAATTCCAAAATAATGCACTGAGCATATCAAAATGCTCGATTAATGTTTAAATTTAGCATAGATATAGTCAATGTATCGTGGGACTACGAAAAATAAAATGGCCGACTGAGCTTTATTCAGCATTTGCTAATTGTCCTTGATCCTATGGTCCCATATATCTATACCATAGAATGCTTATCGCTTGTTCGACAGACTATATACGCAGAATTATCGGCATTCGAATAAGATGAAACATTTCCTCATAGGACATGGTTGTTTTGACAGCTACCTGAAGAGGATAGAAAAGCCACACGCGAACTGCGTATATTACAACGAAGAAGGGGATACTCGTAATCATCACTGCTGACAATTTTGCCAGCCACTTCACCGAGGACAAATCGGTGATACTTAATCTACAAGTTATACGAATGATGCTGAATAAGTTATATTTGAGTACAAAAATTGACCAAGGAACTACTTGCTCTGTCGTTCATGTACATTATGTACGATGGAGACTAGAAGAAATGCTGCAATCATTGCCGTGATGGCATGCCTGATAAACAACTGAGTGGTCTTAGTTAGTGTGACTCTTCTGAAGATTCTCACTATTCGGGCAGGAAAGGCCGCCAGGACAATACTGTCGAGCAAAAAAGAGATGACAAATATTGATACAAGATTCTTCTTTATTGTTAGTAGTATTATGTATGCACAATGTTCATGATTAAGGTCAAAATACGAAGGGAATGCTCCGATTCGTGAAAAAAAATCAACTTGGATCCATACAGGGGTTGGCAGAAGTGCAGTATAGTATTGTAATAACACTTGCTCAAAAACTGTTCAGAGAACGTCCTCATTAACCAACAAACGCATACAAGGATAATGAGATTGAGAAATGCATGCTTTTAGAATACTTTAATTGTGACTTGTTTATACTTGTCTTCTGTTCTGACAGACGCATTATAACTGCAAGGTACACACAAAGAATATAGATACACTCTTACTATTGCACCGCGGGCAGGGTATGGCAGGGCAAATATTAGTTTGCTCCCATTCCCGCAATATTTGCGTTTAATGAAGCGTGTGCCTACCAAGCTGCTCTATACTGAAAGTATACAGACTCAATATCAGTGGGATCGTTTCGGTGTCCAGCCAGTTTGTTCCTGCTTCCATCTCATCGCTTGCGACGGATGGTTGGTTGCTATAAGTAAGATTCTCAATTTGCGGTTGTAAAATTATAATTGCGGTTGTATACCCCCGCTATCATCCGCTTGAGGAGTGAAGTTTTCTTAATAAAGTACCTGTTTTTTACACAAGTAGCGTGTGTGTTTTCTACTTCCTTTGCCACTGGGAGAGGAAATATTGTAACCGCGGAAAATATCGATAATGGGATATTGTATTTTTCGGTATTATACGATATGTGCATCACGAAAAAAGTCACTCACATCCGTCGGTCTGTCTGTCTGTCTGTCCGCTAATCCTTGGCCAGTATGGAACTTGAGAAGTACCGTTCGGATTTTGATAAAATGTTCATACAAGGTTGCTGCGATACGAACAGAAAAGCTTTATATTTTTTGAAAATCGGCCTAATGGCGACGGAGAAAGAAGCCAAAAATAGAAAAACCAAATTTCTCAGAAGTCATTTTTTGACGTTTCAGAGGGTACTGACGTATTCAGAAAACTCTGTGTAGGGGTTGATTGAAATTCTAGGTTGGGGGTTGTAGGTGATGAGAGAGGGTAGATGAGAGTTGTTGATCCTAGTATATTTACACTCTCCCAACCGCGGTAATTCTATGCACATATTAGCCATATTCCACACATCACAGATATCCTCATACATTAAAAGCTTAGAATGATCGAGAAATGTTATTGAACCACGTACTCTTGATATCCGGCTCAGCGCATGGCTGGTTAATCTATCCGTACTGAAGCACAAAAAACATATACACGGACCGTACACGAAATGAATGATAACTCGCTAAAGCGATGCCGCACAGTTGTAGGGAGGGACAACGTTGCCAGATGGACGGTAAGTACTGGTAAGGCAAGGAAAGAATGTCTATTGACTAATTCATGTTCATGTACATGTTCGTAACTTTTTCAGGGAACATAAATTGCGCTAAACTTTATACCTCATGAACTAATGACAGCGTTGCATAGAAGGTGCACATTCAACCCACTTGACGCCGTTTTTACTTCTCAAAGCATTCCTACTTAGAAATTATTTTCCCACCGCTTGAAACACCTGGGAACTTTGCTTCAAACAGGGTTGTGTGGGCCGGTAATACTAACCTACCTCATCTCCTCCATCCTTCTTAATTTTGCTATAAGGGCGCACTAGCTCCGTTGTTTTGATAGCCCACCATGCCGTGAGCACTACTTATGGAGGAATGGCCCATAGGATGTTTTGCTGATATTTGCCTAAATTACTACAACCCGCATTTCGCTAGCATGGTTTGTGGATTGCAGGATCCTAGGATACTAAATAAAGTATACTTTTGGACCAAAACGCGATGAAGGAAATATGAAACCGTACGATGATCTGAACTAGTTTCTTCTGGGCTCAACAGCGGGTATGTGTACAGGTTCAGTGCTCTTTGAGCTTTTAGCTTTATTAACACCGATGCACAGTGTTCCGTTTATACGACAAACTGTCAAAATTTTAAAAAACAAAGTATTCAATCTAAATGAAAATTATTACCCATGAAGTTAAAATGAATCGAACTTAGCTTGCACTACATTTACCGTCTATATTGTAAAACTTCGAGTTAGTAGTGTATCGTTCGACAGTACATTTCAACGGCAAAATTGGAAAGTTGTGTTGTATATTGAAACTACTGGACCATCTGAATGTGGTTCATAATAAAACACTACTAACCTTCATTTGATGTAATGGAAATCTGTGATCATTGTTATTTTCGTGTATACCTTGAATTAAACAGATTGCTATCTTAGCATCACTATTTTATATTATTCAGAATTTCTTTTAAGGTTCCGCCCCTCGCTCCGATCGAAATAAATGATGTTTGTGAACCTTGAAGTGTTGTAAAATAAAATTCAGTGTCGGTTTTTGCTAACTTTTGCAAGCTATTGAGAAATATAATATACAATACTGCCAACTTATGGCAGGTAGTCGGAAACGGTTGTGGATTTTTTTTGTATTTGACATTTAAGTGAACTTAAAATACCTTCCAAGTGGCTTCATAAGGAAAAGAAGCTAATATCAGACTTGGACTCAGCGACCGTAGAAACCCATAGATACGCGTCTGGACTCGAGTGTTTTTTTAGTTTGCCCTTGAAGTGACTGTCTCGGACTTGTAACCAGAAAAACTTAAATGAAGTGCGGTTGGGCTCAACTACTCAGCTTTTTTTTAAATGTCATTGATATGACCTTAAAGTGACCTTCAAATGCCAGATTTTGGATTGTGGAAATCTGAGTAGATGGAATCTATTCCGAGACCGAGAATCGAAAAGATGAAATAGAATCATCAGAAGGAAAGATGTCCCAGTTCTAGTCAATGTATCTGAAATGTTTTTCCTTGTGTGACTTTACTTCTCGTTTCTCTATACTGTGAATATACAGACTGGTCCACGTGTGCTCTGTACGACCACCAAGTTGTCTGAACACTATAAGAACAGAGCTTTTATTATTATCACAAGCGACCCAATTTCACACATTTAATTTCTTCGACTTTAATTTAATCTAGCGGTACTCCTTTTCGGTCGTGGCCTTCTTCACTATGGGCTTTATAATCAAATATAGATTAAGGACAATTAATCCGTATAATGAATGTTTAATAGTACGCTATCAAACAATCTACATAGCGTATACTGCAAACAGTAGCATGGATCGCCCAAGAGCCTTTGGTTAAATTTTATGAAATTTCGACTTCCAATAGCAATTTTTATCTATTAGTATTAATGTCGATACAAGGCTTCGCTAACAAATAAATAGTTATTATTCCTTTATTCAGTAGATGCGTGAAACAGATGAATCATTAAGTAATTATTTGTTATATTATGTAACTTACAAAATATTGTTCTTTATTGCAAGGTTAATTATTTATTAATTCCTATTCTCTTAAACTCTTCCGAACGGCCTTGCAAGGAACAAGGCTCCTTACTAGACCGAAATAATAAATTAGACGTTTAAATTTATACTAACGTTGTAATCAAAATATCTGCTTATATTAAAATACATATAAATGTCAATTCGTGAAAATATTTACAAAACAATTTTGACGGTTTTTTATATCGATATCAAATGAGTTGCCAAAAACTTTTACAATTTTGATTCAAAAACAATTGAAATTGAAAATTAAGATACTTCCTTATGCTAAGTCCAGACTGTGCCAGATGGCGATATATAGGTACTTTTTTTAAAAAATACGGAAAATGATAGTTTACTTAGAAACTCATGTTCCGCTGTGATCTAGGATTATAATTTTAACGTCGACGACCGATGTCAACAATACGAGGGATCCGCAATGATAAAATAATGACCGCCGGGTTTGTGTCCTTGAGTTCTATGGATTTAAGTGCGGGTAGAAGTAATTTGTCATAGCATAGTAATAGACAGGGCAGAAAATAACGAATCTTTCAGCCTTACATTACGTTATTCTTATCAATGATAGCAAATAAGGATGGTAGATAACGCTTTACATAATTCATATCAAATAAAAAGGCTCAATGAGAGAAGCACGATAAGCAAATAAAGTTATTCTAGTTCACTATGGCGATCGCCGCAAAATATTGATTTATCATTATGAATATGATTTATAGCTACCGAAATTTTTTAATCCAAATAAAGTGAGAAGTTTAATGTTCTATTAAAACAATATATTCAATTTGTATAGAGATAACTAGTCATTTGAAACCATAAATAATAAGTAAAAAATAAGTAAAATAAAAAAATGCATATTAAAAACAAGGTTTTATTTTTTTAAGTTTATACGGCTTATAAAATGAACTAAAAGATCAAAAAAATTTTTTTCCGTCTGAAAATATTCAAACGGTAATACAGCTCCTTCAGCTCAAGTTACGTTTTGACAGCAGGATGAAAAAGGGTGTAACATGCTTCTATTTGAAGGCATGAGATGAAAGAGATTCATTGTCGTTTAAATATTTCCATTCGGATTTTTTGAACTTTCCACTTTTATGAACATACAAATAAAAGCTTGTTTTTAAAAATGTATTTTTGTACCTTATTTTCGATATCGCGATGCGAGCGGAAAAAATACGAATTATTTAAGCAAACATTCTAAAACGGCGCATCCGAATCCATAAGGGTATCTACTTTTTCAAAACTTTAAAACAACTTATCTTTCCAGGTAAAACAGATTGGGAAAATATACAACTCGCGTATCTACAGCACATCCAATTTTAACAGACTTGACAAAACATACTTGTATATGTTTTTTCAAGTTGAGTATTTGAGAAACTGCGAAAGTTAGGTTTTCACGTCGCATATCGTGGAAGCTGTTATCCCCAATTTCACCCTCACTGATTCTAATCCCCTTAATGGCGGACTGCCTTCAAAAAGTTACTGCCAACTTCATGTTCGAATTTAACCATTTAAAAGGTTTCGGCAGTTAGTGAGAGTCGTTTTCCTCTGCAGAATTGCGCTCGGAATGGCGAGAAAATAGCGTGAAAGGCAGATGCGTAGCTGAATTGTATTTTAGAGAGTGAAAATCTCTTAGTGGATCTGCCCGTCGAAAAGCGAATTGTGAAGCTGAATGGATGAGAAAAATAAAGACACTCCCGCATCCAATACGAACAAGTACCAGACTTGCCCTTCTAGGGATAATAGTATGGATGTAGGTCCCATCCCCTTAACATCCTGGGGAAGCAAAGTGCTGGACCACAGTAGCGTGTGCTTATAATACAAAATGTGTGCTGGGGGTTCCACTTCTATGCCGCGGTGCACCGGAAATCTCACATTTGCGACCAGAGCATCTATTTGGAATCTAAAATATCCACCATTGCGAATGAAACAAATAATACTCCTATTGGTTAATTTAGTGGCGTGACAAGTGACACGTTTCATATTTTAATTTCCTTGCGATTCTCAAAATTTGAATTCTATGGGACGAAAATCTTGATGATCTTTTAATTTCTTGCAATTTTTGCCTGCGAATTATCTGTCAATGCTGTAGTGACACGTTTCATATTTTAATTTCCTTGCGATTCTCAAAATTTGAATTCTATGGGACGAAAATCTTGATGATCTTTTAATTTCTTGCAATTTTTGCCTGCGAATTATCTGTCAATGCTGTCAAACATGGGGTTGACACACGCGCAATCCAAAATTGTTTTGTTTGTTTACTCCATTTTCGCTTACTTTGAAGTGACGCCACACACTCTTTTCGTACTTGTTTGTATCATTTCATTATTTCTGATAATTGTGCTGCAATATTTTTGGAGATTTTGCCGAGTGGTGGAAATTAACCAATAAGTAAAAGAAACAAATTTCGTGTTTCGTCAATGATAAGATAAACTGCAGAAGAATCATTTTTGTATTCCGGAGTATACAATAAATTGTCACAAATTAATAACAATACCCACAGAAATGACAGAACGAGCAAACTAACATAATCATACAACATTCCAGTATGCCACGAGAAAAATAAAAGAAATTACTGCGAAATTCGTGTCTATATGAACGGTATGAATTTTCAGCAACCCAGTTCGCATGCGCAATTCGCTTCTATGTGGAATAGGCTTAAAACGCGTTTGATTTACAGGCATGTGCACTCCAGTCGAGAGCGAGGGAGATCGTAAGCTGCCTTTGAAATGTGTGGTGGAACGCTTTCCAGAAGGAAATCATAGTGAACTTCAGACATATCAATTTTTTAAATCTGCCCAACTGGGCTCCCGCAAACTTCTTCATATAAGTATCAATTTTCTTACCCAACAGAGCTTTCTCCTCCAAGTGACTGTCAACCATTTCGCTAACATACCACTAAAATCTGAACTCAATAAGCTCAACTATCAATCCTTAATGCTTCATGGAATAAACTGAATCGTGATGGTGTGAACTATCCACGACCCTCACTAGATAATCTTCCACCCCCCCACCCAAGCCGTCACGAAACAGAGATCTGAAGCGTGCCACGCTGTCGTCTTCACTCCGAGGGAACGTAGGTTATCTCTGTGGAAGGGCACACCTATAGCTGACTCTGAAATAACAAGCCTACCCTCACAGGAGTGCGTCAGCCATTTCATTGCCAGAAGTTCCAGCATATCCCGATACCCAAATACAGAGACCAGCTACTTTACTGCTAAACTTAAATGATTCCATACATTGAAAAAGAGGATTCTTTATATACCCGATCTCAACTCTGAACTTGGCAAAGGCGCCACTGGCTAGCGGGAATACAGGAACAAATTGCGACAGATTCGGTCCCCTGGGACAGAAAGATCCTTTTTTCACGAGCACGAGGCTTGGCAAAGCACATATAAATCTTTACGACTACAACGTTCCAAGGTACACTGCCACGGTCACTGAATGTGAAGGGTGCCATTTTTAATAAGCTTATGATTTACGATTGGATAAAAAATGCTGTGAGACAGTAATGTATTGACTGCAGCTTTAAAGAGAAATCTTCACTGCATTGCGGTATCGGAGTTGCCATAAGAAGCTATAAACAAAATCAATATCAGTTCGGACACCAATCGAGTATTTTATACAATTTGTGCTTCGACGTAATCCATATTTTGATTCCAAAAAGTATATTCCGCATCTATTCTGAAAGTTGGTATTCTCCTTTTTAGAGTCATCTGCGTTTGCAATAACAACACCGAAGGCGTAAAAAATAAATTGAAGAAAAATACTCCCTATTCATTAGGTAAAGAATGTGCGTTGTCGCTGTTCGATTCAAAAACACGAGTTTGTTTACCTCTTCCTAAATTTGCAACATATGGAGCTGCCTAGGCCTTCCACTGCATTCAACCAAACAGCTTTTCCACGATATAAACAAACATATGCAGCTCTGATGTAGAGAACTATCCAAGGCGACGTCGATAAGATCTTGAAGATGATCATATCAAGTCGATACCTCCGTTATTGCTCTAGAAATGTGCCAATTTCGCTTTTTCAAATTCGGTTTGTTTATAAACTAAGTTAACCGCACTGGGTAATTTATTGCTTCTTAGAACCCAGTAACTCGGTTATATCAAGGTTCCCCACACCAACGCTATACAGCGTTAAAAATCGCATTTAGCGCGATAGATGCATGTTCACACCACTGCAGTATGGCAGTTTTCTTATTTGCACGACATTCTCAAACATTTTTGGATTCCTAAGACAAATATGTCTTCTGATGAAGAAGAACTACTCGTACTATTATTATTGTGGCCTTAGCAGACGATAAAAGGCGAAACAGATGAGTACTTTGATGATAATCATTAGTTCACAGAAATTAATAATTGTGCTTAAGGAAAAAGACGAAATGGATACATGAACAATTAAAAAAAAGAATTTATCGAGAATATATATATTGGGTACTTCTTAACTTGCTCAATTAATTTCTCCGTTGTGGACATCGTTAAAAACGTGGCGATGTGCGATACGAACTTGAAATGAAACGCTGTCAAAGTAGTAAGCCGCGGGCCAGCGCGCTGGTGTGAGCGGTGTTATTTACGTTATTGAGCATGGACAGCGGTGCAATTATCGCTATCGCCTTACCGCGTCGGTGTGGGAGATCCTTTAACGCTTTGGTATATATGTTACTAAAAACATGCTTATTATTGCCTGACCTATATGCTCTATAAAGGAGAGTCCCAACTTGTATATACAGACTGCAACACAAGTTTGGAATGCATCAAATATCTGACAAATGACTCATCTAATTTTTTTTCAATTTGGTAGGTTTAGATTAGAAACCACCGCGGATACGATGATGTTGCCAAATCTATAGTTTTTCAGAAACTGATAGCAACTTTTGTTTTTCTTATGGAATGCTATACATTTTATTAGATATTTGAATTCTGAGAGAAATTCTGAATACTTTTTATTAAACGTACTCATATTTTTCGAAATAACAACAAAAGGCATTTTTTTCACCTAAATAGTGACCAGTATGGAAAATAATTACCTGTCATTTCTGAAATTGAAAGGTCCATTGAGATTTGTTTGTAAAGTTATTAAAAATATGAATTATTTAACTCAAACCAAAACGGTAGAAATTCTAATATTGATTAACATAATGTACAGCTTGTCAAGGAAGAGATGCGAATTTTTTAATAATGTCACGCCTTCTAGGTGCGCAGTAGTCTCTTATAGTGCCTAGACTAGCTAGAGTACAGTCAGGAGAAAAACAGTCAGGCTTTGAAACAGCTTTATTACTTATTATCTGTAAACTGTATGTATTGTTACGAATTCGGGGGTTGAATACATACAATTTTACGCTAAAAATTGTCGCTAAGAGATTTACTCGTTTATAATGGACTTTAAATTCAAATTTCAACGTAAAGTTTTATCAGGATAAACTAGGGAGGTTGTAGCAAATGTTATATTCTTTATGCAACGAGAAGCAGAAGGGAATAAACTCCTTAAAGAGTTGAAGAAAGTTCAGGAGCGTACAGTCATGTCCACGGAAGTTAGTCTATCAACACGAAACAAAAAAAGACGAAGAGCCACTCCGAAATCTGACTTCAACGAGTTTGATAGAGGATTGCTTCGTTGACCTATAATTTGTTCAAGAACACAATTACACTGGATAACATGAAGCTTTAAGGAAAGTGATGAGGATAATGGGATTTAGCTGGAGAAAGGCAAGCACTAATAGAAGACTTCTTATGGAGAAACCAGACATTCAGCATCCCAGTAGAAATTTTCTGAGAAGGATGAAAGAATATAGAGAAAAAAATCGTCCTATAATTAATATAATTTATATGGATGAAACATACATCCATAAATCACATACGCATGAAAAGAGTTGGAACGATAATACCAATGATGGCCTTCACAGGGCAGTTTCAAAAGGACAAATATTTATTATTGTGCATGCTGGTAGTGAAAATGGTTTCGTGGAAAATGCATATCTGAATCTAAATCCAATAGTAAGTCGGGTGATTATCATAGAGAGATGAAATATAGTAACTATAAAAAATGGCTTCAGGATAAACTGATTCGCAGCCTACCTCCAAATAGGGTTTTGGTTATAGACAACGCTCCATGCCACAATGTTCAGATAGACAAATGTCCTACTGTGTGCTTTAAGAAGGATCATATGAAAGAAGAACATACTTTTCACTGACGAAATATTGAAAATTGATTTGTATAGTCTTATCAAACCGCATAATCCAGCATATACTCATATAACTTATGAAGTAGACTAAATAATGGCTGAAAAAAGTCATTCTGTTTTGAGATTGCCCCCATGTCATCCCGACTTGAACCCACTTGAGTTGGTATGGGCATCTTTGAAACAATATGTGACTGACAGAAATATAGATTTTAATCTCTAGACTGCCGACAAACTTTGCGACGACTTTTTCTCGTCTTATCCCACAGAAGAATGGATAAAGCGATGTGAGCATGCCAAATGTCTTGATAAGGAGTATATGGAAATGGAAGCAGCACTCGACTTAGTTGTGGATCAAATAATAATACACCTAGACAAAGATAGAGATAGCGAAACCGAAGATTTAAGTTGATTCCGAGCTTGAAACTTCATAAATCTTTAAAATATTGCCAACTGTATCTACTACGATGTTAGTTTTCTGACCGTACTTTTTATTTGATTGTTTATTAATTGAAAATATTAACAATTAAAAATAAAATGAGTTCCAATCAATTTCAATCTTATAGCTACATAGCGTGCAATACTTTGGAATGATGGTTTCTTTTAGACACATGCCAACAATTTCGACTGAAAAAGCAGGCTTCGCATAATACGTATTCCATTATTGAAATAATTCGATTAATTTAGGACGCAGACTGTACCACTCGAAATCGAATGGCACATATTGTACGTGCCATCTCTTTTGCTCCTAATGCGTTCTCCCTCTCTCGTGAGCGCAATCCCAGTAAATCCTCAAATCTCTTTCTACACTTGACGAGCTATATTTGGTATTCCAAGAGAAAAATTGAAAACAAAGAAAACGATAAAACCTAGTTGTTAATTTAAACTTTAAACAATATAAAAATCATATTAAATGTTTTTTTTCGCACTGAGCTAGATATAGCGGAAATGCGTTTAGAACACTAATTTTGATACCGGTCATTGCTTAGGTGACAAAAATACCTTTTATTGTTTGAATATTAATGTTTGCCGCAAATATTTCGAAATCTATGAGGTCTACGTCAAAGTATGTTTAATAAAAAGCATTTTGATTTAGCAGCATCGCGGATATCAACAACGGTTCCGTCGTGGTTTCGCACCTAAACCTACTATTTTTTTGTGAATGTGAATGTCTGTCCAGTCGGTCAGCATCACGATAGAATCAAAATACGGAGATAAAATTGCACACTTACTAATTGAATCCTGAGGAAGATTATAGTCATCGTTCTATCCGCGAAAAATACAGTGTGTTCAAAGAGTATGTAGATCAAAATATCTCGAAGAATATTTTTCCTAGAGAAAATGTTGTTAAAGGATTCATCTAATGGTGATCTTGAACGTGACCTTGACTATGACTTTCAATGTCATTTGGAAGTCAATACGGTTTTGTCAGATGGAACCCATATCTTTGACATCGGAGATGCAAAGACCTGGACATGTTACGTTCAAGTATATCTTTGGCGACGACCTTGACGATGATCTTCATGGGTATTTGAGATTGTCCAGAAAGCAGGGAAAGTACAAAACATCTCCAAAAATACTTTGCATACAAGGAATGAGAGAAAAATGTGTAATAAAGTTGTAAGTTTTGAAAAGATGCATCTAAGGGTGACCTTGAGTGTGATCCAGACCCTTCAAGCCCATTTAAAAGTCAATACAGTTTTATTAAAAGGAAACCGATATTTTTAACACTGGAAATAAAAAGAGGACTATGTACTCAAGCATGACCATAACCATGATTATGACTATCAAGGCCATTTGAATATCAAATAAATTTTCAACAGGAATTATCTATTTGTAATTCCTGAAATGCGTAATGCAGACAATGTGAATTTCAAGTATATCATTGCCAATCAACCTAGCTATATGACCTTCAAGATCAGATACATGTTTCAAGTAAACTCCTTACTTTTTGACAAGTATATAAAAAAGCGAAACATTGAATGTATTTATTGTTGCATTACAATAGGAATTCATCAAGTCAAGTAGCCTAACATTTTCATAAACTACTTGACTCAAATAAATAAAATTACCTGACACATTAATGCCTGACTTGCTTTTTTTATTGTGATACTTGACTTGAGGTCATGCATTTTCAAATCACCTGATGTATGATGACAATTAAATTTTTTTTTCTACTAAAGACCTTCAGTGATACTTATTTGTACGACCTACGAGCCGTATTTTGTATTTTAATTCAAATAATCACGTATAAATCTCGCTCATTTTCGAAGTTTTTGGTGATTACAATACCTCCTCAAACGGTAGGTGTGGGAAGTAAAATGGATGCAAGCGATTTATTGCATCCGTGACCTGATCAAATTTTTATCAATAACGTATCAAGATCAGAAAAACACAAATTTCCCAGTATCGTTGGTGTGCAACTTTCATCGAATTTATAGAAATTTCTCGTATCCATTAAGAATTTATGAACCTCTATTGTAACATTTTCTCTATTAGTCGTTGCATTTGTCGTGATTTTGTAGAGTTGATAAATGGTTTTTCTTCCAAGCAAACTTCAAAGAGACGAAAGAAACCCCCTCAAATGAGAAGGTGTATTATTATATCTAGAGCTACTCCCGGAACATCTACTTATTGAAGTTTCTCAGGTTTCCAGGAATTTTTTAATTGGGCGTTAACAATTGGTAGTGCTCCAAGATGCTCTTATGCTTTTATCGAAAGCAACTTCTCAAGCATACTCGTTCTTCCCGCAACTACCGAAGTGGGCTATGACTCACGATAAAAATAACAATGATGGCATCGATTGTGTTGTGGTAACCATACTGGGCGTATCAGAATCTAGTATCTGTGAGTTTCGGAAGGGTGCATAACAAATAAAGTAAAAATATGCATTCCTAATATTTTATTCTACAATGCAAAAGAAACAAGTTGGGCCAGCCAATTAAAGACGGTCAAGATCAAAGGCTGTAGTGACTTATTCTGAGAAATAGAAAGGCTTTAAGCGATGTTGCGATGAGGCACAAGGTATCATTGGTATGGCGCTGAACTCGCTGCGATAGATTGATTATGTGAAGACATTCTTGCAAGTGCAAGGCATAATGAAAAATTTTTGGGCCCCGAACCGGCTCTCCGATTAAGTGATAACTAATCGCCAACGCTACTGCTGCAAACTTGAAATGTTTCGGTTTTTTTTTTTTCATGATAAAAACGTTTGCGGAAGTGTCAGTGTGTTTGGAAATGGTAAGGATTGCTGACATCGAACTTGTATCGGCGATAACCATTTAACTTAACTTACTTTTACTATAAAAACAAAACGAAAATAAGTCAAAGAAAACGAAAAGTACAGCCAAGGAGATTGTGGATTTTTGCGATTACAATATATCCTCAGCCAGTGGCATAGGAAGTAAAATACAATTTCTATAGAATACAATTTTCAGCACAGCACGTTTTTTTGGTTGGCTGATTTCAAATCTGAAGTTAGTTTGCCTCTATGAGGGTACGTCAAGGAAATTTTCATAAGAAGCTGAGCATCTGAGCCCGCGAGAAAGCAATTGTGTGAATATTTCGTATTTTCAAAGATATCGTATTGCTTAGTGGTTTACTATCCCTATTTAGATATTATAACAAGAAATCGTATTCAATGTATTATGAATACATGTTGCAGGCTTGTAAATGATCTCAGAAAATATGATCATATATCGAATGCCATTAATGAACTCAAATGGATAAAATTGATAAAATGTATAAGTACCAGCTCCTAAATCTGACTCATAAGGTTCTTTATTCAAAAACACCGTCATATTTAGTAAACAAATTCATACGTAGAGGGAATATGCATCGTATTAATATTAGATAAAGAGAGACTTTTTCAATTCCACGCCACAGCACTTCTCTATTTCAGAATTCATACATTTACAATGCGATCAAATCATATAATTCTTTAGACCGCAGTTTAAAAGAAACCAATCCATTATCCAAATTCAAGAAAAAGTGAAAGAAGTTCATCTTGATCAGCAGCGAAATTGGTTGTAACCCATAAGTGTCCTCATATTTTTCTTATGTATACTAAGTGACATATAAATCCGAACATCCAGTTTAAATGGTTTTATTTTAATAAAATTTTTTATAAGTACTTAATGAAGCATAATAAGTAAATGATAAAAATTTCAAAATGATTGCACTGCTTTAAAGCCCTTTGACCTTTAATAATGTGTGGATGCACCCTGATGTGCTACGCATTCTCCAACGCGCCTAGGCATGCTTCTGATCAGGTGATCAATGTCCTCCTGTGGTATCTCATTCCAGGCAACCACCAACTCTTCTCGAAGTGCTTCTAGAGTCTGTGGAGGACGTTGCAAATTCAGCAATCTCCTACCCATCATATCCCACACGTGCTCAATTGGGGATAAGTCGGGAGATCTTGGTGGCCATGGTAACAATGTGACATCATTATGTTGAAAGAAGTCTATTGTGACTCTTGCAACATGTGGTCGGGCATTATCTTGTTGGAAAGTTGGATCTGCCAGGGTGTCAAGATAGGGTAAAAGATGGGGTTCTAGAACTTCGTGGATATAACGCTGCGCGTTCATGTTACCTCTGATGAAGATTAAAGGTGAGCTGGAACCATAAGCTATAGCACCCCAAACCATAACTCCAACAGTGTGAAGAACATGTCTTTCAACAAAAAACTGTGGATTCCTCCTTTCACCACGTCGCCTTCTAACCCTGGCACGACCATCGTGCATGCCTAAACAAAATCGAGACTCGTCACTAAAGACAATACAGTTCCATTCCTGATCCCAGAGTGACCGTTGTCTGCACCACTCAAGGCGATTACGTCGGTGTTCTCGAGTTAAAGGGAGGACCCAGTGTGGCCGGTATGAAAACAAGCCAAAACTTCTCATTCGTCGGTAAACACTTCGCATGCCAATAGGTCATTTGTGTTCTGCAAACCATTCATTTGCAATGGACCTTTTAGTGGAGAAACGGTCCCTTAAGGCCAATAATCTTAGGCGGCGATCTTCACGGTCTGTTGTTCTACGGCGGCGTCCAGTGCCCCTTGCTCTTTGCGTACGGCCTTCTCGAAGCCATGCCTGACAACACCTAACCACAGTGTCTACACTTCTTTGCACTCTAACTGCAATTGCCCGAAAAGAAAGTCCAGCTTCCCGAAGTCCCACTATACGGCCTCTATCAAACTCACTAAGTTGACGAAATCGTACAGGTCTGCGTACTCTAGGCATCGTAACCGATCGTAAAGGATGTCATGAACCAAAATCCGCCAACGTTGATTCTTTACTGCGGCTGAAATATTCATTTTTAGAGCGTTAGTGAATTAAAAAAAAGCAGTATGAAAACCGGAATGTCCAACTGATAAGGCTGAAAATTTTTTCACTTGTTATTTACAGTAAGATAAATAAATTCACCAACTTTTATTAAAATAAAACCATTTAAACTGGGTGTTCGGATTTATATGTCAGTTAGTATATTTACTTGGATTATTCGTTATTGTATACAGGTGCCTATTAATTTTCAACAAATTCTTTTTTTTTACATCTCGTATTGTTAAGGGGGTTAGATGGCAGAATAGATATATAATCTAAATCTCGCCTCCTGTAAGAATATTACAAATAAAAGACGTTAATTATATTATTATTATTTAAGTTTTTCTTGTTGAAGTCCGAATCAGAGGTCAACTAGTCACTATCAGGACACTTGACAGTAAATTCACGGACACTCCAAGAGTAAAATCACCATAAGTCTAGCACTCACGACCAAACGCGTATCATATCAGTTTTCGGGGTCCTTCGGTCCAAATCAGATTTTCGACTATAGGAGCCCATTAGAAAGGTATCTTAAGACCACTCGCAGGATAAATTATCTAGTATACTAGAACTAAAACGTATAAGATGGGCAGGACCCAAGGTCTTTTTGAAGTTTGAGGAAAATGTCGGTCTCGGAAAGCATGGATAGAGGTACGACAGTCCCTTCACCCGTTTGATGGCTTGTGACCCTGTGACCATTTATTGTCGTCCTGTACATTTATACATCCTACCCATATACAAAGCAACCATGAAAACTTCATTTCCAATCGCCTTTTTAAGGCTAATTACACCAACTACATTAAAGTGCATAATCCAGTCTTGAGCATTTTTAAAAAGCCTCCTTCCATTTCAGGAACTTTATGCATATATATTCGCGGCATATGTGCAACGATTCTCGTTTCATTCGTATCTCTGCTGAAACCTGTCTGGCGGATTTTTATTTTTCAAACGGGTTATTCGATAAAATCCTAATGGGCGTAGTGTAAGTGGTAGTGCGAGACACTGGGTATCATAAAAGCAATACTAGCTATAAATGTTCACTAATTCCGTTCCGACACTAGTGTTAAATCTAGTATTTTGTTATTCCGTCAGGTTACATGCCAATGGTTAGAAGGATTGAAAATCTAAGGAAGGACAGAAAGAAAAACTCGTCACAGGCGTCAATGGTTGATTCGAATCCATAATCTTTCACATTTCATCATCTGGGCGCTTTAACCTACTGGCTACGGTGACATGTGACAACGTATACTGAAGGCTCTAGATAAGACACCAAGTGCAGTTATTCTATATCTTTTTCCTTCTGTGATTTTCAGCTTTTAGTTCAGGAAGTACCTTCGTATCTCAAAATACTGATTTTAATTCACGAGGGTCGTGAGACCCATGATATAGTACTATGGATCAGTGACATGGTGGACAAAGACTACCAAGTCGGGAACAGCAAGGATATTAAGTGCGCGCACACTGCAGCGTTGGAGGTCCGTCTCGACCTACCACCATTACACATATTTATTCAGGGTAATGATCTTTCCGTGGCTCACAGGCTAACTCAAGGCCAATCACCGGTCAGTAGGAAGCACTGAAAACTGCACTCGGATTTGGAGGCAGATCCTACGTTGGTAATGCCTACAGACACAACTGTGCCAGTGTACAATTTCGATAAAAAATATCAAACAATAGGAAGGCGTGGCAGAAAGGACCTCCTGTACATGTCCAAGGCTATTGGTAGACAGATGGATCGAGAACTGAAGACGTAGCTGGAGTTGTGATTTATAGGGCAATGCCAAAAACTGAGATTTCTGTAAGTCTAGGTAATATTGCAACAATATTTCAGACTAAAGTCTGCGCAAAAGAGCTAATAAGTAATGAGATTGTAAATCAATCGATCGCTATCGCAAATATCATCTAAACTAGTATAGGATTGCGTAAATGCTCTCAAAGAGCTGGACCAAGGTAACATTACTCTGGGTACCAGGACATGAAGGACACATAGGCAATAAAAAGGTGGATGAGTTAGCCAGAAAAAGTGCGACCAATCGCTATAAGTCCAGACAGAGCCTTTCTGTGGCGTGGCGAGTACACTCACTAAACAGTATATGAGAAATTGGACCAAGAAGTTCCTAGAATGGAGGATCAGCCAGGTAGGCAAAATAATTCATAAAAGATTGAAGGCCCGCATTTACAGAGGACCTACTTCTGTAGTGGGTCTGCTGACAGAACACTGTCTGACAGAAGAGGCCACATGCCATTTCTGCAGAGAACATGAGGGAGTGCATCTCCTGTGTCACTGTGAAGGTTTGGCAAAGCTTTAGAAAGTATATGGGGGTCACAATAGGTCCATTTAGATGGTAGTGACGTTAAGACTGGCAAGCCAACCCTTTTCTTCTGTAATCTGTAACTCCAAAATGTTCTAATTCGGTTTTTTGCGTAATCTTATTCAAAAAGGCATGTTCTAACGAATCTGAACATACCGCTAGACCCAACAAGCGTCATAAATTTTTAACAATTTCTTAAACAAATTCCAAATTATTATTTTGCTCCAAAGTTTTTTCAGGTGTTTGGTAATTCTGAATGAAAAACTTATTATGATTTTTTCTGTAAAGTTGATAGTTTTCAAGATATAAGCGATTTCATGAGGCGAAATCTGCCATTTTTGACCACAAAACAATATGAAAAAATTAAAATGTTAATGTTGCCAAAGTTCTAAAGCATTCTGCAAATGTCATTTAATATAATCCAAAAGCATTTTATGGGGTATTAGTATAGCACACATTTGTTTTTTTATTATTAATCACCTAGAATATATATTGAGCGCGCTTTGTTTGAAAGACATTTAGGACCTTTGGTGACGTCAACATTTTTGCTTCTTCATATTGATTCCGAGGTGAAAATGACATATTCGGCGCGTCTTCAAGTATTAAATCACTAATATCTGGAAATCTATGAACTTTACAGAAACGATCATAAGAACTTTTTTTGTTCGGAATGTCAAAAAAAAAATAAGGAAACTTATCCGAAGCGAAAAAAAGATTTTTGGAAGCTGTTTACAGAAATTTTGGACCTGGAAACATGCAGGGTCGTTTGAAGAGGTCTTTTACCTCCCACACTTGCTGGCAAGGAACTATTGTAATCGCAAGAAATTTAGAATTACGAAAATATTTTTTTTGCGGAAAAACAGGTCACTCATTTCCGTTCGTCTATCTGTCTATCCGCTAATCTTTGGCCGGTCTATAGCTTTCAAAGTAACGGTTTTATTTTGATGTGATTTTCACACAAGCTTACTGCTCTGCCAAGAAGAAAAATGTTTGCAGTTTTATAAAAGCGGTCCAATGGTGGCAATCGTTCTAACTTCGTTTTTAGAGGTTTCTGAAGATCTTGACATTTTTTAAAAATACTGATGGTGGGGGTTGTAGGGGACTGGAAGAGGGTATATCAATTTTTTTTGATACTATATTTCTCCGCTCCCAACTTCGTAGTTCTACGCACCTATTAGACACATCTCAGATTTTCCCTTCAAAACTTGCTTCTGCTTATTGGGATCACCGGCAAGCCTGCCGGCCTTTGTAAGTGTTCCGGCCTTATTGCCGCTATGCCGAATATGGTGCGTTGTGCGTTCAGGTATCGGGGAAAGGCGACGTTGCCAGATGTACTACCAGTAGGGCAGAGAAAGAATGTCTAGGCACTAATTGTGTGGACCTATTTGACTGACTTGATCCGTTTAGTTTCTCTGTTATACATGTTCGTTACTAACTACTTTCTCAAAGGATCTTTTGCTGAACATAGTCCTTGATGAACAGATGACGGCGTTACAATTCTTCTGAGAGGAGGCGAATATAGCTCCTAGCCTTTTTAGATTGCAGATGTAAAGTTCGGTGTCCTCTAGGAGCCTTCAAATACTACTGAGACATCACTGTTGTTTTCACTGGTAAATGAATAATCGCGCCAATGTACCTATATTAAAACACTTATTACGAAACTTGCTCGGAAGTAATAACCAGTGTTTCACATCAGAGTTATTAAACTTTTCGGTTCTATTCTCAACAAATTACTTTCAGGGTGAAGAGCCTTTGTGTCTTTGAAACGAGAACAATGGTTCTAAACCACATTACATATGTAAATCTACGGGTCCATTATATGAGCCTAAATTAAATCTGTGAGAGATGACTAAACGATTCACAGCCAGTTGGTATGCTAAGACTATGTTGTTTTGATATACACTTTTATCTTATCAATGTTCAAACAGCTCTTTTCACTGAGATTCTATATATTGCCTAAAGTAAACATCGTGATAAAAGATAAACGGATCTTATGATACTTTCTAACTAGGAAGAAGCATACATGTCAGCTTGGATGAAGAATTTATACGTTGATAGCTAAAACGCACTACAATATTTCATGAGGATATGACGAAATTTGTATCTAATCAAAAAATACGTGGAATCACCAATGAATGAAATGGATTTCTCAATGAAATCACATATGGAATGAATGGAAGTTTATGACTATTGAATCGACGGATGTACTTGAACACCTGGCTATGACATTTCCAAGCAATTTAGATAAGAGCCATCATTGCTGTAAATTCCTTAAGTTTTATAACCGTATCATTGCTTCAGAGTTTTACTTGCAACAGAATTAGATCCCTGATTAGAAAACTTGAAAGCATAGATTTTATATCGCCACCTTCTGATTAATATGAAAAAATAATCAATCAGATAATAAAAAAGTATATACGAGGCTATTCGATTATTAAGGTCCACTGTATTACAGAGTGCTTGCACGTGGTCAGTTCCATCAATAGTGTTTCCACTGATTAGCAGCCTGTAGACAATGCACGCATCGGATGTTTTTTATACTGACGCAGCCGCTTAGGCAGAAACCTGAATACTGATGTACAAAAATCAGCGATCGAAGTTGCACATACCTCTTTCATTTTCTGGTGGTTCAAAAAGCATTTAGGTAGTGGCTAAATGATATGGACTATAGAAGAGTAGCGTCACTCCATCGTTGAAACAGTTTTTGTTGAGGTGTCTGGAATTATATTGTGGTAACCAAAATCCTACATGCAGTTTAACTGTGATATAGTAGGTAGTGAGGAGGCAAGTAAACATCTAGGTAATGAAGGTCACCTGCAGGCAGTTGACCGCAGAACACAGTCAGGAGTGTTTTACGTGTCGCCAAGCTAGCAGGAAGTGGGCTGCTGATATTTCGATATTCCTCTAATGATGCAAAGGCCAGTATTGTTATTATATGACTATGGCACTGCTTAAAACTTTATTAAAACTTGACGTCTGAAAGAATAAATCAGAGGCTAAACAGATCTTTAATTAATTTTGCAACTTTTACATTTCCATCTGTTCTTAATTTCATCTCAGCTGCATGCGTCAATTCGAAAGTTTTTTATCTTTTGGCTCTTTCAGAACTGCCAGCAAAACTAGATTTTAGTCCACCCTTAGTGATCGATTTTCCTTGTAAATTTTATTGTGTAGTTCAGCCAATCTTTGTATCTGATTAAAAAAAGGACCTGCTTCGACTGACTTGCAGCCACTTATATTTAAATTTTAATTATAATTCTTGCAGTATTTCTATTTCCTAATTCCGGTATCTCGTAGCATTTTCAGACCTGTACGTTTCAAAATTTAGGTCCGCAATTCTTGAAAATTTTTATCTAGATGCTTTTATGGAAAACTATGCAAAATATTTAACAAATCACCATATCTAAAGATTAAGTCCAAATCTGAACGTAATACAACGTAATGCAAAGGGTCGATACGAGAATTTATTATAGCTAGTTTGGATTGATTAAGGCCTTATTGCTAAAAAGTTTATGAAAGTCAGCAAAATCTGATACTAGGTATTATCTGACACTCCTTCTAGGTTCTCAAACATAATTAACCCCAATGGGGACAAAGGCTTGTCACAAGAACTTCACGGATTTCAGTACGAAAATGTTATAACAAATTACTTTAAATTTGACGATATGTCATAGTGGATGTATTGTAAATAAGGTTTTGTTTTCATAGTCATCTAGTTATTCCAGGTATCAACTTTTCAGGTACATTACTTTATTTTTTGTGTTCTATACCACCTTATGTAGATGTGAAATGGTCCCGAGACCGTCCGTTAGAGATGTGTCGGTCGGACAGCCCTTTTCTGAACAGCATGTGCCTTGTACAAAATGAAAACGTTATGTGGAAAAATGTAATTCTTAATCATGAACAAACAACCCAAATTTTCCTCCGCAGTCGGAGTAGAATTCGGGCATCTGTCGTAACCTATATACACACATATACATATATATATATATATATATATGCCTATATTTCAAAATCAATATTAATACCTGTTAGAATTTGTGTGTGATACCAGAGAAAATAGATATATAAAAAGGTAAGTTTATTTTTCCATTAAATAAGGTACAAGTGTAAGATTCATATATTTTCTTATTGTTTATAAGAATCTAATGAAAAAGTGTTTTTTATTATACAACTAAATTATCTAACGTCACTGTTACATTCTGTATCAAAATATTATTTTGTTTTTTAATGTTGTTTGCTTAGTATAATCATGAATTTTTTCATATATTTTTATAACTCAAGTACATAAACAAAAATCAACTTTATAGTGTGCATATGTTTTTTTAGTTAGAATATTTGAAAAGTATTCACATTTAAATGAATTTTTGTATTCAAGACATTGGTATTCGAATACTCCATTGCAGTATTCGAGCCAAGTCTGCCACGCGGTCACATACCATTCATGAGACATGAAAGTTTGGACGAAGTTTTTCTGCAACCATGCTCCATTCTCAGAACGTTATCCACTCCCAAGATTAGCACATTTGCACATAAGCATGTTCATCTATATCAAATCCCTAAGTTACACCTAGGTATGTTCTGACTTCACGATCTTTGAACTACAGTCTGTACCCTTGCATAACGGTTCCTAACAGGGTAAAATAAATAGAGGTTTCCGCAAGCACAAATAATATTCAGACGCGGCTGTAGCTCCAAAGTTATGGATCAATTAAAGTAATGAATGCAATTTGCCCTCTTGCTTCCTTCCCACTTGTGAGAAACCTCTTGGGATGCTGATGTATCTCTATTGCGTTTATTTATGTGTACAGGGTGTTTGACAAAGTTCTTAATGATGCGTTGCAAAGCAAGACCAAGAAAAATACTAGATTAGTGTTGGTCTTGAAAAATTGTTGAAGACTTGGTCTTGGTCTTGCTATTGGAAGTTTTGCCAGTGGATTAAGATAGCGCCCCCAATTACTTTTAATGTGTAATAGTAAGTACTAGCAGTTTATTTTTTAGTCTATAATTTTTAATATTGCTAAGGTAATTATTTCGAAAATCGGTTATAATAATACTATGCATTACATGGATTATATGTTAAAATGTTGTTCCTATCTTAACCTTCGTTCTTCATAAGGTTTACTCTTGTACCTCTTTCCTCTGATAAATACTTAGTCAGCCAAATAATTATTTTCATCACGCTTGGCCGAAAAAAAATATTTTCCGTTAGCACCAATGTCATTGTTAGACATAGAATTTCGAGGAGGATGCAAAATAAATATCTCAATAAAATTAGTTTTTTCTAAGGGGTCTATGCTTATATTAAGGGAAACAGTGTATTTACCGTGCCGCTGAAATTTTTGAGGCATTCATTCTGAAACAGTGCAAACGTTGACACGTAAATTCCTATGAAGCACCATAAAAAATTCACTGTATAATATAAGTGTATAAAAAAGTCAAAGTTTTTTGTGTAAGTTTTCTATCGATAAGGCTACACTAATTTACGTAATACTTGGGGAAATATGTTCTTTGCAAAAATTTGTGCAGAAGACTTGGTGCGGACCAAACATAGAATTTTATAACCTATAATTCTTCAACTATACAGGGTGACCCATACATGTGTAGACGGAATATTACTCATAAATAAATACATTTTGGGAAAATCTATTTATGGCATGTTATACACGACATTTGAGGGCACATTTCTAAAATATTGGCAATTATACAGAGTGTCCCAATTTTGACCTACATATCAAAGTTGTGATTTTTTTAGTGGAATGCCTCAAGTTTTATTGCATATTTGGATAAACCAATTCAAAAGAAGAAGACTGATATAACATACTATGGTTTTTTGGTAATCAGCTACTGAGATGTAACGTGTTTTGTTCAGAAGAACCGTCTACTTCGGCAACCCCTCAATCCGCCATTTTGAAATTTGGAGTGCTGAATTTTGTATCATCAAAAACTTACAACCTCAGCTTTTATCTTATTTGTTACTTTTTCGAATTTTCATTTTTGCTCATATAGGGTGAAACGCGAATTGTACTTTTTCTCGAAAATTTCAAATGCATCACCCTGTATATTTGTACAAGTTTGGATTCAGTTTTTTATTAGCTTTTGATATAAGTATTGATTCAGATAAAATCACTAGGTTTTGAGTTATTAAGCTTTCAACAAAAACTAATAACAATCAGAACAGTATAAATCAGCTTCAAGCGTAATAGAGAAAAACAACTATAAGAACAACATAAACAAACAACTATCACTAATCAAGACCGAATCTTCAAAAACTGCTCGAAAATATCTCCACCATGTTGAATACACAGCCGTAGTCTTTCGATAAATGACCGTTGCACATCCCTCAGCATGTGTTCCCTTATGTTCAGAAAAGCATCCTTAATCCGTTCCTTACGTAGACCTATAGAAAGAAGTCCATCGGTGTCATATCTGGTGATCTAGGAGGCCAAGATATAGGCCCATCATGACTGATCCAACGATTGTTACTTCAGGTGTCCAAGTAGTTACGCACACGATTATGATAATGGCAGGTCCGCCGTCATGTTGAAAGTATGTACACACATAATTTGCATCCGAGTAAGCAAGCAAATGCTCGATGAAAAAGTTCAAGTATTCTGTACCTGTTAATTTGTTATCGAAAAAGAAAGGCCCGATAGCCTGTCTGCCAATAACTCCTCCCCAAACATTCAAGCTCCATTTATCTTGGAAATCTATATGCCTAACCCAGTAAGGGTTTTCCGGCGCATAATATGCCTGTTGACAACATCTATGCTGTTAAAGGTTACCTCATCGCTAAAAAAAACCGTATCCAGGAAAGTAGTGTCTTCACCCACTTTATTTAGCATTATCCTACTAAACTCCATGCGAGCTGCGGAATCCTGAGGACGAAGGCCTTGATGCAAGCATAGGTGATATGGATGGTACTTATGCTTGTGTATAATCCTTTGGACAGAAGTTCTGCGTATATCAGTTTCTGCTCCAATTTGCCGTGCACTTAAATGGGGATTTTCCTGCAACTTTAATGGAACCTATAACTGATTCACCTCATTGGTGATACTTGGATTATTTATACATTTTTCACTATATTCCACTGCTCCACTTGATTCAAAACGTTCTCGTAGTGTGGAAAATGTTTCCGGCCTTGGATGTTGCATATTACGATACCGTTTCTTATAAATGCGAGATGCTAGGAAACTATTTCTTCACCCAAAACGAACACCATATTCACCATTTCTTCTTTAGAAAAATTCATTTTCTAACACGTTTTTATTATAATGCTCACAATGCTAATTTTGACAGTTTGTAACTAATCAACAATTTATTTGTTTCCAAGGATGATGTGGTATTTTAGGGTAGATAGATAGATAGATAGATAGTTTATTGTCCTATTAGATCATGTTACATGATATAAGACTTGTAAATATCAATTTGAGGGTCATATATGCGTTTGAGGGAATTAAGCCGTTCCATAAAAGACGTGCTAATAACCGAAAAAATAGCCGTAAAAACCCTTATGTGTCTAGTAATAAAAAGTTGTATCCAAACTTGCACAAATATACAGGGTGATGCATTTGAAATTTTTGAGAAAAACTACAATTTGCGTTTTTGACCACACTGTATGAGCAAAAATTAAAATTCGAAAAAGTAACAAATAAGATAAAAGCTGAGGTGTGCAAGTTTTTGTTGATATAAAATTCAGCACTTCAAATTTCAAAGTAGCGGACTGAAAGGTTGCCGAAGTGGTTTTTTTTTAGAAAAAACACCTTTATACCTCAGTAGCTAATTACCAAAACCCCATAGTATGTTATATCAATTTTTTCTTTTGGATTGGTCTATCCAAATATGCAATGCAACAAAATTTGAGGCATTCCATTTGAAAAATCACAACTTTGATATGTAGGTCGAAATTGAGACACCCTGTATAATGGCCAATATTTTAGAAATGTGCCCTCAAATGTCATGTATAACATCCCATAAATAGATTTTCCCAAAATGTATTTGTTTATGAGTAATATTTCGTCCACACATGCATGGGCCACCGATATTTAGTTAATGCCTCCAAGAAAGTGCCATAATATTTACTTAATCTGTTGAAACTTAGCCTTTTAAAAGCATTAAACAAATTCAATTTAGAAATTGTCGGATGTCAATATATTGGACAAGTAGTTTTTCCAAGACCGCAGGAGCCTTGCAACACAGTGTTGGTCTTCGTCTTGCCGGTCAAGTCTTGGTCTAAGGCCCGTATCGTCAGTCGTCCTTACAATTGTAGGGCGCGTTTATAGCCTCCTTGATTGTCATACACCTTTCTCTCCTTCAAAAATTTCTAGATTACACTTGTCCCGTGTCAGCGTCCTATTGTGAAGATATGTTTTCTTTTTAAATTGTAGGAAATTTCAGGCTGATAAAACATGATATAACTCAAAAGCAAGCACAATTTGATGCAAATAGATGTTTGTGACATAACCTCAAAATAGAGTTCTGACACGGAGAAGTAAAAAACTATGACAATCAAGGAGGCCATAAAGGCGCCCTACAATTGTAGGGACGACTGACGATACGGGCCTAAGTCTTGGTCTTGCAAAACTGCAGCCTTGGTCTTGGGAAGTCCCTTATCTTTCGCGGCACTGTCTCTGATATCTGGCGAATGTCTCATGATACTAGTATTGACTATGATACGTCACTATTCATCACGGTAGTTATTAATGCATAATGTTATATAGAAATCGGGAATGATCAGTAAATAATGGTGGTACGGACCATAGTAAATACTTATCGTGTGACATTTGCTTGAGATCTTGTATACGTTCTCATCATCATCAATAGCACTGGGCAAGTCGATAGTGAAAATTGAGACCGTCATACAGTCTCCTCTTGTCTACTGTCATGGAAAGTAAGTTTTTACTCCCAAGAATTAATTTCAACCAAACTGCCGCTATTTCTCCGACTAAAATTGTAGGCGTCGTTTGAAGACGATGACGTGATCGTGTCGAACTTATTGTTTCCTATGCCCGACCTAGTTTTCCGAATTAATTTCGTGAGTTCTGATGAAGTTGTTCGAGAACGAATTTCAATTTTATTTAGGTCGGTCTCATGCGGCCGATGCCGTGGCTCGCGTACCGGGATGTGCACGCTAAGGCGGAAGTTCCAAAGCTGCGGAGTTTGCCTTTTGATCGCAAAACGCCTCCCCAGTCCCCGTGGAGGACAGTGGCAGCAAGATAGCTTTTTACTTTTTACGCCACTGGGCGAGGAAGTATTGTAATCGCGAAAAAGTTCGAAAATGATATACAAATATTATGTTTTTGGTTGAAAAACCAACACATATTTCCGTCTGTCTGTCGGTCGGTCTGTCCGCTAATCTTTAGATCGCCTATAATCTGGAAAGTACGGCTTAGATTTAGATGAAGGTTGCTGCTATGCCAAGAAGGGAACAGCTGTGTAGTTTTTGGAAATCGATGCAGTGGCGGCTGAAAAAGTGCATAAAACAAAGAAATAAAAATCATCCCAACTTCGTTTTTTGACGTGTCCTGGATTCTCGTCATTTCCAGGAAACTTTTTGCAGGCATTAAAAATTTGATGATGGGGACTGTAGTGGTGTGGGAGAGTATATATCAATTTTTTGGTCGTTGCAGTTTCTACGTTTCCAACATAGGGTGTTTGACGTTGGTGTATTTATACGACTCCAACCCCAGTAATTTTGCACCACATATTTGATACACCAAAGATTTGCCCGTACATTTGCCCTTAAAAGTCGAATGATAAACCTATATCTTCGATGTACGCAAGCCCCTCTCTGCTTTCTAACTCCGGGCTTCAAATGTATCTTCTATCTTTTGCCAGAAAACGAAAGCTTCCAATTTATTAACAAAGCATAGTACAATGTGCTTAAGAACCCTATCTGTGTAATCTGAATTATACCACATCATCAACCTGATCTATTAGAGTATTTGAGATTTAATTGTAAAACGTTTTTGAATTCGACTATTGTTTTTAGTTTAATCGCGAAAAATTTCGAGCTACTATGTTTTTTGATGTTACATGACATGTCACACGTCAACCTGTCTGTCTGTCCACTAATATTTGAACCGCCTATAACTTGGAAAGTACTGCTTAGATTTGGATGAAATTTGCACACAAAGTTACTACTATGCCAAGTATGAAAAAGCTAGGTTTTTAAAATCGGTCCAGTGGTGTCGGCGCTAAGGGCGAAAACACAAAAAAATTGCTCAAACTCTTTTTTAACGTTTCAGAGGCACCTTATCATTTCAGAATTTTTTTTGCAGGGGTGAAACGTTTGATGTTGGGGTTGTAGAGATGGGGGAGATTATGTGTACATTTTTTGATGCAAGCAATTCATACGTTTCCAAACTAGGTAATTTTTAAAATCTATCAGACATATTTCATAAGTCAAAGATTTCCCCGTACATTTGCCCTTAACAGTTGAATTATAGATATATGGTATATCTTCGATATATGCGTATTTAATTCCTTTGTTAGAGGAGAGGGTATAAATATGGGCTACCATTTTATTTAATTGGCATATTTGACACATATTTGGTCTATATGGCTCAACTTTTTTTTTCTCGGATAAGCTGAACCTAATCTAACATGATGCTGTCAGTTTTTATTTTTTTACATAAACCTTATTCGATTTTTTATATGTTTAAATAAAATTGGCATCATAAAAGATATTGAGATAGTGATACAAATATGGGCTACCAGAAAAAATACCTACACATGGTAACTAAGAGCTTTATTCAAGAGCAAAATTTTGAAAAAACAGAAGCAGTTGGCAAGAACACATTAGATATTATCCAGTGCGACAAAAGTCACAAACATAATCATCTTTATCAGCACCTGCACAATCGACATGACACCACATATTGCACATTAAACATTGAACCCATAGTTCTCCTTTGCGGTCTTCGGAAAATTTACTTTCACAAAAGATGCATTCCGCATCTAAATCATCTGGTTCCTTTTGTCCAGGCAGATCATCCAAATCTAAGTCATCATCTGCTAACATCAGCTCTGTTTCATCGTCATCACTTTCAGATTCTCCTAAAGATTGCTGCTTTTTATTCTCCTTCGAAGATATGGACGATCTCTTTTTGGTTGATTGAGAAAACACCTTTTTTTTAATAGATTTAATCTTTTGTTTATTTTTATTGGCAGTGCTCAACAATAATTCATCTTTGTAAGGGGACGAAGTAATTACTGCTGATTGTGATGCTTTCCTACCCCTATTACTTGTTTTTTTTTTAAGATCGGAACTGGTGAAATATCGAAGGGAGTCACCATTTTTTTTTGATCCCTGATGGTCCGAGCTGAACGCTGTCGTGATTGAGTAGCTCTACATCAGATTGAAATTTACCACTTGGCCCGGGTTGAACGTTGTCTAGACTAGGAGGCTCTAGATCTGATTGAGATGTGCCCAGTGTGCTCTGATCGAAGTCATTTTCAGCGGTACAGTGTTCTGTTCCTTTTTCTATTTCGGCTGCAAGAAAGTCCACTTCGGAAAAAATATTCCTGTTAATCGGAAAAATTCCAGTAACGCGGAATCCTTTTACGGCGATTTCTCCAGTCTGACTTTTGAGATAAGCCCTTCCCAAAAGTTCGCCCATATCATATTGGGTTAAGGGACGATGATTATGACGAATCCATTGTCTAATCTCTTCGCTGTAGTAAGATTTTAATGTACCCATGAAAGTTTTGTCAAGAGGTTGCAATTTATGTGTTGAATGAGGGGGTAATGAGATTATGCAAACATGATTTTCTCTCGCCATAATAACAACCTCTAATTTACGGGTATGACTATAATGTCCATCTAAAATTAGAAGAACAGGTGAAGATGCAGTTGGTTTTACCGTGTTGATGAAATGTTCGAACCACTGGGCGAATAATGAGGCCTGAACCCATCCACTTGGGTGAACTGCTGATATTGATCCTGGAGGAGTGCCTTTCATTAATTGCACATTCATATTTTTTCTAGGAAATATGAGCATCGGTGGAACGAAGTCTCCCCCTGCATTCATGCAGGTAATCAAAGTGATTAAAGACCCCCTTTCTAATGATGTTAAAGATGCAATTTGTTTTTTGCCCTTACGACCAACCACTTCAGCCACTTTATTTTGCACAACAGTTAGACCAGTCTCATCTACATTAAAGACGCGATTAGCTGGGAAATTGTGGTCTTCATATGCTTTCTCCAAAAGTGTAAAGAAGTTGTCCACACTCTCTTTGTTGAACTCTTTGGCACGTGCAAATGATGTCCCAGTAGGTTTTCTAACCGACAAAATTTTGTGTCTTTGCAAAAATAGATCTAACCAGCCCCTTCCTGCTGTTTGTGTATTCCCAAAAGGATGCCTTATGCCGTTTTCTTCTGCTAAGTAAAATGCCATACGTTTAACGTCTTTGCAGGTTAAACCATAGAACTTGGCTTCCATTTCAAGAATATAGCGAACTAATTAATGATTCTTCCAATTCTGGAGTCAAAACTGTACCTCGCCCTAATTTGATCTGAACAGCCTCCTCCACGCTAAGATGGTCCATTTTGGCCAATCGCTGCACTGTAGTTCTTGGAACGCCATAAGTTTTAGCTGCCTTTAGAGTACCCATAGTTTTTTCTCTTACCGCTTGAACAGCCCTTTTCATATGGTCTACATCCCAGGTCTTCCGTTTCTTGGCGCTCAACTTGGGACTAACAATAGCTGTTCTGCGTGGCATTCTAAAACAAGGTTCATGATTTCTACTACTGTTACAAATATGGGCTAGCCCATATTACAAACGTAATACCAGCCCATATTGCACATAACCTCCAAAAAGTTTGAAACTCCACAAATATTTTATATCTTATATCTGGGTAAAATTAAAAACAAAATCTAAAAATACGAACCTTATTTTCAATTGTAAGCTATAAAAATCCAGTTAACTTCTAAAGCCTACTTGGTTACAGCGACAAATAACGACCACTGCAAAACTTATAAACACTGATAAAGACCAAATCACACGAAACTGAATTGCATATGTGAAAAGAAGAATTCTGTGATCAGCAGGCGGTTAGGTGCTCTAAAGAGCATCTAATTGATACATTCCCCGCCTAGCCCATATTTATACCCTCTCCTCTATACATGGCAATTTTTTCTGAGAGGGACTAAATTGTGCCGAATATAATCCCTGATGAATTTATGATAGCGTTGCGTTGGACGTGCAGGGGCAAACTACTTGGCGCCATTTTTTGAGGTAGTTAAGGTACTCTTGAAATTTCAGCAACAGAAAGTAAGCGGTGATGCTGAACTATTAGGGTGATTCAGATAATGGCAGTATTTCTATGACATGGGCCATAAAATGCCGAGATATTTTGACCGGTACGCCACCGACGCTTTTTACATAAGGTGTTCAATTTTACAAGAATTCTTGAATGATTTTTCTGGAGGAAAACTATTGCTATGCTATCCCATCTTTATTTTAGGTATCATGTATACTGGAATTTTACAGATTTTGTCAATTTTTAATAGAATGTTCCATCTTTCAAAAGAAGAAGATTAATATCACATAGAGTTTTGACTATTGGTTTTTGAGGTATAAACGACTCAATGTACAAAAGCGCTCAACTTTGACGGCCTGCCAGATCGACATTTGGAAAGATAGTGATAACACATTATTTTACTATTATAAAGTATCCATAAGCAGCTCAAAAATGAGGTATCTTACGATCCATCATTCCATTTGAAAAATATTTTAAGATCGCGCATAGCATCCATCTTGAAATTTTCAACTGACACTTTCACGATTAAACATAGTGTCCGTGCATCAATTGCATTTTCCCGAAATTCATTTTTCCAACCCATTTGAAAAATAAGTTTTTGAAAAGCACTTTATGCAACAAAATGATGTCATCCACTGTAATTAAATCTTTCAGACAGCAAACGTATCATACATTTTTCAGGAGCAGTACCTATTCGTTAGTAGATAGTCATAACTGACAACGACTTAAATAATAATTCGCTTGATAAAATCTCGACATTGTTATGCAAATAAATATAATTTTTCAACAGATCACGTTTAGCAAACGGTTTGTCTCTTGTTTCTTAGATATTATTTATTAGTTCTGCATAATTTATAGATAAGGTCGACGCTTTATATCACAGCACATGACCTAGTAATGTTCTAAATACATGTTTCACCTCAAAATGGAATTCAAGACAGATATTTATGTGCATGATATCGTGTGTTGATTACTTTACGCTACCTGTTACCTCAGTTATCTAGGATGCGGGACATACAAGTGCAAATTGTGAATATATCTACAGTTTAGAAATAATAAAAAAAATATCTTATATAGCAAATTGAGCTAATTTATCGTTCTTACGCCCACATGGCAAAAAGATGTCTATAATGTAAATTAATAATGAATAATAATAATAATAATAATAATAATAATAATAATAATAATAATAATAATAATGATAATAATAATAAATGGCCTTTATTCGTCACATGATTAAAAAATAATCGGCTTAAAAGGAATAGTGACGAAAAGGTGAAGTGTCAGCTTATGCTGTTTTTCAACCCGACCTAAAGAACATTGACACAAACTATAAAGAGAAAAAAAGTACCTACATTTAAATGGCACAGTTCACAACATTGACCACCAGAAAGAGAAAAGCTTGAAATATTACACTTCTCAGAAAAAGGAAACAATCAATTCATAACCCGTGGATATGCGTAAAGTTAAATTCTAGCCATCCGATTGCTTTAAACTCATCTTTAACCTTTTTTTAAATTGCTTAGGCTATATTCCTTATACTCACTTGACAAGCAGTTATATAGTTTGGGTGCCCAGTACGAGGAACAATGCTGTCGAATGCCGCGGGATAAGTCAGATGCATGCGTGTATTCCTAGAGGATCTTTGATCGTACTGACAGAGGAGGTTTAGCTTTGGAAAAGATAATATGGCGCTGTTTTTTACGGGTACTTGGTTTTGCTTTGCAAATTGTCACATGCGTAATGCTTTGAACAATTATATGAACAACTTTGGGCTAACGTCTAGATGTACTTTCCGTTTTGAAAGAACTAATTATTTTTTACATAAGCAACGTTCTTAATTATATTCCCACGATTTCACCACATGTAAAGATGATTTACAATTATTACTAAAATAAATCAACTTTTATGGCACACTTATCGTGTGCATAACACTTAGTAAACATAAATGCAGTAGTGATATTGATTTTATGGTAGACGCAATCGAACCTTGAGTTTCCTTTCAAAGTCCTTGGGCGTTAAAGTTATCATCAATGCAAACATCGTTTACCGAAAACGAAGCCTTTATCGTAGTTCAAACATTCAATAAAACTCTGCCTATAGTGCTGTTATGCCCGCATCGCCTTTTCATGTTTCAAATTCAGATTGGTCAAACGCGACGACGTCTGTGTTTGAGCAAGAAATTATCAAACCTTACTCGCGCTGGTCAGTTGTGAATATAGCACATTAAGTACCTGCAATTAGTATGTCGTTGATATGTACAGTCTACGAAAATCGAAAGTTTGCCAATTTTAACATAACAAACAAAGAATAAAAATCGCTATAGAATAAACTTAGTCTAAAGAGCTCTTCGAGGTCATGTTAGCCAAGCGCTTAAGCATTGAAAATTCCTCTTTTTTGTTTAAAATGATGCGAAAACCGAACGAATTGAAAAGATCACAACGATCCAAGCCTATATGCTTACGTTAGCATTGTTTGTCGGCAAATTTGCGTAGGTAGTTTTTTTTTACTTCTGGCTCATTCGACTACCACAGTTGTATCAACGTAAAAATAATACTTACCCTTGGAAAAATCTACCTTCAAGGGTTTGTGCTGCTGTTTGCAAATCGTCTAACACCACAATTATCTGCAAACACTCTCACTTTCAAGGAATAACACTAGAAATACCAATTTAATGACAGAACTGTCCAAAAATTAACCTATGTCGTCCACTTGTAGTATGCAATTTCATCCTGACTACAAACTGAGTCAAACAAATCCTTCTACCTAGTTTAAGTTCATTGGAAAAACCTGATTGTCCAGAGCGAAGAAATATATCTTTTTTGTGTGAAAGAAGTGTTTACAAAGAGTTGCTCCGGGTTACCACCCCTAACTGTTTGCTTGATGCTAAGGGGTATCCAGCAGACGTGATCGTGAAAAAGAAATCGAGTTGGAAAGCTTTTCTTCTAAAGCTTGAAATCACAATATTCAGTACCGAGTATGGCAAAGTATTTTCATCAAATTTCAATATGAACTCGGAGTAAAGCAGGTGGTGGAAACAATTAGTATTTCATTTGAACGAAAAATCCAAGGTTCGCATTTTTCAGCATACCATGCATTTATAAATTCGCCTATCTCAATCTGACAACGTCGCACTGCTCGCGAAGGTATAGGGAACACGCTTTTTTTTCTTCATGATATATGTTTGCTCTGGATATGTTTTTCGGGCTTATCGGATCATTCTGGACAAAAGGGTCCTTAACTGTCGTCTAAGACTGACCGTTTTCGAGTTATAAGCGATTCAATGTTTGAAAAAGGCGAAAGTGATAATTTTCAATGCTTAAAAACTCATTAAAAATGCCAACTGTCTAAATCAAAGTCCACAAGACACAGACGAGTATTTAAAGCTAAGTATATTTGTTTTAAATTAATTTTCTATTTGTTTGGTAAGCTAAAAATGTTTTTCGCGAAATGTACGTAGAGCATGGCGTACAGATTACAAAAAACGTTCCTGGCTTACTAGCCTTAACGCCACTGCGACCCACATTATCTATCGTGAACCTCCATATACACTGTCTAAAGGACTGTATCTAGCCTTGATGCTTTCAACAGATTCCATAGCCACACGGGGCTTTGCATGTAGCTTTTCGTTGTTGGTGTTGTGATTCCTGAAACCGAAATCTTGCCAGGACTTTGCAGTGACAATAGAGATGCACCGAGGTTTCCTCATATTTTCTGCCAGGATGAACTCTTTTGTTTGCCTTTGCATGACTGCATTCTATGGACTTTAGAGCATGGCGTATCTTTTGTCCTATGAAAAAAGTATTTGTTGGTTTTCAAAATAATTACTCATCATCATATAGAATGCACTTCACCACATTATGCAAGAACCAACCAGTACTCCCACTGCTGCTCCTAATAAAAATCACTCAACGCCTAGCAGCTCGGCCCTGGATGTAAACCTGTGCTCTTTTCGTTGTGACTTCGCAAACTGAACCAAAATCACATGGAAGTAAGGGGTACAATGTGGATGATCTAACACATAAATTTTTGTGCAAATAATAATTGTGGTCTACAATGTACCATTTAGCTAAGGCTATCTTCTGTTTACCAAGCATAATGTTTTCTACTAAACCTGATGTTCCGAGAAGAAGACTCGACCAATGTTTTTCCAATCGAACGTTTTTGCTTGAATTGGTTTTGACCTCTGTCTGGAACATCAAAAAAATCAAATTACTTTTGCCACCTGGCATGATCGAATTTACAGTATGTATCGTCGCCTGAATGCAGAACTATTGTATGTCCAAATTCTTCATTTTTCAGATTTTAACACGACATTGTAGGTCATAGTCACCTACATTGCATGCAGAGGTATTGTAAGTCCCTGCGCAAGCGTTCCCCCACCACTGGTCTTGAACGATATTTTGGCGTAATAGCTTGAGGCGCGTCATTTCGCTGCAGAACTATGATAAGAGCAGATGATCACTTACAGAACGACTGTAAGACCAATGTCAGCAACAAATGTAAGTCTACTTTCACGGACTAGTTACACTTTTTTCCGGTAAAGCATTGTATATCCAAAATTTCTCAGAAATGTTAGGCAAGACACAAACACGAAAAATAGCTCTCCTGTAAAATATGCATTTTGTGACTTAGAATACTTCTGCATTCAAGCGACGGTATACTAAGTGACATATAAATCCGAACACCCAGTTTAAATGGTTTTATTTTAATAAAATTTTGTATAAGTACTTAATGAAGCATAATAAGTAAATGATAAAAATTTCAAAATGATTGCACTGCTTTAAAGTCCTTTGACCTTTAATAATGAGTGGATGCACCCTGATGTGCTACGCATTCTCCAACGCGCCTAGGTATGCTTCTGATCAGGTGGTCAATGTCCTTCTGTGGTATCTCATTCCAGGCAACCACCAACTCCTCTCGAAGTGCTTCTAGAGTCTGAGGAGGACGTTGCAAATTGAGCAATCTCCTACCCATCATATCCCACACGTGCTCAATTGGGGATAAGTCGGGAGATCTTGGTGGCCATGGTAACAATGTGACATCATTATGTTGAAAGAAGTCTATTGTGACTCTTGCAACATGTGGTCGGGCATTATCTTGTTGGAAAGTTGGATCTGCCAGGGTGTCAAGGTAGGGTAAAAGATGGGGTTCTAGAACTTCGTGGATATAACGCTGCGCGTTCATGTTACCTCTGATGAAGATTAAAGGTGACCTGGAACCATAAGCTATAGCACCCCAAACCATAACTCCAACAGTGTGATGAACATGTCTTTCAACAAAAATCTGTGGAGTCCTCCTTTCACCACGTCGCCTTCTAACCCTGGCACGACCATCGTGCATGCCTAAAAAAAATCGAGACTCGTCACTAAAGACAATACTGTTCCATTCCTGATCCCAGAGTGACCGTCGTCTGCACCACTCAAGGCGATTACGTCGGTGTTCTCGAGTTAAAGGGAGGACCCAGTGTGGCCGTTATGAAAACAAAACAAAACTTCTCATTCGTCGGTAAACACTTCGCATGTCAATAGGTCTTCCGTGTTCTGCAAACCATTCATTTGCAATGGACCTGGTAGTGGAGAAACGGTCCCTTAAGGCCAATAATCTTAGGCGGCGATCTTCACGGTCTGTTGTTCTACGGCGGCGTCCAGTGTCCCTTGCTCTTTGCGTACGGCCTTCTCGAAGCCATGCCTGACAACACCTAACCACAGTGTCTACACTTCTTTGCACTCTAACTGCAATTGCCCGAAAAGAAAGTCCAGCTTCCCGAAGTCCCACTATACGGCCCCTATCAAACACACTAAGTTGACGAAATCGTACAGGTCTCCGTACTCTAGGCATCGTAACCGATCGTAAAGGATGTCAAGAACCAAAATCCGCCAACGTTGATTCTTTACTGCGGCTGAAATATTCATTTTTAGAGCGTTAGTGAATTAAAAAAAAGCAGTATAAAAACCGGAATGTCCAACTCATAAGGCTGAAAATGTTTTCACTTGTTATTTACAGTAAGATAAATACATTCACCAACTTTTATCAAAATAAAACCATTTAAACTGGGTGTTCGGATTTATATGTCACTTAGTATATTATTCGGTCCAGATTCAAATCCTTACAACGCTATTTGCACAAAGTTAATCTTTGTCATGCTTTCAGAAATAGCGGATATGGCCGGCTCGAACTTGGATAACTCAATAAATACCATCCTACGATGATTCTCAAGAGGGGCTTATTCTCACCAAATATTCTTGTCAATTTGACGTTACATTTTTTAGGTGATTCACTACGGCGAGGATTATAGAAAGTAATGGCACGGTTAGCAACTATCGTGAACGTTTCAACGTTTGTACTTTGTACTTCTTGGGGTACTTTAAACGTAACCTAGTATTTGTATTTGTATTTGTTATAGGACAAAACGTATGGCGTGTTCTACGTATATATATTTTTGAGTAATACGCAAAATTATGTGACAAGTTCCTATAAAAATATCCGAAGCTGTTATAGTACATAGATACGAGACCAAATTGCTTTTTACAAAGTTTTGAATCAAAATTTAACAATTCTTAAGTAGCATAGTAACCAATAATCATGTATACTGACTTTGGCAGGGAACAACTAACCATACCGTAATACAGAGATAATTTGTACACCCTGCATATCAATGGCTGCCCCTTTCCCAAGAACAATGTAGCCTGGTCATCGACAGGGTGATCTTTCTTTAAGGTAATTTGTTTCAGCACTGCTTCATCGACGGTACCGTTAGAAATTACGGTACTGAAAATAGTTTTTCCTGGATTTGCATTAATATGTCCAGATAAGGACGTACAGATTAGCTGCTTGAAGTAAAGAAGCAAATAGCTCATTTTAAAGGGTCACACTGAAATCCTTTCGATTCGATTATAAATATTAGATTACACAGTGTGATACGATGATACACGAATAATATCCAAGATAATGGTTTTAGCGGCCCTTAAAGCAATAAAACTAACATATAATCTTTGCGTGGGAAGTAAAACAAAATGACATATTTATTATTTAGATACAATTTAATGGGTACTTTGACCTATTATTTCCATTGGCATTTCATAAATCTTCATTTTATGTGTGTAGTACGTGGCTCTGCTATACGTATTTTTAGTAACTGTAAAATGCTGTTTAATACGGAAAGTATATGCCTGTTGTCCTTTATGTTATTTTTATGGGTCTTGTTGTGCGTGTAAGAAAACTCTCGCTTAGGTGATCAGATTACACAATATCCTCATTACAGTGATATAGTGAATGCATTCGGTTTGCTCACAATCGACTTATTTCGAAGAAGTTAAAACTATCTTGTTGAACCAAATTTCAAACATTCTAATAGACCAGAATCTCTAGAATTTCAGGAAAAGAAAATATATTCTTGAGAATAAATGAAAATGTTCTTCACCTAGATATACAAATAAGTTTGCTGTATAACTGGTGCTCTGTGGGCACTCTGTCGAGTCTGACACAAGATGCTTTCAGACATTGGGCAGAGGTGACGCAACGTTGCCAGATGGACGGTACTACGGGTAGGATAGGGAAAGAATGTTATGAACTAGTTGTACGGACCTGTTTGACGGACTTGATCCGTTGAATTTCTCTGTCATACATATTCGTAACTAACTCTTTTCTTAGAGGATTTACCTTAAACGTTCTGCTTTCGTCCGACCAACGGAAGAAAATTTAAGCTTTTTGATGAAATTTAGTCAATCTTTCTTTCGTCTTGTACCGAAACCGAAGAGAGCCGCATACATCGCACGCTACTCCTGGCGCGGCGTGCTTTTGTCGGTCCGCATATATCTCGCCGTATTAAAAAAGATGTCACACTCAGGGTTGCCTTATTCGGGGATTTTCCACCCAATTTGTGGGATTTTTACTTTACTTGGGTAATTTTTAGGATACATAATGTTTTGGAGGATTTTTGTGGGGAAGATATGAGAGAGACCAAAGCAGCGAAGTTTAGCCAAGGCTACTCTTACACTTACACCAGCGGCGTAGCTACCTTGGGTGGCACTCGGTGCGGAAGTTTGTGCAGTCACCCCATCGAAAGTCAAAAGCAATAAATTTTTTATGATTTATGAACGTCATGGATCATTTAATATTCATACTTAAAATATTAAACAAATAACAAAACACAATAAAAACAAAGACAGAAAAATTATTTTTATCTTACAACTAAAATCTCTTCTTTATAGCTTTGACAGCTGCAAAATCAGAAATAACTTCATCAAAATTTATATTTTGTATTGGCTCGTGTTCGATGGCTAATATACCAAGATTGGGGTCAATGTTGCTCGCAAATAGTTTTTTTATTAATATCAGCTTACTGAAACTCCTTTCACATGAAGTTACGGACACCCATGAACAATTTTAGTGCAATCATAAGATTTAGAAGAGATTCTGTAAAATCCCATTTTACAATAAACTTTAAAAAATCTAGAGATACCCAATCAGAAACTGTAACATTAGCTGCTTGTAAGAGTCTTCGCAGTCTTGATATCTCCAAAAGTAATTCTGTTTCTGATACATCATCATGAAGTCAGTAAATTTGGATGTAACTAATTTCGTTTCTTCAGTATTCGCCAAAAGCAAAGTATTTGTTTGTACGATCTTTTACAATGAATTTATGTCTTGAAGAGACTTTGATCCTGTTTGGAGTTCACCCCAAAAAAGTGACACCCGGTGCGGCCCGCCCCCGTTGCCCCCCTTGCTACGCCACTGACTCGGACATTGATCTTAAGCTATTTTCCAAGTGATTATACATAGAATAATGCTGCATTATATGAAAAACCACATTGGAACAAAGCAGAATTGTGTGGGGCGGTTCTGATATTATAGCGATCTCTGACAGCACTATCATGCACTTCATAGTTGAATCGTAGTTTACTTCTTAGGTATTTAGGTTTCGATGGTATGAGAATTTTGTGAACTAAGACTACTAGACTACCTAACCTAAGCCAATTTAATTCCTTATTTATTTCACTAATGTGATCATATCTTCATAGGCCACAAATAATGCAAACGCAGTTATTTTGAATGATTTGGAGCCGGTTTTTCGTCAGACATGGGTACTAAACAACATCACAGTAGCTGAGTCTTGACATCACCAACCATTCACAGAGTATTTTTCTCAACTTGTTGAACAAGCCTCGAATAGAATGAAGGGGTCTAGATGGAGGATATGTTTTTTTCATTAAACTAGCTGTAAGGTTCCAGAATCATAAAGCGCTGTCAATGTCAATACCCAAGAGTTAATAGGAAAAGTCTTCATCGTTTCTTCTCTTATGGTGAGAGCAAAACAGTATTACCTGCATTTAATATGGATTAACAGCGAGATTAAGATCTACAGAAAATTGATTTACCATATCTAAATACATTTGCAAAGTAGGTGCTGCATATTGTAAATCTGATTTGTCGAAATGATAAATTATTTGCGTGACATCAACGAATGTTTGAACTTGTGAATTACCTAAACCTTCAGAAACACCTGAAAGTATATTATCGTGATATCAGACTGTAGGTTATTAATACTGACACAATGCGACTTGACAAATAGCTGTGAAAGAAACCCACTGCATTATCACCAAAGCCTGTGTACTTCATAAGAGTTTATGATTAATTCGGTCGAATGCTTTTTGTTCAGTGTCCGACTAACATTATGACAAAGATCTAAGAAAGCTGAAGTGGTGCTATAGTGCTTCCTGAAACCCGACGGACATAAGATATTATTTTATACGAGGGATGTCTTTTAAGTTTTGCATATGGAAATAAAACAACACGATATGTAGTTTTAAACGACATTATTGTTTTTCGAGGTATTCTCCACCTTTGACCACGCAGTCCATTTTTAATTTTCTAGAAAGTAAAGAAATCGTTAGGACTTAGATCGGGACTATATGGAGGATGGCCCAATAATTTCACGTTTTCTTCCTTTAAATACTGCCTTGTCTTTGGGCTGTGTGCGAGCTTGCATTGTCTTGGTGGAGGATGATTCTTCTTTCGGGGTTGATTTTTCGAAGCTCGGTGATGACTTTTGGCAAACAAATGGTGGTATACCAATCCGCAGTAACAGTTCTTTGCTCATTATGAGGAATTGTTGCAATATGACCCGCTTTTGACACAAATGTCGCGACCATCTTTTTCGAAACACTTCGAGAATGGATGACTTTTGTTGGCTTTTCTTCCCCTTGGAACACCCAAACAGCCGACTGTCGTTTATTTTCTGGTTCGTAACAGTAAATCCACGATTCATTACCACTAACAATGCTGTTCACATTTTTTGAGTTGCCGGATTTGAAACGGTCAACCGTTTTTTGACACCAATTATTAGGCCTGGCTGCTTTCTGCTCTTCAGTCAACAGGTGGGGTATCCAACGAAAAACTATTTTTTTTACTCCTAATTCTTCAATGATGAGTTTGAGCGCAGCATCGACGTTTTCCTGGGTGACTGCCGTTTTTGGTGCACCCACCCTAGGAACGGCGCTAAGACTCACACGTTCACGTTTGAATTCTCCATACCAACGGGAAATTGTCGACTGATATTGTGCTTCGTTGCCGAAAACAGACAGTAACTCAGCAATTATAATAATTGTCTCTGAAAGTTGTAATAAATTATGACGCGAAAATGTTCTCGGTTGAGTTCCATTTTTCTAATGACTTGGTGACACTTAAAAATTCACTGTAGTGAGAACACTGCACGTATTGTTGTGAAACTTTGAATTTAAGTTTACTAAAGAGTGAGGTTAAGATTCAGTACTAACGTTCGATCCGCGCGGCCTACTATGTTTCTACGAATATGCAAAACTTAAAAGACATCCCTCGTATTCTTCTATGTATTGAATAGCTTGTTGCAGTATTCTTTTTTCTAGGATTTTTAGAAGCACGGATAAAAAGCTTATAGGTAATATTTCCGATGGCTGGGCAACACGGAACCGAAAGCAATTTCGGCTGTCCAATTTGTTGCTGTCTTAGAACCTACATACATTTTCTGAAGGACTGTCAAAGCTATACACGGACATAAAATAATTGTTTATGCTACTAGCGTCAGCTGGTTCAACTGGTATTGCTGGCGTTGAGCTAGATTTTATATTTTGCTTGCTCAATCTGGACCATAAAGCTTTCGACTTATTTTGGTCAGTTAGTTTTTAAATGTAGTGTTTCTTTTTTTCGAATTTTACGCTCCATTTCGCAGTTGCTTGAATCTCTCAAAATCAACTGTTGATTTACTAGTTTTATATTTCGTGAAAGCAGAATCACGTTTTAGGCCTTTTGAACCACGGTGCATCGGTCACTCCCGTAGAAAAAATGAAGAATATACAAAATAATTACACCTTTTGCCCACCAGGTGGCACGTCACTGTCAGTGGTGGGGCGTCGCTTCACTCCGCGGCGGTTGCTGGCGGGTCGCGATCCTCGCGTCGCGGCGCGCTCCTTCCTGGCGCGCTCTCAGTCACCATCGAGTGTTCCGCAAGATCCATTATCCACCAGGTGAAGCACTCTTCTTTGTCGCTCGCCGGTTACACGCATCGAGAACGCGCCAATGGAATAAGCCGCGGCCGGTGACTTTGGGGTACAGTGCGGTAAAGAACGCGACGTAAGTGCGAGCGGTGAAAGCCGAAAGCCCTGACTCAGTGACTGTGATTTTAGCATTTAGGTTTACCTACCAGTTGGATTATCTTTTGTGGATTTTTTATTCTATAGTGAAACATGAATATGGAAGTGAAGCTTTTAGTGCTTGTACTTTGCTTTTGCGGGATCGTGTCGGAAGGATATACCAAGAGAGGTAGGTTTGTTATCTAGCTAATTCACCATCGAAGTTAACTCTTCCATCTCAATTTTGAGTTTGATCAGAAGTGGGATTGTATGATGAATGGAGTTCGGTGAAAACTGAGAAGCTTGTTAATATCCAAAGTACGCGTAATTGTAGCTAAAGGACGGTAACAGCGCCTTGGAAGGGTACTTCATACTCTTATCCTACCTAAACTCGTTATAGCGCAAACTGTGCGGTACATACACGTCTTTGTGGGTAGAAGCGTTGCAGAAAATATGGTATGCGGCATTAGTGCGGTGAAAGCACATTTATTTTTCTCAAAAATGGTCAGCGATTAGCATAAGTAATTTAATTATTGGCATAAAAGAACCTCAAGAAATTTATTTTCGAAAAATAGGTACGATCGAAAACTTCTATCACTATAGCTCAGATACGCTACTAACCTGTGGGAACGCAATTCCGAAAATAACAAAAACTAATGTTTTCTGTAAGTTAGCGATTGAACTAACATTTCGTTCAAAAATAATGATTTACCTTCTCATGGAGAACACCGACCATCAGAGTACAGGTAGATGCAGCTTGGTGAAAAAGTTTTGACTTAAAAAATGTTAGAAAAAGACCTTGCCGTCTTCTCTTCCGTTCGTGTTATCCAGCATACAACTATAAAAGAAAATTTGCGCAGCAGTTTCATTTGTAAGAAACAAACATTTTTAGCTTTGGTTTCCAATTCAAATACTCTTTATTTCTGAGGTGACTTAGTTTATCGCTTTTCGTTACCATGTTATCGTTTTATTTATTGTTTCGTGTATCATTTAAGGCAACCAACAGAGTCGTAGCTACCGCTACCAAAAATATGGATAAAATGTCTTTCAGTCTCACACAAGTTTTTGGCCGTACGATAAATAAAAGCGCTAAACCGTACATTGTACGGCAAGGTGATAGTAGGTCCTAGCAGGCTTCCTATTTTTAACCTTCTAGAATCTAGATCACAATTGCAACAGCTGAAAGAAACTTTCTGAAATCAAAATAATTAAACAAAACTTCTATGAGGCAACTTTGACTATCAAGCTTAGTAGTGTCTAAGCTGAACATTTTGAAACACTAACCTGAAGCAATCAGAGACGATGATTGAAAATTTTCGATTTTTTTTATAAATTTTAACTTCTCCACAAATACGTTTGATTACCCTTAAAAATGTTCAGAAATTTGTAAATCATACAACAAACTTATCTGAATTTCTAGAATTTTCGCATTTACATTATCTACTACCTACTCTGATACCACTCGCTCTTCAAAAACATCTGATAGTAGGTACACTTACAGATAGATCCACCCCATCTGACTGAGGAAACTTCCTACGGGCGCCCATGGTCAGTGCGTGGCAATTCATTTTGTTTCTTTTATAAAAAAATCTATACTTCAAATGTTACCCTTAATTTGGGATTCGCCTTAGTTGGGTGCGCCCACCCCTTCAAATTTTGATATAGGGCCTCTGAGGAGCAACCTACGCCACTGGCAGCCAACCTGAATGCATAACTTAACCCGTGATTGTTTCTGAGATCCATTTCTCTTAACATAACCAATAGTCGTTATATCAACGATGAACATTAGTATTCAGGATTCGCCTTCATTATCTTCAATGCCTCCCACATCCATTCTTGTCTAAATTTAACATTAGGTATATCAAATAATCCAAACCTACGTACTATACGTTTATGAGCCGTAAAGCTTTGAGAAACTCCTTTAAGCTCATACCTATAGCCTAATGTAGTTAATCAACTTGGTTTCTACACAGTTCATTCATTTACGCGTTTTTTCTAAATTGCATGCTAAGTCGAGCACTACTTACTGTTAATCATAAAAGCGTGCTAAAATAAGTATGTTCACTTCGCAAACCACCAATGGGAAATCGTTCGTAATATGCAGTTGAACGAGACAACTAATAGTAACGTAGAGTATTGATAGATATAAATCATAAGGATAAAGGATGATTTCGCTTCCAGTGTGGACTACACATGGAAAATTTTTGGTACCAAGCCCGAAGAGTCTGCGAATCGTTGGTTACTCTGTACGCTTTATTCTTGTAATAACTGTAAAAAATCGATGGAACGAATTCATTTTTCCCGTGAAATCAACAGACAAATTGTTATTGGAAATATCAAATGCCACGGTGATTTCAGGAGAATGAACTTGTATGTCGTTCAATCTTTGAGACAGTAAGTACATTGACCACAATATACCGCTACCGCAAATTATTTTCATGATTTTTTACAATAATTCTGAATCATTCTAACGACAACCATCCTCATAGAACTTATTAAAAAACGGTACGCTTAACTTTGAATACAACAATTACTCTAGAATACATACCTAAGTAAGTATCTCATATAAATCCACGTGTCTTCCTAATAAATGCGGAACTTATTTGTTTCTTAAATATTAAATACAGCTCGCATTTCGAGTAAATACAAAAAGGCTTTTCAGGTTTTTACGACAACGATAACTTGTAAATTCCAACGACTTTGAAGCTTTGCCAATATTGTTTAAACATATTTCCGAATGATTTGAGTCAGTAGTAAATATCATAAGAAAATTTACGACGGAGATTTTTCAAAACCTGTGTAAAGATTTGGCACAGGGGATCAAATAAAACAAGATACTTTATTTTTGTTATGCTAGCGTAACTCAATAACCAAACATTCCTATACCATAAACCCAGAAATTATTGATACCACTTCCTCGTAAACGGGGATCTAGATGTGTTTTGAATCCACTTTCAAGGTAACAATCTAGAAAAATGTTTTAAAATGAGAACTGGTGAAATGCTATGGCTCTTCTTAACATGCAGTATTTTTCTAGCCCGACCATACTTTTTGATATTTCCGACCTATTTGCATGTAGTACGATTTCAAATTATTGGAATCCTACTTAATGTAAGTAATATAAGCTGCCCCGATGCGTACATATTCGTTAATCATTCTTGAATTATTTTGTTGGCCGTCTGATGAAACATTCTGACCAAGCATGTGTCTATTTATTACAAACAATATTGCCATGATATAGTCGAGGTATAGCTGTTATATCCGAGATACATAGCCGGGCCACAAATGTTGTTTGTTTAGATACTCCATTACCCACACTTAAATCGAAAAAATTCTGAGAAAATCGTAGTTTACGAGTATATTTACTGGAAGTCTTTCAATACCTCACAAAAATAACCTCTCAAATATCTTTCATCTCAATTTATTGCTTTCAACACGATTGCTTCACGGTTGTCTTTCGATTTCTGTTTTTGCAAAACATTTTTGTTATTACATCTCTCCAATTTATTTTTTCTGAATCACCGAACAACAAATAAAACGCAGAAACTGTTGAAAAATTAACTTAATCTTCATTTTATGCCACTGTTACTGAAAACCTTGAATAAGTAAATCATGAACTTGGACAAGACATTAACTACAATTAAATGCCGAATGTCGAAACTGAGATACGGTCTTTTTTAAGTAAGAACCGTTTAGTAATGGAGTCCAAGAAACTTTATCTATAAGTGTAAATTGTATCACAAAGAAAAATATGAACATTTTTTCATTTTTCAACATAGTCACCATCAACCTTTAAACATGTGTCAAGTCATGGCGCTATCTTTTGAATTCCTTCATCAAAGAACGTTGCCACTTGGCCATTAAACGTTAGTAGCTGTTTCTTTCAATATGTCATCATTCACAGTCTGATGGTGCTGTCAGTGGATTCTCAACGAAATTTGTCCAGTTGCGTCTGTGTTCTTGCCACAACGTGAGGCTGAGCATTGTCGTGAAGCAGAACGACGCTGCTAGAGAGCAGTCCCCGGCGGCGGTTAATAGTGGGGACTTTTTTTTGCGTTTAAAAACCTAACTACAATCGGCAGACTTAGTGATTGGCATAGCGACAAACAAATCAGTATAACTACACAACCAACACCGACAGAGACTTGAAACGTAATGAAGGCGTAAAGAAAGATTAGCCAAGAGGTGTCTGAGGTTGAACGGACGTCAAGTGACATGATGCGCGGGCACGATGCGCAATAGGTTCTTACTTTAGCAATGGCCCTCGTATTTCTGTCATTTTCTTCGAAAGTTTCTAAATATCTACTTCAAAACAAGGTTGTGAAGTGAATGACAGCTAGTTCCATGTTGACATCATGAAGAAAACCCTACATAATGTCAAAAAAACGACGTAAAATTGTCACTTTTGAAGTTACGTAATACCCCTGCCGATCTTTTTATAGACGGTGCCTACATATATGCATACTTTAATTCATGTTTTTCCGCCAAGTATTCTAACTAATCACTTGTATTTCTGGCGAATTCGTAGATATATTCTTACGATGGCAAAGCTACTCACAGAAGCCAAAATCAATAAAATATATCATAACAATTAGATTATTGTACAGGAAATAATCCTGATTCAGTATCTTATCAATGTGAGAGAACTAAATAACGAAATACTTGCGTAAGAGCAACTAACGACCTTGGTGGAATTCATGAGCACATATGTTGGATATACGGATTATTGTGTAATAGCAATAAACAATGTAAATATCATTTATATGCCATATGTATTATGCTTTTACAAAAATTATAACTCATGTGTTAACAGCAGTTTGCATACTTTTTATTTTTCACTCAGATTATCGCTTATTACATACCATGTACGTATGATTATGTAGGTACATGAACATTCAATTCTATCCAAATGAGCTTTAGGTCGGGAATATTGTCAGTGAAGTGCGCAAGTTAAGATTAATAATGCTAAGTTTCCATATTCTGTACCGGAGCGAATCTCCACTAACTAAACCCGTACCGTACTGATAATTGGTTAAAAGGTCGAAACAACATTGTATATGGTTGGTTATGGTTACAGAGACGGAAGACAAATTGATCTTATTCAGACTCTGGCTCATGGCTCGGCAGAATGGGAATCCTAGGTCTTTCTCTGCATTAGTGATGGAATAAGTGTTATTTATTCATATAAATTTACAAATAACTGGCGTACATTAAGACACGGCATAAAACAATATTGATCAGCTATGGCTGTTGCCAAAACAAATTCAGGATTGTTCACGCTATAAAAAATTAGGGCCAGTGGAGATAAATAAGGGGATCAATGTCATGACATTGAAATTGAATAAATCTGATTTGAAATATTTACAGTCACATATGGTTTTATGGTACCCCTCTAATATAAATATGTGACTGACTAGGCAGAAAACTGACCTGACAAGCCAAAAAGGCTGATGATAAATACAGCGACTATACGTTAAGTCGAGAATACTGTTTTTCTTTGACTGCATACAACAAAAGAATATACATTTATGTTATTTCATAAAAGAAGTAGATGTAACAAAAAGCTTTGCAAAGTAGAATCTTAGATATGCTTCCAGCATATAAAAAATTGTAGGGGTTGAAAATTGGGTATTGGAGGTTGTAGGGTGTTGGGAGTTATAAATCTAGTTGTAGTATCAGTCAAAGACGGTCTATCATTAAGAAGCTTCTGATCTCTCATAATTCAAAATAACTTGCAATCATTGGCGTTACTTGTGCGGCGCGAAGTTGCATCGTTGTGGCAGGCGCAATAGGTAACTTTCTCCAACTGGTATTCTGCGGCGATGTCGACACCGACACACCGCTACAGGGGAATATTGATATATTTTAGGAATATTTGACTATTAGGAGTACGTACCAATGTAGCGTTCTGCGATGCTTTCGTGAATGACGACTTAAATGTGCCCATCCATATCGCCTAACCTTTAATTTGTGTCACACAGTATATGATGATGCTCTCAATATTTCATCAAATAGTTTGATATAAATGAGAAACACGAATTTGTGTGATGCAGATATCTTTAAACAACAGAAGGCTTGTAAACTGAAGCTTAACAGCATTGCAGAGTACTTAACATCAGACATGTGAATTGTATTATTGCAAACGATTTATTTTTAATCTAATTTTAATCTGTTCGTCCGTCTTTTTCTTCTTTATTTGTTATTTATTCATATCTTTTTATTTTGTTTGTTATGTTGTTATTTTGTGTACATTATGTTTGTATTATTTATTTCTTTTAGGGTTGACTGGATCACAACTTTTTAAGTATTTTTTTTTTCATTATATTCCTTGACAATTTGCTGATACTTTTTTAAGTCAAATGGCAATAAAGATATTTATTTATTCTATTTATGAATATTCCAATACTTCCATCCTTTAGGTAGTCGTAGATTTTGAAAATCGGACAAAAAGATAAAAATTGCAGAAACTTAGAGTTATAACGTTTCAAAGATTCCTGCTCATTTTCAAACATTGTTTGGAGAGGTTTAATGTTGTAGGTTGTAAGCTGTATGCGGTAAATGGTTGTAAATTGTTGCATGTTTGATGTCAGTGAAAGACCTATTATTAAGAAGCTGCTGATCCCGGTAATATAAGAAGGAAACAGAAACTGATAGATTTTGAATAGTTTGATATGTAGAGATCGAAGCTTCATAGTACAGTGAACCTACCTAGTTACGATTCGATTCCACCTTTTCAAATGACTTGAATCATTGAATCATCCCCTCACGTTGGAATCTCCAACGAAGGCGTAGGAAGAATAGAGTTCCACTTGTTCTTGTGAGCTTGAAAAAATTTATAAAACTTGATGTAAAAAAAACTAAGATGACTACTCTATAAGCCCTCCTGACATTTTACCGAAACGTTAGACAAATGAATAATTCATCACGTCAGCTCGCAACAGAAAAGCTTCAAGTGGCATGGCAGTCAGCAAGCAGCGAGAAGTAGGCTGTGCCAGGAGGAATTCAAATTACTCTGTTGCGCGTTGATGGTTTTTTTAATAATTACCGTTTGCACGGAATTTTAAAATATCAGATGCAAATGAGAAGTTTAACATTCCCCGTAAACTACCACGATCCTTAGGAGCGGTATTTGAATGCGTCATGTGCGCTCAGTCGTAGGTCTTTTTCAGAAATTGTGAGAACTATAAAAACGGCACTTAGAAATTGATAACGCCAAGGCAAAGCATCAGAGTAGAAATTAGTACAAATATTAGGATATGTTATGAATGATTGAATTTTCTCTGCAACTCTCTTCAATGATGTCTTGTTCTAGATCACATTATCAAGTATCTAATCTCCTCAAAATTTGTTCCTCTATAGATAAGACCTGCAAAATAAAACAAAAATCTGTTGAATTATCAGTTGACTTGGGAGGATATAGCTACTTAATAATATATACGAATATCATTGAAAATAATCGCAGGTCAAGTACTTTTTCAGGATAGCAAACTCATGGTTTGGACGTAAAACAAGAAATTCGATTTTTGGGGGTGTACGCTTTGTAATAAAAGCAATAAAAAATAAATTAACATGGCTTATTACTTAAGTTCTATACAAATAACCCTATTTTTAGCTAAGACAATTTATGACCAGTACAGTTTTACATCTTTTTCCACAATTATTATTATTATTATTAAGCCGAGAAGTTCATTCGACATTTCAATCTCATACAACTCAAATACTACAAAAAGTTCAAAAAAAGTTCGTTGAAACATGTTTATCTGTCAATGTCACATTTATTATTCTCTCCTGAAAATTTTAAATTGTGTGACTTGTGAGGTTTTTGAAATCACTCATTCATTTTTATAGACTATAAATGGTAGTACTAACCTTCGCCCTTCGCTTGGGGTTATAAGTTCCTATAATGCTCCGGCTGTGTAATAATTGTTGATAATACACTGTATCTGGGTGAATATACCGTATTTGGATTTTTTAGTGGCAACTAAGAAAAATGGCTTGATACATATTTGACAGGGTATATTTTGCTGCTGATAAACGTGATATAAATACCATTATCTAAACAAATTCAGTAGTTAGCTATCAAAAATAACAAGTCTTCAGCTCCATCCAAGAGAATCATATAGACTGAGAGCTCTCAGACTCTCAGGGTAACGGCTGTTGGAAGCTGTATTTTTTGCAAAAAAGGAATAGCAGAAAAAACAATTGACATCAAAGCTGCCATAGAAGTGACGCCTGGGTAGTAGCAAAAATGTACATGAGCCCGAAAATAATTGAGATACTCTAATAGGAAGGTTCGACAATTTTCGTATTTCTCTTATTTTAATTAAAATCGAGGGATTTTGTTATTAAAAAAACGGTCAAAGAAATTTGAGTGCAAAATATCAATATTTACGTCGACGGAAAGCATTTTAAAATCAATGATCGACGCGAGGCTAGAAAACGTACCTGTACGCGAGACTAGACCTCGTGACGTCAGTAGCCAGACACATGCTGTCGCCCTCATAGAGTACTTGTATCTTGTATTGTCTTGTATACGGAGTGAAGAGTATACGAATACGAATTTATATAAACTGGGACCGACGTTTGTGTACTTTATTTATTTGTGCTAGCACAATGCTCCAAGGTTATCAGAAAGCTGATTCGTGAAATTTACCCCATGTGAATGTGAAAATGGTATACGAGTTTTTGGCAAATAATTCAAATTTAAATGAACCTCAAAGCAGCGGTGTTAAAGTAGTTCGATAAGTACCTATATAAAGCTAATTTTTTTTGTTTAACTCCAATGGGTGGTATTTTTTTGTATTTCTCCGCAAAAATTGATCCTGCTTTGCTTTAGTCTATTGAAATCTAATATTATTAAGACATAATAATGCTTGCTCGTGACAATAATTTTGAAGGCTATTTATCTTTTTTCTTCTTCCTAGGTAAAATATTATGGAATTTAAATTAACATACATACATTTTTTACCTTGTTACGAGCCCCGAAATTGGTTCCTTTTGCATGTATAATGAGGCTTTATTACAGTATTCTGAAGTAAAGTATTCTACCTAATATTATGTTTTCAATGAGAGAAATTCCAGTGATGTAGAGAAAATCTTATTTTTTAGGGTCTAGCGGGGAATACTTAAATTAGGGGAGGGGCAGTCACATTATAGAATTTTATATCTACTAGAATAACAAAGTTTAGTGTTGCATTATACTTTCAGTACTGCTTCCACTGGCTTCATACGAATCAGATTTTGGCCGCTCTGAAATCTGTTTAGCAAGCGCAGGAATTCTTATTGGCGATACAGCAACATCCATTACTTTCCGTTTTTGCGAGATTTGAACTGACTTGCTTCTAAAATGTACCTGTTTGGTTTGGCATGCCTGTGACTGAACTTTTACTGTTAAATGTTCAGGCAGTTCATCATGCCCTTTTTTCGCTGAACACTCGTTTTGTAGAGCTTAATTGCCTACTCAGTTTACATACAAATTTATGAGGTGCAATATTAGGATTCATCGGGGCTGGAACGGTACTCATCTTGTATTGTAGATAGTTTTCCATATCTTTTTCCAGGTCAAAATGATCTTCGCAGCAGTACATGGTCGATGTGGAAGAAACTGATTTTACTTCCCGTCGAGCTGCGTCAAACCACTTTTTACGTTGTGCGGCAGCTTTTGGAACACTCACAAAATTTTTTTGTGGTATTGTACTTGGCGTACTTGTACATTTTGGCACAAAACACCACTTTCTGTTCTACATTTAACACCGTCAAAGTTCACAGAATTTAACAATAATCTATCGTACCAGCTCTAACTACTCCAAACCGATTACTGGGGCGTTGTTGTGAGAATGGTAAATGCAGCAGGCCAGCCAGCGAGGTGTGTCTGGCTACTGTCGTCACGCAGTCCAGTCTCGCGTACAGGTACGTTTTCCAGCCTCGCGCTGATCCTTGATTTTGAAATGCTTTTAGTCGACGTAAATATCAATATTATTTGCTCAATTTTTTTATCGTTTTTTAATAACAAAATCTCACAATTTGAGTAAAAATCAAAAAATGGCAAACCTTCCTATTATTATATTATTGTATGTCATTCATGACTTTTGTATTCAAAAACATGGGTGGATTTTACGTAGTTGCAGTAATGTACCAATAAAATAAATAATAAATTTACATGAAAATATGCAAATTTGAATAGCGCAACGTAAGGGTGACACAGTTTTTAGGAACTACTAACAACGTGTTATTTTTGCGTTTATACAATCTTTTAGTGTCTCCTTTCATGTACCTAAGTATGTTATAAAATCTACGTAGCAAGAGTATTGGTATAAAGTACGCCAGCGGTGAATCTTGATGGTTACCTTAATTTCATCATAAGTTCCAAATAAAGCAAAACACTTTACACTATTTGAATGATTTACTTCTTCCACAATTAGCGGAGCATTGAATTCCGGAATACCGTATATTTGAATTTAAACGGTCCTGCTAATATTCCTGCTAAGTTTCGCGATCTCCGATTAAAATTTCATATCGAATGATACTTTTTATGCCTCGTGGGTAACTACGATTTTTGTTTAAACCGGAATTGATTTGAATAGGACTTGACTTTATTTTGTTGTTTTTTACGTAGTTGCAATACTGTACCAATAAAATAAATAATAAATTTAATGAATTGCGCAAGGTGAGGGTGACACAAGTTTCAGGAACTACTAAAAACGTGTAATTTTCCGTTTATAGAAACTTTTAATGTCCCCTTTCATGTACCTCGGTATGTTATAAAATGTATCTAGCAATACACAGATTATTCGTATAAAGTACGCCGGTGGTGACACTAACTTGATGGTTCCCTTAATTTCATCGTAAGTTCTAAATAAAGCATTATATTTTACACTATTTGGATGATTTACTTCCACAATTAGCGGAACATTGAAATCCCGAATATCGTATATTCACCTATATATTTAAGCGTTCCTCCTAACATTCTTGCTAAGCTTCACGATCTCCGATTAAATTTTCATATCGAATGATACTTGGTATGCCTCGTCGGTAACTACGATTTTTGTTTAAACCGGAATTGATTTGCGTACGGCTTGACTTTATACATTTTAATTACATTGTTGGAAGAATGTAATCGGCAATGCGTATACGTATTGCTATCATTTGAAATGAAATTTTCGTATGACGTACTAAGGAATTTTTTAGCCGTTGTCATGGACATAAGCGAATACCTTACTGAATCCATGTAATGGGGAAAAACTTCGAAGTTGATGCGGTCCGTAGATCCTATCATCATTCCTCGATCTGCCGCCTTGTTAGTATTTTTTGTCACAACTATTGCTACGTCAACTTTGCTTGCATCTGTGTTATCTGATATCGTTACCTTTTGATTAAAAACCGTGAAGTGATCACGACTTTCAAATAACGATGAGATTATGGATAAACTGATAACCTGGGCAAAATACAGTAATGAAATCGCATGGAGCCAATTACCAAAGCCTAGAAGGCACGATATCCCTTGCATTCCATAGTGGTCTCACATTCAAACGTTAACGCCATGAACCCATGATGTAATTCCCGTTGTCACACTTTTTCACGGTATTTGGTTACAGCCTTGATTCTTGATTTAGAAATATCAGTTACTAAATCACAGTTCGTGAAACATATGACACCTCTATTAGGGTATATCAGACATATTTTTGATATCAGAGGCTCTGATAGAGCAGCTAGTAGCAAGGATAAGAAAGTAACGTATTAAACTTTTGGAGGCAAAAATATAAGTCCGTGATGGAGACAAAATATTTGGAAAGTATCAAACTACGCTCGGTATGATTTAGGCATATAAAAATGTATGCTTGAAAAGGATACAAAAATGAGAAAAATATGACATCAGAATCAGATTAATACAGTTCGTGCAACAGATGTTAGCTACGAAACATAATCAGCCTGGGAAGCCAACCATGCAGAAAATGCCTTGAATATTTAATTTTTGTCATCAGAGACCTTGTGCGACTGTCGAAAAAAGATACTCGTAGATGGTGTTTTTAAAATAGGCATATGATAAAAATGATTCTGAGTGATGTTAATCATGGAGTGAAATTACGGAATACTATATAAGTTCCTCCTTGTCTTGTTTACTAGACTGACCCCACAGCTCCGTTTGCGTAAATATGTATAGGTCATTCGTTCGCATTAGTTTGAAGGAGATTGGTTTCGGAAAAAGAAATGCAATACTCAAAGTAATGCAATAGTTAATTTGGCAGTGAATATTTTTTATCCAACATTTTAATGAAACAATAAATTAAATTTAGTATTTCGCTTTACATTACCCTAAAGAGTTAACTTGAAAGTTTATCTTATCTTAAAATCACCTTGAAAGTCATGATTAGGTTAATTGGCAAGGATATTATGATCATCATCAATTAGCATTATCATTAAGCATTCATTTGATCTTCAAACGACCTTGATGGTTATAGCCAAGGTCATGTACATACTTAATCATACATTTTTTCTCATTGTATTTATGGTGTCAAAATTAGGAGTTTTCATTCAAGGTCACAATCAAGATGATCGTTGAATGAATATTTTCAAACTTACCACTTTATTACACAATGGGTGATATGCATAAAGGTGAGTGGGTTCTCAGAAGTAGCGACTCCATATTGTAGCGAGTAACTACTCCTGTTATGGAGAGCCTACTCGGTTTTGATATGCATAAAATATTTATCGAGAAACGGAGAGGCTACTCAAGTTCTAATGAAATACTTGAGTAGGCACTCTGGTTTTCGAGTTCCGACTTGTATTTTGTTGTCTCGCCGAATTGGCAATTTCTCTATTGCGAGCAGTTACTACTGTATACCGGTAAACGTTTGTGTCGGTGGTGTTTAGGTCGATTATTATTTGTTCATTTACATGATTTCAACCTATTCTGAAGGCCATTTATCTGAAAATCAAACAGTATTTGTTAATATAATTAAACATCCCGGAAATCAAAAATAAACGACGTCAGGCGGTTGAAGAAATAAAAGAAAAGGTAGAAGCCGAATTAGGAGTTAAATATAATGAATGGCAGATTTGGAAGATGATTCAAAACATAAAAACTGGTTACTTATTTAACTTACTTATTTTAACTTTACTAAACCGATATAAGGCCCGATAGTCTACTTCCCTTGATTCCCTACGATCTTTAAATACCTTCGTAGGCTGATAGATAGGCATAAATTCGGCCATTTCGTGAAGACATCCACTTCTTATAAAGCTGAGTCTACTACTAAGGTATCTCGCATTTCTTTAAGTATGTACTCAGCGGTCGAAGTGGACGCTCGCTTTTATGCATATAAAAATTAAAGTCGGCACTCAAGCGAGTACAGCCTCACGGAAAGAGTAGGAACTTATGAGTGTGAGCTTCTACTTACATTTTTATGCATATCAAATGGAGTGGCTACTTTAAAAATGCGAGTCAAAAGTAGCCACTCGCCTTTATGCATATCACCCATTATGTTTCTTTATGAAACGTATTTTCGAGATATATTGCCCTTTTCCTACTTCCTGAACACTCTGAAATACCCATGAAGATTATGGTCAAGGTTGTGGGCAACAACACACTCTAGTGTAGAATATCTTGCTTTACATTTCAGATATCAAAAAAGTTTTTTTTTTAAGAAAACAGTCTTGACCTTCAAATGACCATGGTGGATAAATCTTTTCAACCCTTACAACATTGCTCTACAACATTTTCTACTAGGAAACGTATTGTGGCTTAGACGTGTAACTGACAGACTGGACAGACATTCACATCTATATATTTGTTTATATGAGCACTTATAGTTCTTCACCACGACTAATGCTAGCCTTACACGCTATTTTTATATGAGGTGAGCCAACTTTCTTCCCCAATTGGTTGCTAAGCTGACAAAAATTCCTTGGATTATACTGTGTCGCTCAATATATTTAAGAAACGCCTGATTCCAGTGACGTTTTTTTATATAGAACACTGAATCAGTACTTTTTTAGTGTTATTTATGTACATATGAGAAATGGCCATGTTATTGTGGAAGCTATTCTTTGTAATAATTGCTTTTTGTCCAAGAGAGCACATACATAAATCTATAGTGTAGGTTTAAAATGGCCCTACATGAATATAAATTAATTGAACGCATGCTTTGAAAGAATATTCTTCCACGCTTTGAAACACATTGAATTTGTATCGTCTACTTTTTAAAGAATTCAATACTATATAAAAAATAGATTTATCTTGATTGGGTGCTTAGACCCACACAGTACCCAGTACGTGTATATAGAGAATTATAGGTATCGGTACTTTATTGAGACATCAAGTGGTTCTTTGTGTTTGTTTATCGATGTTGTCCAACCCGTAAGTACATACTCTTCCTTTCGTTTCTTTCTGACAACTGCGCCCAAATCCTACACTTTCTCTTGAATAAATAATGGCCGATCATTCCTTAATAGATCCATGGTGCTGTTTTAATGAACAGATACATATGTTAGACAAATTGTTTTTTAATCTTGATGACCTACTTTTTCTCACGATTAGCCTACGGATATGAAATTATCCTGAAAGAAACATGAATAGAAAAAAGCCAGGTTAATGCATTTGTACTATTTAGGTACTTGGCAAGTCCTGTTTTAGGCAATGACCCTCGGGTGCCCGAATTAAAAAAACATAGCGTTAGGGGTTGACTATACACTTTCCACCAAATGCTGTAATCACTTCATAAAGGATTATTTTCAACACAAGTTAGATTCTATCGAAATAAGACAACGCTATAGACCGTATATCCTAGAGAGAGGATGGCTGCTATGCTTTCGTTCGTTGTCCCAGAGACCAAGCCTAGACCAGTCTGATAAGTTGCCAAAAAACACGAACCAGCTATCCATCGTTGGAAGTAAAAAATATTGACCATGAGTGCCTGCTCGCCTGCTCATTGGATGTTGAGGCCAAAATAGAAGCAATTAAAGAATGTATGTTATAGCAGAGTTTCATTGCCAATTGGCAGAAAATTAAAGATGACGTCACGTTATCCCGTTTAAAAGTAAGAAATCGTCAGACAAAACTTGAACTCGCTCTCCTCGCATGCTTGCTAAATGAGTTTGCGTTCTTATAAATCGACTTGGTTAACTGTCTCAATTAATTCGTTTGTTATTCAGCAGCTTGCGTGTTTGAACTATCTCATTCGGGCTGATTTATATGAGCGAAGAATTTTCTTTCTTGGTCCAGCCATAGACGTTCATTAGGTTTATGCTATGAACAAATAGCTAAAGCTAAAAAGAGCAATCCTTATGCTTGTTAAAAATCTGTTATGCATCTTGGAAGTAAACAACGGAAGGCAAACAAGAACATTGTAACCGATAGACTTACTAGTTACCAGTAGTCACCTCCTTGCATAAATATTATTATCCAAGAAACTTTGATAGGTGGCTGAACAATAAGACACTCGGTATACTTTTGAATATGTTAAAACTGAATGCCTACCAGCCATGCAAAATAATCTACAATGAACCATGAACGTGTGTGTGTGTGTGTGTGTACTTTTCGCATTGTTGACAATTTTTGCAACTAACATCGATTTTGAGATCCTCAAAAAGTAAGATGAAAAATGGATATTGGGGGCATTATCAGGCGGAAAAAATATTTGTTCAGTATTCGCCACCCACCTTCCGATAATACTTCTGCACAATTTTTGACTCAGTGGCATATATAAGGAGAGGGGGCTGTGAGCCTGGTGCCCCGCCATCCCCTCCCAAACCCTACAGAATTCCGATTGATCACTTCCTGGCCCGGTTTTTAATTTTAAGGTAGACTTTTTATATATTTATCCCAAAACTTGCAAAGCAGTAAGTGTTTGGCAGTTGGGACTCTTGGAACTGATCTTTAGTTTTAATATGTGTGTAATGCAGTGTTTGTTAGTGCTCTGAATGTGTAGTTAGTTCTAGGTTCAAAAAATTCCAGCACAGACCCAGAAGCATTGTGCCATCTTTTTTCTAGCTTTGTGTTTAAATATCGAATATGTGACTTTGTAAGGTTTTATATAATGATTATGGTGATAATCATAGAACTAAGAAGTGTTTTTCCAGAAGTTTGGTCCCTTTTGCCAAAATTCACATCTAGGTATTTGATTACAAAATGGTGTTTCCAAGTATTACACCGACTAGTGTAGCTTTTGCCTTTAAACTTGTCCGTTACATCACACTAATTTTATTGCGTTAGTATCTATTTTAGCAAGCGGCTAATTGTTGTTTAGCTTCCCGCCAGAGTTCTAATTATCGTGACACTGTGCATCCCGACCGGTCAGTCTAAAATTCAGAATAGTTCAGATTGTTCAACTGATGTCCCTGTTATCCCTAGAAATCTATTCTGAGGGCAAACGCTACTAATTTAACTTTGTAATATCGGGAGAGAATAGGGGCAAGAGACAAAGAGATGAAGCTGTTTTTTCGCCTTATTGGGTATCGAGTTTCAGAAGTGAGATTATATTTTTCCGTTATATGACATGAACAAGAAAAACCAGATCAATAATTTCCGTCCGTCTGTTTGTCTATGTCTGTCAGCTAATCCTTGACTCCGCCATAACTTGGAAAGTAGGGGTACAGGTATTGATGAAATTGTTACACAAGGTTACTACTACGCCAAAGAAGAAAAAAGCTTTATAGTTTTTGAAGATCGATCCAGTTAGGGGTGGAAAAGTAAAAAAATAAAAAATCGCTCAAACTTTGTTTTTAGACGTTTCAGAAGTTCCTGATTATTGGAAAAAAATTAGTGTTAAAAAGATTGGGTGTGGGGGTTGTAGGGGAGTGAAAAAGGGTGTATCTTAATTTTTTGACGTTTGTATACGCCTCTAGCCACGGTAATTATACGCGCCTTTTAGACATATTTCACATAGATTTCGCCGTACATTTATCCTTAAAACTTAGAATGGTAGGGAAATATTTTCGACCCTCTCATGTATTTCATAGACCTCGTGGTTCTGCCGATGGATGCGTGTAGCAGTTGGCGTTCGCTGCTCGACTGACTGTGGACCGTCGATCGTCATCCACGCCAGATGTACACATAGTTTCGATAATGTGCACCCGAAGGAATTTTTCTCAGAGAACGTGCCTGTTTCCAAAACTTTTTGAATAGCGATCGGACGCATATTTTTTTTAATTGTACAGAAAAAAATGTGCAAATTTCAATTGTATGAACCTGTTTGACTAATTTAATCTATTTTTCCAAAAACCGGAATTATTTTTTAAAAGCTATTTATTTTCAACATTTTCACAAAGTAACATTTTCTGTCCACTACAACCAATACACTTGTCCCACCGATGCTTTCACTGCTCGAAACATTTTTGGAAGTCTTCCTTAGAAATGTCTGACAGCTCCTCTCTCGTTTTTTTCTTCACTTCTTCGATGTCATCAAAGCGGCGTCCTTTCATACCCCTTTTCATCCGTGGAAATAAGAAAAAGTCACACAGAGCTAAGTCAGGCGAATAAGGTGCGTGAGGCAGCGGAACCAGGTCATTTTTAGCCAGAAACTGTCGAACAGCGATAGCTGTGTGCGCAGGTGCATTATCGTGGTGGAAGAACCAGTCTCCTAACGGTCTTTTTTGCCCAAAACTGTTTCGCAATCGCCTTAAAACCTACAAATAAAAGGTCTGATTGACAGAGTGGGAACAAACTTGGAATGGACTTTGTCTTTGACATCAAAAAAATCAGCGTTGTTTTGATGTTTGATTTGACTTGACATTTTTTTGGACGGGATGACGATGACACCTTCCATTGACCTGACTGTTGCTTCGTTTCTGGGTCATAACCGTATCACCAAAACTCATCACCAGTGATGATCTTTGACAGAAAATTTGAATCAGATTCAAGCTGTTGTTTCAAAGCACGACATGTTTCAACTCAGTGATCTTTTTGATTGTCAGTCAGAGCCCGAGGAACAAACTTGGCAGCAACTCTTTTCATTCTCAAATCTTCTGTTAAAATTCGCTGTACCGAACTTCAGGACAACCCACTACTTACGGTAGTTGATCGATTGTCAGCTCTCAAATTTTTTCAAAATTTTCGTCGGTTCGGGCAATTGATGGACGTCCAGAGCGAGGTTTATCATCAATCGACATGTCGCCTTTTTTAAATCGAGCAAACCACTCGTATACCTGAGTTTCTCCCAAAGCATCATCTTTGTAAGCTATTTTCAACATTCAGCAGCATTTTAACCAATTAAAAAGCAAAATTTCACAGCTGCACGTTGCTTGTCATCCAGGTTCTGGGGGTTGTTATGGGACTTTCGGAGCTCATTTGCTGGGTTGAGGTAGTTAGTTATGTTACTTACTGCTCGGTTTCGATGGCCCCGACAATCCGATCATTTCGCCCTTATCGCTTGCTAAAGGAGGATAACTCGTTGTCGTTTCGTCACCAAGTAAGTGACTTTAATATTACCCTGACATTGTTGCCAATATCGAATTGTTGACATACTGCCCATGTAGTAAAAATGAAATGGTACGGGGCGGTACTTCGAAATCTTCTAAGATGAGATGTTTTCACGTTTATCGTTATATTGCTATTATCATATCTCTTTCGTATCCTACACTTGCACGACATTTTTTTTTTTATTGTAACCTCACCAACTTTTTAAAATGATGCTAAACACATATGAAACACTATGTCTAAGTAAATTCGTGGAAAGTGATGATTTACTTTAGTTTTGAGGTACGGGTATGTACAATTGGCAACCCAAAATCAATATCGCTCTGCCAAGCAGTTTACATAAATCACTACATCCGCTTTTAGCCAATCTGACATCCTTTTGAGACTTAGCCAATTCCGAAACGCTGCCTTTCCTGTGTACACTTCTGGAAATACAGTTACGTAACTTGATCACGATCGACCGTTATTGCGCAAATCTAGTTCACTAGTGCCTCTTATTTATAACCAATCAAAGTTCATCTAATTGACATTTGCTGTAACAATGCGATCTATTGTTTCTGCTTGCTCGTTAAAAATGCTCGTTTATCTAACGCCGGCGTTGAGATAACGCAGTATTTTGTTCAATCTGAGAAACGCTCCAGTTAGAAATACTATTAATTTTCTTCTATTGCGCCTTGCCGCTTGATTAGTCCAGTTTCATGGAGAATTGAGATCAAACAAGTTCTAAAAAGAATTATATAATTACTGACAAAGAAAACAGGAAACCCAGAAAAATCTCTTTAACCGGGATGTATACGGTTAGGTGTTGAGCAAGAGGAAGTAGTGAATTTTTTAAGTATTGCTCGATTCCCTAAAAGTATGCTGGGCCACCTCAATGCCACACGGGTGTTACGTATCTCGAAAAGTGGCAGCATGTAGATTTTTTTTGACATGTTGTTTTTTTGTGACATCTAGGTTTTTCTAGAAGTTGTTAACTCAGCACGTTGTGAACTCGTTTTGTGTTTTGTAGTTGTACGTGTCGTCATGAGGCTTTAGTTATCAATGTTTGGATCTGATGTGATGGAAAATCTGCTTCAGAGATGACATTACCGGAGGGATTGGCATAGTGAGGATGTGTGTGCTAATAATATGTGTTGATGATAATGTCATTGGATTCTTGTCTCAAATACACTTACTTGAGATTCAAAGCTACAAATTAGTTGCGCATCCACTTTTTCTTATCCATTCTAGAAATTACATACCTATGCAAATTTGCTGAATTTCAAAACTGAGAGAGATAAGAAATAATTATATTCACTGTACACTGTCGAATTACAAATCATATACGTGCTAAGAGTAATTACACACAACGCGGGCGCGTTGGTGATTTCCCGTAATTCTAATCGAAGTTTTTGAAAACACAAAAAACGTAAAAAATCGTAATTTATAACTCTGAACATAACCTGTCTTCAGAATGGATAACATATACCATAAATAACCCGTCGGGCACAACTAATAGATATAATTCATTGGCTGCATGTTCAGTGATGATTTTCTCACATAGCAAATATCACTTATTTTATACACATGCAGACCAATACACACAATCATCCAGATACGGTCTTGCTATTCAACCATCTCTCTTCTCAGAGATGAAAACTATAGACTACTCAGCTTCTCAAAACATATGCAACCAAGAATGCGTGTAGTTGAGCTATTCCTCCATGGATGGACGCTCACGACGATCCTAGTGAGCAAACATGAAATGACTGTTTGCACCCTAAAAATTACCTAGTCTGCAAGATTACATTTTATAGGTTTTTTACATAATTCCTCGTATACATGTTTAGTATTATATATAGTTAGTTTTTAGCAAAAAACAAAGGGCTCGCCCCCATACAAATCAAGTTTTACTGAAGCTGCGTCAGTAGCCCCAAATAAACACAATACTCAAATATGTAAGGTTTCCAGTTGTCGGGGCATGCAACTGGAAAGGAATTACGTCATCATAACAATAAGAACAATAATAGCTTTATTTCATGATAACTATGTGAAAATATTAAAGAATAAAAGAATTCAAGCACGGTGGTAAAACAATAATAGGTTTAACATACGTACATATAGGTCATCCTTATTAATTTCTGTTCAAGAATTTACACATGAAGTGGAATGGAGATTCAACTGAAAAATTGGTTCCCGTGTCTCATCCCTAGCACTGTACTTGATTCTAAACGTTGATGGGGGAGGTTCAAATGCGATTTTCGAAGGAGAATGTTTATTTTAAACCCAAAACAAGATCCCCAGTTAGTCTAGGAAGTATCTTCACATCCGCTCGGAAAAATATTCTGGTTCCGTTTTTTGCATAATATTTTCGGAAAGGGTCCCATTTAACGAATATGCATCTTGCCAGGTCCAAAATTACGTCGAAACCCTTTTAATGATTTTTTTTCCAACAAATTTCAAGAAATGTTTTTTTTTCGCTCCAGTCAAACTTTCTTTAGGCTTTTTGGGTCTGGCCAAAAGCTCAACGTTATATGCCCTTTCCGCCGTTGACTATAATATTAAATCTTATTGATAATAAGATATGATCTTAGTCAGTTTAAACTGCTTTTTGCATTCCGCAAAAACCTGCACCTTTTCCACACACTCTTATATATGTCTATAAACATACTATATAAGCCCGATCGATTTGCAGTATAAACTTGTAGCCTGACTACTGACCACGCATTTTTGGTTCCAAACAAATACTTACTCTTTTTACCTAGACCGAATTTGTTAGGTTCAACAATGCTTTCCTTGCACGCAGGACTTTTGATCTTTTGTTATGTCAAGAGATCTAGGTGTCGTCTTCAAGAATTCTTCCATGTTTTTTGATTTTTTTAGTTTTCAATATATGTTTGGTACATCTTGAATGAACAATAATTTTGCTTATATTAATTAGTCCTCGTGTCTACACGAGTTGTTTATAAAATTAGGATTGAAATGCTAGGAATTTTAAAAGAAGAAATTAATCAAAGCTAGTTGACTTGTACCGGTTTAAAAATATATACTTTCAGTTTCATTGGAATGCCGTATTTACAGTGTTTTACGGGTCTTGTAATTTTATCGCTATGGCGTTAGGGAATTTGAGTTATTGAAGAGAAGTTTGTATTCGCCATTCCAAACATTCAGAATGCATACGTACATGTGAAAGGAGTAATCTGATAGAAAGGCTTTTGATCAAGAAAGCAAGAAAAGGACACATTATGTGATGTTCTATATTCGGGTCTTTGTGAATGTTTAGCTCTTTCTGGCAGGCTCAACATCAAGATTCAATGCTAATTGTGATTCTAAGCTTAACCCTGAAGCGCTTAGGCGAATAGCACGGCTATAGTTGCTTAGGCGGGGTTACCAATAACCCCAGTGATATATTCCTATTTAATGAACAAAATATAAAAGATAGACACTTTTGTTTCAATAATAAAACATTTATTTCAAACACTCGGTACATATTTCAGTTCGATGATTACTGCAAACAGCCTTGAAACATTTCGCACAGGCAGTTTTTGTTTTTCGGCCATTTGTTCTTGGACATAAAATGCAGCGTCTGTTTTAGCAATTTTGCTGGAGGTGGATCAACTTTTTCTTCTGTTTTCATATCTAGAATATTCATTATTGATTCTTTCAATTTTCGAGGTATTGGTTTTGTCAAACGTCTTTCCATATGAGGCCTGACCAGTTGTAGTCCAAGTTCAAATAGGTATTTTCGACGAACACTTTTTTGTCTATCACGCTTAACAATTTGGAAAATAATGTTGGAGTTAATGCCTGCTTGATCCATTATACCATAAAAATGGACACCTGCTTTGGTAGAATTGTAAAAATTTATTATCTCGGGTTTTTTATTTTCATCTATTGTACTACCAGAATGCATTGTCGATAAAAGTAGCGCAGATTTAGACTTCTTGGGTGTGAAGGACACCAAGGTTTTTTGGTTGTCGAATCCAAATTGAGAAGACATAATTTCTTTTCGTTTGTTTGGGAGAAATGATGGAGGAATTTCCCTCTTGTTTTTTCTGAGAGTACCCACAATGGTCAAATTGTAGTCAACAAGCATTTTGTCAGCCAATTGTCCATCGTATAAAATTGCGTCCGGTTCCGTGAATGGGTTCTGTCAGTTTTCTTACGTAATAAGCTGGGAGAGGTTCTTTATCTGGCCTATTTTCTTTGCCGATATATGGAAAGGCAGTAACCATATAATATGTGCGTGAATCACAAATCGTTACAACTTTGATTCCATATTTGTCAGGTTTTGATGAAATATATAATATACTCTAAAAGGGCAATTGCCTCGAAATCCCAATAACTGTTCGTCGATGGTACAATAACTGTGAGGAGTATAGTATTTTGTACAGTTAGATATAAACATTTCCCATATATTACGTACTGGAGAAAATTTATCTTCTCGGTCTCTCATGGTTTTGTCGTCAAATCTGAGGCAAGATATCAAAAATCTAAACCTTGTTTCACTCATTACGCATCGATACACTTCTGGTCCATGCTTTGACCACATTTCTGTTGTAGTTAGATGATTGTCTTTTCTACAACCTGTCATATAAAGCAGTCCTATCAAAGCCAAGATCTCTTCAACGTCTGTCTCGTTAACAAAGCCACAATTAGCAACATATTTCCCTCTTTGTCGTTCTATTTCCATATTTGTATGCACCACTATAATATCTATAACATTCGCGCTAAAAAATAACTTCCATGCCTCTAATTCCGGTGAAATATTTTTGGCCGCACCTTTTGGTCCTGGAATACATGAAACAATGTTTCGCTTAGGTGTTCGAGTACGACATGGAAGCTCAGTGCTCCAAATATGTCCATTTTTTCCTTTTATTACTTTGCCAGGAAGTTGTTGTTCTGTCTCACTCTCTACTTCACTATCATCCGTTGAGTAGGTGCTCTCACTGTCGGACTGAATTGAAACATGGTCGTCATAGTCAGTGCCGTCATTATCTGAATCAGGTTCATTGTCGAGTTCTTCATTCCATCGTAACAGAGTTTCTTCAAATTTGGGATCACCTGGTCGGTCAGCCATCTAAATAAATTACGTAATCTAGTGTGTGGAATAAAATAAAAATACCAGTTTAAGCTTACCTGGGGTTACTCGTCACCCCAAACACAAAATACCATATAAACTATTGCACTGAACAAAAATGTGCGACCAACAACACACACACTTTAACCTCAAATGAACATAGCGGGATCTCCGATGTTGCCAATTTATGCACAAAAAATTAGTGAACATTTGAATTTTCTTTGGGGTGATGCGAAACCCCACTAAGCATTACAGGGTTAATATTGATATTGATGTACGGCACTGGCTACCAAATTTTATTATTTTTTTTTCTAGAATGCCCATTTTCCCAGGTCCATAAAGTATTCCAATAAATCGTACAATCCGGGAGTTGGAAAGAACACCTGATAACCTTATCAAATTCAAACAGTTTGATAATATTCCTAAACTAAAATAAAACAGCACCGGAGGTGGTAATGAAATTGGAATGAAAAAATTTAGTATCGTTTCATTATGGTCAACGTAAACAAGGTGAGTGTTCCGGAAGTATAATGTTTCTAATTATCCGTAATTGTGTCACACTATGACACTGTTAAAAATAGTAAAACTAACTCGGTTAATAGATGTAATAATAGTCAGCATTCTGTATATAAAAACCTTGAATGAAGAATGCATAGTCGTTTTTTTATAATCCTGATTTTAGACCATTGATCTTTTGAACTTTCATGGAATGGTGTTATCATATTTTTGTCAAACAATATCTATTATAATCATTTCATATAGATTTTGACTTCAACATTAGATACTTAATTCAGGAATAAGATAGCGCAAAGCCAAACAGCTGTCCATGGTTTTCCTTTCCTTCCTTTTTGGTCCGACAGACGAAAACACCATGTATGGTTTATAATTCAGGAACCTCAAAATAAATTCTAGTTGATCAACAATATCGATGAAGTTGTAATATCCATGGGGTCACTCCTATTTCTATAACACATAATAGCGCTAAAATATAAAGTCTAGCTCCGTAACAAAAGAATGTAAAACGCACATGTGCAGATCTGTTAGCAACCCACGCGATCCATATAAGAATTCTGCTAACTGACGTAACCGTTTTCCAAAGAAACTTGTCGTTCTAAGTATAGCATCCATTTAGTTTGTTAACACATTTCACACTAGATCTAGCAGTGGCAGTACGAATATAATAAATCAATGTTGCCATTAACATCTGCGTCTGTCTTCTTTAATTAAACATAATCGAAACCATCTTGCGTGTTATTATCATCGGTCAACCGTTAAACGCAAAAAAAGTTCAACACGCCTTGAAGTCGTTCGCATTCGTGAAGGTTACGCCTTAAGTTGTACCATAAGAAAAATCGAGTAAGTTCGCAAGTACACAAGACTGCGGCTAGCACTGCTAGCAGAATCGAACTGTCGAAGGTTGATTCCAATCAAATTACAATTTTTCTTCAATATCAAACTATAAAATTAGTAGAGGGCTCGATTCACGCATCTACGCACGTCCTCCACTTCTGCTCTTCCTTACTTATTTTTGTTTTCTCTTCTTTCTAGTTGATTTATTTCGTATCTGACTGATCTACTGTACTTACAAAGCTATGACTATCTTGAATCCTTGTTCAAATGAGGAAAGAGAAATAAGTCAGGTTGACTACGAGTATTGAGGAAATAAAAACGATATACATGGGACACCTAATGAGAGGAGAGAAACATGAGTTATCAAGATTAATAATAGAGTGCGGAAATGAGGACAAGAAATCCGCTGGAAGAAGACAATTCCTGGTTAAAGGATATACGAATGTGGTTTAGATGCGCCTCAATAGACAAATTTAAGGCCGCAACATCCAGTGTAATAATAATAGCCAATAGAATCAAAAACATTCTACATGAGACAGCGGATTAAGAAGAAGAACCATCAGCGAAGGCTCTTCGGACAGGGTACAGTAGTTGTAGCAATTAAACTTATATTAAGTTCGCCTGTTATGATTTCTGAGAGGCGAGCTTACAAAAAATTGTAACAAGAGATCAACCTTTTTTTCGTTAAGAAACAGAGAACTCAAACGGATTAAGTCAGTCAAACAGCCCCATGCAATGACATTATTTCCCTGCCCTACCGGTAGTTACTGTCCATCTGGCAACGTTGTGCCTCTCCACATCTGCGTAGCATCGCTGCAGCGAATTATGGTTCATTTCTAGCGTGATCCGTATATGTATTTGTTTTGTTGGCTGCAATGTGGATAGATTAGTCAGCCGGACCGGTTCGCCAGGCGGTGAGCTTAGATAGCAGGAGTTGGTACACGAATCCAAGTTTTAAAGGCAAATGTACGGGTAAATCTATGATGTGTGAATTATGGCTAATATGTGTATAGAATTACCGAGGTTGGGAGCGTATAAATATACTTAAAAAATGTCCATATATGTTCATCACATAAGTGATCGTCACATTAAAAATAAAAACTATAGCTTTTCTGGAGAATAAGGAAATCAACTGCTGCTACAGGTCCAGAAGTTATTATAAAGGATCCAGGAATATTTATTTATACATTAGTAGAGTTCTAGAACAAGGAAATGAGCGAGAAAATGAGGAAACTAAACGTATTCAGGCCAATGACCTGTGCGCTGGAGGGTTGGTTATATTTAGGCATGCTGGGCTGATTAATTCGTGGAGTGGACCGACATAATGTGAAGGGTCCCTAAAAAGCACAATATTATGTGCTTCGAAGCATACCAGTTGGACAAAACCGTGTTTATAGAACAAAACGAACCGGAAGTTTAACTGCCTTAACAGAGCCTACGAAATTAGGAAACTGATTAAATTTTGATATTGAACTAACTGATCGTTTGTCTCTCGTCTGTTTGGGAATGGCTCTGTGCATCTTTGCCGAACATTTTCTGTAAAAAAAAAAAAGAGGAAATACATAATATGTGCATACAGCAGGAACATAGCGGAAGATTCACTATAAGAAACAGTTCACATGATCAAGAAATAAGCTACAGCTCATCATTGCAGTTGTAGGGTACATTATCATATAGATTCATCTTGTAAGGAGGATCGTACTCAAACAAATTCCTAAAAGGCACAAAGAAAAAATAAAATGGATTATACTCATGACTTCCTTAAATATTCATAATCGCCAGTAGCAAACGTGATCAATATTTATCTTTAATTGGTTCCTGACAGTGATTGAACGAGGAAATAATTGCGTACAGATTTATTGGGAAATACTAAGCGGCGCGAAAATTGGATACTTGGTTTCCGTTACATTTGACAGGTACATTCATCATTGAATAAGAGGGTACCTGTTGAAAGCATTGGTTTGCTTGTAATCAGCCTATTTTAAAGAAGAAAAAATGGACTGTAAGCTCCTTAGAATAAGTAGATAGGCCAATAGCTGAAGAATCACTTAAAACGACATTAAGATGCGGGATGGTTAAAAAATAAGTTCTTAACTCAAAGATTATTATGTGACAAATGCAAATCGAATACATTATTTCTTCAATCGCTGAATAATATATTATTCCATACCAAATTGATTCAAATGGTTCAAATGCCAAAGACACACAATAAGTACTAGATGCGGTAAGCTTTACCATACTAATATCATACTTCATGTATAAAATTTCGATATATTTTTTATTTCTTTAAACTTTTCCTTAGACTATGTATCTTTGGAAAATAAATGCCCATTGTATGAATGGTTGGTGAAATAGTATTTCATCCGCTGAACATCACCATTTGAACCAAGTTGTCGGAATCCAGAAAAAGTCTAACAACAGCGTAATCTGACTAAAAAGAAAACTATAAATATTATACTCAAGTGAGTGTCACCCGGAAGTTGAGAAAAATTAAGTAGTCATGACCTCTTTAAAATTCGTAAATTGTTCAGGATATAGCTTTACAGACATAATAGACACGACGTGTCCAAAGTAAGGTTAGTGAAATCAAAATGGGGCACATATGGTTAACACATTACCCCGCCTTTTTTGTATCTCTGGTGTAACATAATATAATGTGTGTATGTAAAATAAACGCTGAGCATGGTATTGTGTTTCAAAGAAAAAACGGGTGGCAAATTCGGAGCCATGAAACGGCATACACTTGCTGATGGTGTTCTAAAACGACCGTTACAGAAACAATTTTTACGTTTTTTATTTGCAACCGCAAATATTGTGTGGGGAAATCCTTTCCTGGTTGGAAACGTATAAATTGCTAGGACCAAAAAATTGAAATATAATCCCCAGCATAGTTTTTTTTGAAAATGATCAGCAGCCTCGTAAATGACAAAAAAATATGGAGAGTTTTTTTTCTAGTTGTTGCCCCTAGCTCCGCCGCCACTGGACCGATTTTCAAAATCTACAAAGCTTTTTCGCCCTTAACATAGTAGCCTTATGTGAATAATTTTATCAAGCAGTACTTTCCAAGGTATAGGTGGTCCAAAGATTAGTGGACAGACAGACTGACCGACAGACAGACCAACGGACATGAGTGACATGATTTTCCATGATGTACGTGTCACATAACACTAAACACATTAATATCTCATTTACGAAAAGTTTCGCGATTGCAACAATGCCTCGCCCAGTGGCAATAGGAAGTAAAAAAAAAACATAGACGGTTTCAAAAACACTTTACAAATAACTCTCAGATGCTTCAATAGATCACGTTGATGATGTGGTAATATTCAGATTGCTCACTTGGGATTTTTGAGCGCAGTGTACTGCGCTTTGTTAATAAATTAGACGCTTTCGCTTTCTGGCATAGAAGATCGTAAATTTGATTTTCTAATTTCGTTTTTATGAGAATAGACATAAATCACCAATTTCTATTTCTCAAGAATTGCTCATTGTTGATTTATGCACATATGAAGAATTGCAGTTCTGAAATTCAAAATGTCAAAAGAGTCAGGCAAACATCGTTCATCGTTTTCAGTTACTAGCTTTCTCTCCCATAAAAGATTTAGTCATAATCAATACCGTGTTGTTCTAACCTTATCAAGTTTATACATGTTATCGGGTTTCTATATTCGTGAATAGTCGATAATCATTATCAACACCTTATCAGAATGATAGAGTCCACTTCTATTTTTGGGTTCAATATTTTAGGTTTCCCGATATTGGAGCTGAACTACGATATTTTCGTAACCGAACTGAGACTGATTAATTTGACTATATAAGGTATAAAGATCGTGATAAACTCACGGTTAATATGTAGGAAAATAAGGGAAAGAATATTTGCATCGGTTATTCAACCATCAGTATTATGTATATGACTAGGGTGTTAAAACATACAAAACTTAAAATGCTGGAGAAGGAAAATGTTACATAAAATGTATGGGGCACAAGAAACAATGATGTTACATGGAAAAACCGAACTAACAAGGAAGTAAGGGGTACATGGGCTAAGAGTCGTTTACATAGTGCTGTTTCATAGGAATGTCAAAAAAGTGCTGCTGTGATGAAAGGGCAGTAGAAGAAGAAGAAGAGGAAGACCGAAGAAGCAATGAATGTGACGTATCGAAGAGGATATACGAAGACTAGACATACCAAACTGGAAAAAAATACTAGCTTCCCAAATTCTTTCACTTAGCCCTACCCTAATAAGACTGACATCTTATTTACATGACTCTTTGTTTGTCTGGACACCTCTGATAATATTATCTACTTAGGCCATCACCAAATACCAAAATAAAAAGTGTGGGGGTTAGTCCTTGCAGTATAGTTGTATCCAAAGACTTAAAAAAATGGGGTTGCTACTAGACGCATTGTCCAAAGAAAACTGTTCTAGTTTAAGCTTTTGCTAATGTTTACTACTCTCAAACACAAAGTCAAGACTGGTTCCGAAGAAAACGAAAATTCACTGCACAAGTCCATACATACCGGTAAATAGTACAAAAAAAATAGGGAAGCTAGGCGAAAGGCAGATCTACAACATACCTAAAAATTGCCCTAGTTAAAATTTCACTGTTTTTGAGATATTATTTTTTCTGTCTTTTTCGAAAAATGTCCTCGTTTGATCTATGCTTTGTTGCTGATTAAGCAGATAATTTATCGCAGTAGTTTGCAGTACCAGTCTAGTATATTTTTATTTCATTGCAGAATACCAAAGTTGAGTAAATTAGTAGTTTACCTACTTGTATTTATCGAAAATGATATTTCAAATTGCAGACCAACTATCTGAGAATATTTTTCAAAAAAAAATCAAACATATATCCTGTTATTTCTAGGCACGGCAACAAAAAATAGAAGAGAGACAAAAAAATTAATATCTCAAAAACAGTGAAACTTTTACTAGGGTGATTTTTTTTTAGTATATTGTAGATCTGCCCTTTGCCTATCGTTCCTACCGTATATACCCTTTTAACTGCATGCGGATGTTGTGTGTATCTGGTAGATATCTTTCGCCACCCTTTTTAGGAGGAAAAGGGCACTTCACCCTAAATAGGGACGAGGTGTGAACCGCCGGTTTTTTGTACGTTGGTTTTGACTAAGTGGGGATAAAAATAAACCGATAAATAAGATTAATATATAGGGGAAGTCACTTTTGCTAAATGCTGGAGCTATTTTAAGAATTTAGTTCTCATATAAATATTGTATTGTATTGATTTCTTTGTTAAATTGGGGTCAGTAGATAAAAGACGGTATACTATAATACGAAGAGTAAAAAGGTTGCGTATTAGAAAGTGTTTAAGCTTTGAACTTAAAAACTTGTCAACAAATTTAATCAAAAGTTGGAAGTACCATTATCTACAAATCTATAAGTTCATTAAGTGATATTCTATAATACTTCAATCATTTATTAGTTTCACTTGGAGAGTTTTCCAGAAATCTTGAAAAGTTGACAGATGTACAGATTTTGACGTTCTCTTTTCTAATCTGTAATGTGCTACCTCGTATATTTTCCACTCGTGCAACCATATTGGAAAAATGACATACAAAAACAACTTTTTCAATATCTTGGTTGACTATGAAACGTTATATTGAAATCCCAATCACAACCCCTTATAGAGAAGAAGCAGTGGCTATGTTAATCTGCAGTTTTCTTGAAATCATACTTCAAATACAGTCTGAAGAAATAAAAACGATTTTGGGAAAATTTAGTGATTTTCGTTTATCTCTGAACTTCAAAACTTTGTAAGCTGCTCCCATTTATCCGAAAAACCCGGTATACAAACATCTAACGGTACCTATCCGACTTAAACAAATCATCCATCATTTTTTCGTTGGATACTGTTTCTCCTAACGATAGTGTGTTTTCAACTCAAACATGACACATTATTTCAGCAACATGTGTTAAACTTCTAGTTGTCTATATATAGCGGATATTCTAGGCTCTACCATTAACAAGAGGTTTAATTAGCATTGAATGACATCTACAAGGCGATGACTTTATTTCCGGCTCAGAAAATAGTGGTTTATAGGTCAAATTACTGGAAAAAGGTCACATCATATTCAACGTTGAGATGAAAAAGCTGATACGTTTGAATATAACAGGGTAATTATTCATGTGAGATATCCAAGGGTATCAAAAATATATAAAACATAAATAAAAATACTTTATTTTCAGAATATTTATAATTGAATAAATGTGATTTACGGGAAAAAATAAACCACTTGCTTGGGCCCAAATCGCACATGGTCATTGTCACTTTTTAAGTACAGTTTTACTCAAGAAACAAAAATATCGGCTTTTCGTATACGACAAAGATGCTTCTATCACATACCTCTCAGTTTTATATTTTCACGGTGCAGTTCAATTACAATAAGAAATGTGGCTCAAAAACAAAGAAACCTACAAATCATCATGCCGTGACTCCACTTTTCGTGTACCTTTGTTACAGCAATAAATTATTTTTGACTACTTCTCGAGCTCGATTGAGGCCAAACAAAAGAAGAGTGAACTGTTTTGGATTTAGTGGTGGAATGTTGTTTTGATATAGATAATAGATTATACAAGTCAATGTTAATTTTTTGTTCTGCAAAATGTGTATAGTCAAGTTCTTTGTAGTATAATTAAGTGTCGTATATAGCGTACATCATACGAATTTTATAATGATGCAAATAACGGTGTAAATATGAATGGTAAATAATAATGGTCCGATTTTTGATACCCAAGCCTAACTTTTTGGTTACGATTTTGGAGATACAAGTTCAGTACTGATACCATCATCCATCCACCATCAATAGCTCCTAAGATTGCATCAATAATGGGAAGGCGTGTTTTGGTGCAGCAGTGACCGCATCTGAAGCCAGATTGATTTTCTGGAGTCAGATTATTATTCTCAAAGAATAATAATTAATAATAATAATTAAAAATAAAGTTGAAATTCCATAATCAAAACTCTTTATCTTAGGTACAGGAGTGACTATGGATTTTTCGCAAGCAAGAAATCTACTGTCCGAAATTGTACAATTGGCAATGTTCAATAGCTGAAAACTCTTCGTCCCAAGTAGCAAACTAATGCGAGATCCAAAATCCAAACTCGATTTATGTTGTTATTAATGTAAAGAGGATTTGAATTAATAAAAACGAATGATTACGCCCAAGCCTGTACTTAACAGAAAAGCTATGATAAAAATATTGGATTCCCAAATATGATAACTACACCTATTCACTCTACAGCTTCGTTTCAGCATTCATTCACGTACAGTGCTGCATTTTTATACAATGCTTTGAATCCTGAATTTAAAGACATGCCCTCAAATTGCTCTAAAAAATCTGTTAAAATATGTTGCTTTTGCTATTGCTATTTTTTTCTTTGTTTTTTTTTGTACATTATGTTAAACTTTTACGCAACCTATTTTTTTCTGTTTTAGATATCTCCTCCTGAACAGCTTTTATGCATGGGTGGTTAAGTGTAACAGTAGCATGTTTCTAAACTTCGCCACTATATACTATTCGTCTTTTATTTGTCTGGGCGGTCCGTAGGACCTTTGCCCATTAGTCACTGTCTGATGTACGTTAGTCGAATCTGTCAGTCCTGGTTGCCCAGAAACCAGACAAAGTCAAGGAAAAAGAGAAAGGGAAAGAGAAGAAAAAAGGAGAAGAACAAAGAAAAACAGATATGCTTAGTTTAAGAGGAAACACCTAGGCTTTTTGACTTGGTACACGGATTAATTTTGAAGTGAACTAAACAAATTTTTGATTCGGTTTTGTTAGAGTGTAATTTTGAGTTCACTAAAGATTCACGCTAACTTTTGATTACAGTGCGAGCCGTGGCCTTGAATGTTTACGAACTCCACTGTGTACTTCGCCACCATTTGTAACTCTTTTCTGTATTGAATTGTACAATTTCAACAAAGACGATTGTTACTGTTAGTATCATTATTACTATAATTTACCTAGAAAAGAGTCCTTATGCACATCACAGATTCGCAAGGATTTTTGATTTCTTGGAAAGATTTGTCGAATGATTTTTTAGCTTTAAATACCGGGCATTTCAAAAACACCAGTTGTCAACGACAATATCAATGCATTGTTTGCATTCCAAAATAGAAGGGCACTACGAGAGATACTTTCTCATATATCTACCCTCATTCTCAGCGATGACTCTGCACTTATCCGCCAAGCGGTATTTTGTCGGCAGGTAAAGGTAAACCCATGAATTTTTTCATCTGTAGGCTGACCTTCCCTAACGATTTCCTTGGTATTCTTGGCTGCGGGCTGCGGGACCACCCCTGGGGCATTATTTATACCAGCGAAAGGGCAAACCAACCCCTAATTGCCGCTAGCATGTGTGTTCACAGGCTTTGTTCGCCCCGTTGCGTTAAATGGGGAATAAAATAAACATAAATAAGATGATGCCTGCAGTTCCGAGAAGGTTTTTTTTAAATCGACGAATCGTTGAATAATATTTATTATGACAGAATGACCTATTGCTTTATTTGTTAATGTGTAATATTTCCAAATTGAGAGGAATGAGTATACACTCAGTGAGAAAGAAAACAGCGCATACAGTGAAAATGATTTTATTTGAATAACACCTTGTTATAGACATAAGCAGAAGGAAGTCGTGATTGAATTTTAAACTGAAAACATTATAATAGCCAAATTTGGCTAATAATGTGGGCCAGCTTGATGCCTATGTCCTCTTGAGGTATCTCATCCCAAGCTAGCTGTAGCTGATTCCAAACAGCAAAGGATGAGATAAAGAGGTAAATCTCCTCCAAATCATATCCTATGCATGTTCAATTAGAAAGTAAGGTTGAATGGATCGCTAATGAGATTATGTTATTGGAAAATTAGCTTTTCGTGTGTTTGGATTTGGATACACTGTTGCGCCGCCATACGTCCTCTAAAATAAACCAGAGACTCGTGCCTATACATCATTCATCCCTAAAAGGGAAATGAGACGGAGAAAATTGAGATGATGTACAACATTGATTTTAGGTATGATCTCGGTTATGTTTAGAAATGCATCATGGACGGTTACGATTCAGAAGCCGTCGCGGAGTATCAATTATGGTTCAGGACGCCATTGAGTGAATTCTAGTTTCCATTTGAGAATGTCCAACAGCGCAATGATATTTCCGGAAATACTGGAATCTCATTTTTGTTATTCCCTCAAATATCTGAATACTCTATTTTCTGACAAGATAATGCTCGTTTCCATATTGCTAGAGGAACAATAGACTACCTCAATAACGCTTAAGTGAGTCCCAGCTTTTTTGCTCTGTTAGATTTCGAGACCTTTTGTCCACTGAACACGTGTGGGATATGGTGGAAAAAAAGTGGCCTCTTAATCACTGCTTCTTCTTGCTGATTTTTAAGTTTATATGTTACGATCAATAGTCGAATTCGGACATTACCCGAAAAAAATGTGCAAAACTAGTTGTGAGCAACAATGTCTTCCCAAACCCGAAATATTACTTTTATTCGGCTTTTGAGTGTTACAAAATAAGTAGAACCCCAAGTTTTCTAGTAATACCACAAATTTCAATATCTAAATATTTTTTATGAACATCTCATCTGCTCGCGATAAATTCACACAAAGTATCTCTATAACTGCCATCTATATCACTATTATAATGTCCAGGTGCTATCATAACTTATCTTAAAATCCCGTTGGAGTTTGCAATATATTATCTCAGTTTCTCAAGGTGGTGATATATTTTATGTATGCACAGTTCAATATACCGTTTGTGATGAAATTTTTAAATCTTATATATTTTTAAACCACATTTCGGAGATATTTTATAAGCTGTATCAATGGCCGAAGTGCAATTTGTATCACATAGATCTGTCATTGAAAGAATCCAAAGTATATTCAGTCTGTAGTGTCTATACATATGAAATATAGTTCTATTTGTACTTTAGTACTGTGCGGATGTTTACAAAAAGCATTATAAATTATCTATTATAATTTATTGCTCCAAATTTTATGGAAATACTATGGTGAACATAAGGTCAATAACAATTTTGATGGCAATAACATCGGGAGGTCACTGCCTCATTTTGTAACGTGAATATACCGAACGACACAGAATACGAAACTTTGAGCATTGAAATAAGGTAAAAAGTACATCTAGACGTTGAACCAAAGTTCTGTGATCTTGATTTACTGCAACTTTCATAGTGAGGAATAAGTACTGAAAAGTATAAAAGGGCTTCCCCTGATACCAGAAGTCAGTAATTTCCGATGTAAATGCCGCGAATTGAGTCTACCCTAAGTGGGTGCAAACTGGGAATTGCTTTTATTTCATAAAACCAGGTATATTATTAATGTCCTAATCTTGATCTGGAAAATTATTGCATGTCTTAAACTAATAACAAATAAATACGAATGTAATAATGTTCACCGTATTTATTCGAAGTTGTATCCACTCCACAGCCTGCTGGATTTGCATCATTTATTATATGACGGACATTTTTGGTGCATTGTGAAATATGCACGATATATTACTGTTCTTTTTATATTTGTTAACATGATGCACGCTACCCATCACGTTCATAATTTATTTATCGCCCACTGATCTGAGCATTCTAAGACAAATAATTGTATCACGAAAGGCGTGACCTATTGTTTGTTAGTGTGATATTGAACTCTACCCTGGATAGATTAAATCAACATTGAAGTGGAAACAGTGTATCCTGTCTCAAAGCATTTTCCGCTTTCAATCTAAGTTTAGAAACACTTTACACCCTATAATGACGCCGTCTAAATTTAGATAGAGCAAATGCACACAGACGGTATCTAGATATAAGTAGAAATGACTTACATGGTAGCATGCAATATACACAATTCTCAGCATGACTGTATTCCAAAACTATACATAACTGTCACTGTGGAATTTGAAATGAATACAGACATTCATACAATTACTATAGCAGCATTTTTTATGTTCTTCAGTATAACTGTACCATAATATAACTAAGAGCCGGTTCCCGAATCTTCACTTATATCTTGTCTAATAGAAGTAACCAGAGGCTGTAAAACTATGCCTAAGAAAGTTGAAAAAGTCTATTGAAGAAGAGGTTTAAACCGATTAATTCACAAATAATTTGAAAAATGGTCTCATGGTAGATATCTTCAAATTCTTGACACTCTGAAATCAATAGTACATTACATACCTTGGTGTAAAAGTCAATTAACGATGCCACTTTTTCTCCCCTACAAGATGGCTAAATTAGAATTTCAATATGATATTTCGTCTCTTGTCGTCCATAAACTTTATTTTGCACAGATGAAGAGAGTTTTCAATTCTGATTCCAAAAATGTATCATTGACATTGCCAAACTTCAGTTATTTCATAAAAGCAGAATTTCCTGTGTAGGCTTGAAATTCTCACATAGTCATTTGTTCCACATACAAGATCTATACCAATATTTCTGCCGACTTTATTTAAGATGTGGTTCCAAAATAAATTGCATGTCAACGTTGCCACTTTTTCTCCCCTACAAGATGGTATAATTAGAATTTAATCATGACATTTCATCTCTGGTCCTCCATAACTTTATTTTTTTCTTATGGACGCCATATTGGATTCTCGCGCAGATGAATGGAGTTTCTAATTTTGATTTCAAAAATGTATAATATGTCACACATTGACATTACCAAACCCTAGTTATTCCAGAAAAGTTCCTAGGTAGGCCTTGAACTTATCAGATTTCATTTCTTCAAAAGAGCACCTTGGCTTAGGCCCGTATCGTGAGTCGTCCCTACAATTGTAGGGCGCGTTTATGGCCTCCTTGATTGTCATACTCCTTTCTCTCCTTCAAAAATTTCTAGATTACACTTGTCCCGTGTCAGCGTGAGCGCTCTCCTATTGTGAAGATATATTTTCTTTTTAACAAACTGTAGGAAAAGCAAGCACAATTTGATGCAAATAGATGTTTGTGGCATAACCTCGAAATAGAGTTCTGACACGGAGAAGTAGAAAACTATGACAATCAAGGAGGCCATAAAGGCGCCCTACAATTGTAGGGACGACTGACGATACGGGCCTTAGGAGGGGTTGCATTTTGAAGATAGCAAAATACACCTTGTTCAGTTTTTTGCAGACATGATTTATGTGATTGATAAACTCGAGATCAGAGTGTAAAAAAGTAGCTAACGGCTTTAGACTGGATTGAAAGTATATCTCTCTGTCTTAAAAAATATGTTCTGATAGTTGCTTTTTAATAAAAAATGTATAAAAGTTGTTTTATCCTTATTTAATATTAGTTGATTTTTTTACAGACATAACGTTGATTATTTTCACTTTAACCTCTTCTGGGGATTCCCCACACACTATTACAGATTAAGCATCACTACTTTTCATGTTTTTACCTGTTGGGAGATCATTCGCAAAAGGAATAAAAATTAATGGTCCCAGTACTGATCCCTGTGGGACGCCCAAAGATACAGGAATTGTTTTAGGTTCTGTATTTTGTATTTTTACCTAGAACTAGATTTTCAAATTAGGATTTGAACCAGTCCAGTAGTAAACCTATTCTGCCCAGCTGATGAAGTTTACTAAAGATTATTGTGATGTTAAAATTAAAATTGAAAAGTTGATAATAGGCTGACTCAACAGATTTATTTTTCCTGTAACCATGTTGTGAATAATTGAGCAACGTTAATGCTCTGCAAAGTCTGCAACTGTGTTATGCATAAATCACTCCAATAGTTTTAATGATCCAGGTAAAAGAGAAATTTGTCGATAATTATCAATACAATTTTTTTGAAGTGGAGCTTCAGCTATTTTCATAATATCTGGGAATTTGCTAGTGGACAGTGAAGTTAATTAACCTAGTTAGTGTTCAATAAACGTGATGAAAACCCATCTATGCCAAAGATATTTTTATTTTTTTAAAGATAAAATATTTGAAACATCATATATGGAACCAAAATAGTGTTTGATGGACTGGCAGAGACTTGACAGAAACTTTCTGACCCACTACTGCATGTGTTCTTTATTTTAATATTATGACTTGAAAGGTGATCTGCAAATGCATTGACAACAAAATTTTAATCTTTAATTAGTTTACCATCAACAACAAGTGAAACCCCTTTTGTTTTAGCTTCACAAGCATTAAGATTTTCCTTTATGATGCATCATGTTTCTTTGATTGCACAGTCTAGAACTTCTAATTCAAAAAATCAAGCCATGTCTTGAAATAAAGTTTTTTCTTATTTTTCATGGAAAAATGAACTTCTTAACGTTTAATTGTGTAAAATTGTTTAATGGGGGACTAAATTATCTCTCTAAGAAAAACTATACGAATTATGTCTTTAAATAAGAACTACACCGGCAATTATCAGTATTTCTGTCTCACGGTCTATATTATCTAGGAATATTTTCGGCAAATTTCCATCGCTTACTTTTTATTAAAACTATTTTTAGTGCATGTAAAACGATTTATTATCGACGATTACCGAAATTTCATAGCGTTACCCAATCTCGAGAGCTTATTTTCCACTGAATGCTTCAGCAGCGCACGAAGGCTATTAGAAAATCACGTTACGAAAATATCACGAGCGGTGGCCGCCCAAAATAGTCTGGTAAAAACTTAATCCGTTGCATTACTGGCTCACCGTCAAGTGCATAAGATAAATTATTGTTGGACGTTAAAAATTATCAAGGAAATAAATTAGTTTTCTTCGAGGAACGTCCACTCCGCTCAGAAACGAAGGTAAATCAATTTTAAAAGGGAGAGTCAGCTACAGATCTCAAGGACTTCTTTCAGGGGGTTAAGTCTTGACATCAAAATGTACACTTTTTTAATGTCGCGTATAAAATTATTATGTCGCTTACAGGAGAGAGCGCCAGGACAGAGGCAATTTAAGAATTATGATACGATTCTCACTCGTTTATAATCCAGAACCTACAGATCCTATTTTGATCAATTTTCCGTGTAGAGGTATTTATAAGAATATTGGGAATTCTTGGCTCCTCCATAACTCGGAAAGTTGTTATCATTATTTGTACAATAGGAAAAACTCGATAGCTTTTGCTATTTAATTGAATAATAAAAAAACAAACATTCAATGTTCCTTTTGAGGGAATACTAACTGCTTTCTATCCACTATCCCCTCAATCGCTAAAAGCAATTTAAACTTGAAAATACATAGAAAGTACCAGTCAATTTTGGCTAGATACATGTTCCTTCCAGAAGCTTTATTGTTTAGCGAGAGTAACTTGTCTATCTACGAAAAGAAAAGGATTTCGTTGACCTGCTAGTATGCTTCCAACAGTGCCCACTCTCTCCCTTCCAAACGGTGCAAAATACGTGCTGGGCAAATTTGGCAATTTTCAGGTAAACTATTACTTCATCATGTTGGTCGTAGACAGAGCTTTCGTAAGCGGCTAGTCCAAGAATATTGTGAAAGCATTTCACCTAAGTTCCAGGTTCAAAACATTTAATGTATGTCATGTTTATCTTTTTTTCTCGCTTTGTAAATTAATATCGATATGTGCGACAAATTTTGTGTATGTCTTTTTCAAACTCGTCATGCTGGTCTCAAACATGTTGAGCTTGTTTTAAAAGTCATTTCGTATAGTTTTGAGAGGTACACATATTTATTTTGTGATGCCTCACAAAATTTATGGAAGGAAACGTTACTCTACCTCTTAAAAACAGGAATATACTTGTACTTTGTCATAGGAGATTTTTCAGTGAGATACATGTTTATTTTTCATCAAATTTCCTCCAATATTTTTTAGATCACGTCGCTTCTGAAATACTGAAAAATATCCAAAGTATTCCTTCCGTTACGAGAAAAAAATTTTGCCTAATATTTTTTTAAAAGAGATCTTTGAACAGCTAAGCAATGTTATTTGCAGTATTTGTTAAGATTCACCTATTCGTGAATACTAAGAAGATCTATAGAAGTTATATTCTCTTCATTCCATAAGTTGAAAATATATCACTAAAATAAATATTTGCCAGTTTTTAAAGGAAAATTACCTTTTTTCAATAATATCTGGGAGCTGCTACCCAGAAATCACCGTTATCAACATAAATGAAATGAAGCTGTCACATGCTGAAGGCTGATTGGATTTGATACTTTTTACTTTTGTTGGGCGCTGGTAGAAAAAATCTTGTTCCTAACTCTTGCGGAAAAGTATCATTTGCCCGACTTTTTAGGAAAATAACGATTCGATACTAATATCGAATATTCCATTTGGTAACCATTGACATTGCTACACATACATATTAGTGATTTAACAAATATTCGCATTCGCGCAAAAATATAATTGTAAAGCAAAGTTTAAAATCTAACAATTTGAATTAAGCGGTGAAAATGAGGTTTAATAAACCGCGCAGACTGAAGTGAGATTGTGTCTAAAACGAATGCAGAATTAACAAAAACACAAGTTTTATCAGTATTTGATTACAAGTGTTTTACAAATAAAAAATACAAATAGAGCCGACAATTATTTTCTTAAGCTCATTGTGGAAAGAATGTTTCTTCAATAATTAAGCTGAACTAGAGGAATATCAAACATCAAAAGTAAAAGCTTCGCAGTCTTCTCTCGTTCATGAATCTATTGATGTGAAATCTGGAGAAGAAAAACTCAACATTCGCATTTATATTCGCGAATATTGGTAGTTGGTATTCACATTCGCCAATGATTTAAAGTTGACATTCATTAAATCCCTAACACATAGCTGAACAGATCTGATGAAACCTCTCATGTTAATCATGTTAATATTCGCAACCCCACCGTCGTCACAGTTCGAAGTCGCAAACCAGCTTTAGCGATGAGGAGAGGACATTGATCTGCGATTGCCATTCGATATCCATTTCAAATCGTAAAGTGATTACACCAAATGGCTTTTTCGTGAACGACCAGACCTTTCAACCAGGGTCAGACTCGGGAAAACCTATTGTGGATGCTTGGAGAATCGAGTCAAACTGCACAGTCTTACATTGACTTAATTATACGAAATGTAGCAGAAGCAAGGTTGGCAACAAGTTAACAGGCTTAGTCAACGAAATAACGGAATTTTATTAAAATTTGAATACCAATAGTTAATAATCTTTTGATAATATGAAAATGAATCTATAAAACTGATAACGAGCCATGATCCTCAGTAGCACCAAATTTGGGTAAGACTTGTCTCGTCAGAAACATCAACTCATCGTGCGCGGCGACCTTGGATTGGAAAGCTGCTATCGATGAATAACTATTATTCTTCCAATACATTTTCCCTGAAATAGCGCTTCATTCCATTTATGATTTTTTCTAAGGCCGATCCTGCTTTTGACCTTAGCAAACTCTGATGGTAATGGCATTCGCTCTGGACGCCTAAAGCGACTAATGCATCTGTAACCAGCTTGCGGTGGCGTGTGTGCAGCAATTTTTATATCTCTCCCGAAGCGATATTGGCTATAGCATATATTACGAGATAACATTTGAGATCGATCTTTGCCAAAGTAGAAAATTAAAATGTCTATTTTCTACGTAGTTTTGGCACATTACATTTCAATACGTCGTCTACAGGCCAACATTCAAGCAATGCAGAAAACGACTGCATGATTATTTTAATACTTGTATTGGATAGTCCTACATAACTAAGAGCTTAAAATATTGTTGGAAATACCATCAAAGTTTTTGCTCTTAACAGTTCCACCATCTTCATAAAAATTAAAGGCCTCTAGACATGAAGCGGCCAATTTGAGCGATTAAACAAAAGGCAACCAGCCAACGAGGCAATGCGGACGAGTTTGCATACGAAATTGTGTACGCGATAAAAATGTCACGTTTTGCATACATTACTTGGATACAACAGGTCGTTGAAAAAATAAAAGACCACGAAAAATGCGGGACATCCGTGAAGCTTTGGTTGTTTTTTGCACGTTCAGTGGTTCTGGTATGAACATTGGCGTAGTATAGACAGGAAAATCGATAAAGCTACAAAAACTTTCCGCATTCAGTTGGCTGAGGATCCAACAAAAAGATTTTGGCTTACGGAAAGTTTATCCATCTTTCATCGATTTGCTTACTGTACTACTGTATGATACTAGGATCGTGCCATGAACATAGGATAACTTTGTAATGATAATAAAGCAATTCTGCCACTTTACCCTGAAAAAGTACAAAAAATACAATAACTATATATAAAGATGTAAAATATATAATATTGTAGTCGCAACAGATAATGAAAATTCAGTTATACATAAGAAAGAACACCGAAAAGAAATAAATTTGCGAAGTGAGGGATCAAACTATGATGGTATCTTTCCAAAATAAATTGCCCAATTTGTATTTTAAATTAATTGAAATTTAGATTTTATGCGTATGTCTCTTGAGTGAATAGAATTTCCAGGGATCCCCTTGTTCTTTAGAAACGAGGGAATCTGAGTAAGCAAGAGCTTATTAGCGTAAGTTAATACGTGGAACTCATATAATATAGCTCATCACCTTCTGCCATCCCAAGTCTCTCGAAGAACCGCTTACATGATCATATTTATTATTCTGCAACATGAATTTGGAATTTTTTGTAAACGTGAAAGAGATACTGTGTCTAAAAATGGATTACATCACAGCCTCGCTTAGGTCTGCTTTAGTTTGATAATCGAGAATCTGCTGATTCAGACATAATTAATTAGAATGATTAGATAATCATTTTTGAAGAGAAAATGTTCGTTCCTTTTATCCAGTATATGGATAGCAATTGTATCGCTCCAGTAAGGTACGATACAATGAGCAAAGACCTGTATGATATTTCGTGGAACCTCGAATCCTGGACTTTGGGACACTTAAGTTCCATGGAACACATGAGGCCTGTTCGTACAACCTGTCAGTGATCGTGTCCAAAATCCCGCCATACATATTCCGTTCATTCTGCTATGCTATATAGACGGAATTCACACGGCCGTATCCCAGACACAGTCACCAACAAGACACCGACCATTAGCCCACGCTAGATAAAAAAAGGTGGAATAAAAGGTTTAGCAGATATCTGAAAGTTAAAATAAAAATAAAATAACGAGGTTATTGTAAATGTTTATAACGATAAAAATGGCTATTTTAACATCATTTTTAACAATAATTTTGAAATAAATAATTATTTTTTGCATAAATTCTTGAAGTTGAAACCTTTAAGGATCCATTTCACTTTTGTAAAATGTTCTAGGACCATGTCTTAGGCAAGAACAGTTGTTTAAATAATTCGTCTCTGGGATAAACAATTAGCTTTTTACATAAACTATTAAACCTATCCGACCTGAAATGTATCACACATATTAACACCAATGATGCCCTCTTCCTCACAAATTGTTAGCCATCAATTGTTATTAGCTATAATCATTTATTCAATATTTCTAAAAAGCTCCGCATTTAGCTCAACTATTTATCGATTTTAATTCTTAAAAAATAAAGTTGAAGGTGTTTTTATGCTCTAAAATCTCCAGTTTACCGATTATTCGTGAAATTTAAGTTGAAAATTATACAAGAAAAATACTGAATTTTGAGCTTACACATTGTTTATAAAAAACAACGCATATCTTTTTATATATTAGTCATTGGAACGACCCCCCTTTTATTTAAAGCTTGCAGATATCTGCTAAGCTTTTTTTTACACGAAATACCTATTTTTCTTCTCGGTAGCCTAGGGTACACTGTTGATAGCATATTATACCTGAAAATAGTACCGATGCGTTGACTACAGCGCCATCTCTGAGACACTAAACTCTCCTAAGAATATAGTAAATAGAGGAACAGCCCTGACCAATTCTCATACAAGATGTTACGTTATCTCATTTTATCTCGGAGAATTTTTTGAATGCGGGAGTTAGCATGAGATTGGCTATCTTCAGGTAGAATACTATTATATACGAGAATATGATCTGGAAAAGATGCCGACTGGTCCTTTAGATTTGTATTTCCTAAGAAACTCAGAGAATTGTCTGCAATGCAGCATGCAGCACGCCGGAGACTATTTACGTTATTCTTTTCACCTGGTGCACTTCTAAGAAAGATACAGGTAAAGGTCGAAGGATTTAAAAAGCAAGTCGGATGAATGAGTGAGCTATTATTCACAATCATTCTGAAGATGGCATTCTTTACTGGAATTCACCGTTATGCTTTTTGGTATTCATCGCGGAAGGAACTACGGGATATTACTTTCAATTGTGCTTTGAACTGTTATGGTTATCTTTTCTTTGCTTCTCTGTAATGGTACAAGCACAAGCAGAAAAAATCAGCCAATGTACGATAACTAAATGATTGTTGCGTCTGCCGTGATTCGTGAAAAGACATTCTGTCAACGAAAATTAACTCCTCTTTAGGATTGTTCATTTTGTATACAATTATTTATCCTTTTGAGCATTGTCCACGGATTATTGAAAATCACCAGGTTGTTTTTGATTGGTTATTACGTAGGTTTGAATCATTCTATATAAATAGAACAAAAGGTCAATAGTGCTAGTAATTGTGTTATCATTGAAAACAGCACTTATCTAATGAATGGTTCAGTGATACTGAATTAAATATGTATATAGAAACTCAAGAAGAAAGATACATATAATTTAGTTATAGACAATTTGGTAAAGTATAATTGATAACCTCATAACGTAAAACTAAATTTTCGTTTCTATTTTCATCCATTATATTTATTATCTTCGGCAAAGAAGGGACCAGAGTAGTCTTCCTACCAAGGTTCTGCAGCTCTACTTCCTAATTTACGAAAGGTTCACAAGTTTATTGCCTAAAATTGTATAAAATAACTATTAAAACATGGAATAATTGTATTATAAAACATACTCGTAACCTAAAGATAACATAGCAACAACTCATTATCGATAGCTGTAGATTATAGGCAATTTGTCATAGAATTTTTCGGCAAAATTTGTATGGAATATCCGTGATCTACAAAAATATGGTCCTTACAGAACTTTCTAGCTACTATAAATAAACCAGATTTATACTTGTTTGTTGTTTTTGTAAATTAGCTTCCCATATGCTTGCCTTTATTTATTTTTCTTGCTTTCTCGATGATGCACACAAGATACTATGCATAAACAGGGTTATATTATACTGACATAAAGCTCAGGATTTATCACCGTCTTCGGGCTTCGTTTTATTAAAACTTTTAAGTATTTCGAATAAACAGAGATTGCTGTTATGTCCTTTGTCGAAAAGGATAAATGAAGTCCACGTATTTCTGATTGGATGGAAAGGTCCAAAAAATCTCTCAGCCCACCTATGACTGCTCATACTACCCATATATGGTTTGCTAATTCGAATCTTCCTTAACCTCATCAGGTTTTTATTATTCAACAAAACGGTATATTGGCGCCAATATTATGGAAATGCCATCGTTATAAAGATGGCAGCTGTTTTTGGACATAGGCGCCTGTATTTTAAACATTAAAATTTGCATATAACATACATAAGGAACTATTTGTTATACGACTCTTAATGAACATTGTATTTTTCGAATGGTAATTACAGTATAACGTTATCGTAGGTTAGCGATTAGCGCTAAAATTTGCTAAATTATCGTATCGTATAAATTTAAAAACTTAAGAATTATATTTTATGACTTACCACACTTATTCTACGTAACAATTCGAAACTGTATGGTATCTTTATTTTATATTTCGACCACTGCAAGGAAAACTATTGTAACTGAGCTTTGGTTGAACTGAGACACAGGCATTAGAAGATTTTCTGATAAATTTCGTTGTCAGAAAAATGACGATCTCATCAAAAATATGTTGCACATTGCAGTAATCCTTGTATATAGAAGGTTATAAATGGTATTACAATACATACCTAGCGAAAACGACATTTTTTTTAATAAATTTGTTGACTTATTATAGTTTTGGTTGGATCAATTAAGGAAAAAAAGTAAACTTGGTCTAGACTTGGTAGGATATTTATTGAAATAGTATTTTTCAAACAAATGGTCGAAAAAATCCTGTTTGATTCCAATCTGAGTCACTCAAATTATATTCATCTTCGTGTTCTCCAGTATAATCGTTCTAACTTCTGTATTTTCAGCACTGTTAGTATTATGTTTTCTTTGTGTTTTTTATCTTCCTTGCCTTTTAGAGTAGAATCAAAAGCAGGTAAGCCTCAGGAATGCTAGGAAGACTGTTTGCTTTTGATTTACATTGGTCTAATAAACCATTTATCTTTCTAGCATCTGCTGAGTGCAAGCTTGTGTACAGCAAAAGGTAGTTCCAGAAGCGTATTGTTTTGCGGTCTCATTCTGTGATAATCAATGTTACTGTCGTAAAATCATCAGCATAGTCACACTCATATTTCATTTCGCGAGACACATATTTATTTTCAACTTTTATCCACAATCGTCTTTGTTCCAATATTCCGATTTTTCTTTTTATTTGAAACTAACGGGTCCACGACCAACCGCAGACAGGGCTTTTTAGCCCTCATCAGTACGACATACGTCTGTAATATAGGTCTGTATCAGGTCCAGGCTTGGAGATGAAATAATGAAAAGCAAACACGTGATTGTCGTCTTAGGAAAACTGTAGTAGTCGAATTCTCTGTTAAACTTTTATTTCGCAGGCATGAGAGAAACAGAATGTGATGCGACAGATCCCAATGCATAACGTGCAGCAGGGGAAGCTATGTTTGAACCTGTTTGTTGTATTAAAGGAATTCATCACTATTTATGAAACAAACTTGCCTGAATTTAACGGTTCAGCAACTGCACCTAGCTTCTTTGCATCTGCCAGAATTATTTTGGTTTTTGAATTCATTTTACTTCGCCTGGACAGCTGCTGTTTTCATACAGCTAATAGTTGAAACATTTTCGCTATTAATGACCGCTACGTCAAACTATTCCGCGACAATCATAGTAAGTCAGACAGTAGGTCTAACAGTAAGTTAGGCTTTCCGTGATTTTTTGCATCGAAGACTAAAGTAACTCAATTTGATGTAGTTTTCGCTGGTGCACCCGCCACTATTATACTTACTATATGACGTAGAAGATTTACTGGTTGCCTATAGTTGCATGACTGAGATACCATATTATTCGATCAAGGAGAACCCGATAAAGTCTATCGATACCATATAGTAAGACTAAAGCAAGGACTTTTGCTTCGTTGCAGTGGTCGATTTGTGATGAAGTAAAATTTTCGTAATTCCTAAATATTAATTCCGGCATATTGAAGATATAGTAATTTTAATAACAGATTCGTAATCCGCCATCAGAAATACTCACGACATAAATGTTCAAATCGCTTATCTAAGTTTTGGTCTATCTTACAACAACAACAATAATGTTGATTTTTCGAAAACGGCACATTTTATAGATATCACACAAAACTAATTTGTTCAGCTAAACAATAACAATTTTCTTCCTTAGGGACCTGTACCTACGATATGAAGTGGTATTTTGTAACTCGTTAGTAAGAAGAATCACTCCTTGTTTGTATTCTCAGTCTTCTGGGAATACTCTGCATAAGCACGTCAAAGGTTACAAACTACTAGAATAAATTCTTAAATATTTGCATCACATTATCGAAAAAACTCAAAACACTCGATTTTTAAAAAACTAACCATCTCTTTTGTTACAGTAAAATCAAAACCAGAAAACCTAGAAGACACATATGGAGAATTGGTGGAAGACTCGAGTAGAGCAGCACATTTGGAAGAAACAGATGTGCAAAATGACGACTTCGACGAGTACGGGATAGACGTCCCCGACGAACCAGAGGACAATTCAGGAGGAACGGGTAGTCAAGATGTTCCCGTTAAGATCATCTCCAAACCCATGGAGTTTATTGCCAGGATAGGGGATACAGTGTTGTTACCGTGTGAAGTAGACAATCCAGGTGTGTATATTATGCTAATTGCACATTAAGATTTCCAATTTTTACAAGCTTTTACACAATAAGATTAGTGATTTCAGTGTAGATCCAATATGGCGGCCGCCGAAAAATGTCGATTTATGACGTGTTGCATGGTCACCCTTATGATATGGCTATCAAGTCAAAGTGCTCAATGAGAGCAACACACTAAGCAAATTGACGTTATTCTACTCGTATATCCAATATTGCGACCGCCCCAAGATGGCGCTTATAATTACCATAGTGATATGATATATGTATCAGATGAAAGGGCTCAATGAAAGGAATAAGCAAATAATGTCATGCTTTGTATTATATCTACCGATATTTTATAATACAAATAAAGTAAGAAGTTTTATTAAGTCCTATTAATAAAATATAAAAAAAATATTATAGAAGTCACACTGGTTATTTGACATCATAAATACTGATAATTTGAAAAATTAATAAAATAAAAGATTTTTACATACGCACATTAACCAGTTAATAAAATGAACTAAGAATTTGAAAATAATGTGTTCCGATTGAAAATATTTCAACGATAATTAATCACCTTTATCTCAAGTTTTCAAATAAAAGCGTGTTACGTTTTGACAGTAGGGTACAAAAATGGTCTAACATGCTTTTTATTTGAAAACTTGAGATGAAGAAGCTTATAGTTTAAGTATTTTCAATCGGAAAAAAATATTTTTAAATTTTTAGTTCACTTTATTAACAGCTAAATAAAAGCTTCTTTGTTAAAATGTATTTTTTATTTTTTATTCGCTTCCACAAAATGGCATAATTAGAATTTCAATATGACTTTTCTTTGTTCTCAATTATCAACTTTATTTTTTCTTAAGAGTGCCATATTGGATTATGGCACAGGTGAATAGAGTTTCTGATTCTGATTTAAAGTATGTCCTACATTGAGATTGTAAAGCTATATTTGAAAAATAGTATCTTCCCTGTAGGCCTGACATTATCAGATAGTCATTTGTTTCATATAATATGATATTTATAACTTTTCCAGATTATTTGAGAGGGATAGTAAGGCGGAATAATTTTGAGAAAAACTTTAAAGGAAAAGCGTCAACGATGCTGCACGTTTCATATCATCATATCTGAATCGATTCACACATCTTGCATTTAAATAATATTAATTTTCTGCTAAAGTGTCGTGTAGAGAGGTGCCGTCGTACTAAAATAACGCTTGTTATAGTCGATAAATGGGCAAACTATATGAATGTCTTGCAAACGTGCTTCTCAAAAACTGAAACAATCTTCAATTTGTGATGTAATCGAATATACGTGATAAGCTGTCATTTTCAATGAAAACGATGAAAATATTAGTTTTTTTACTAAGATCACACACGTTAATTAAAAATTCTGTTTATCTGTGCAAAAAAAATATTTGGTTCTGAAGAAAACATAAAGTTCTTAAATTAGAACAAATTACCTACAGAACGTCATATTAAAATTCTAATTAACCACCTTGTAGAGCTGAAAAAGTGGAATTTATAATGTGCAATTTATTTTGATGTCTCCAACCAAAAAGAATGCAGGAAAAAAATCGATTTGAGCAAATTCAGTCATATTTTTTTTTTGATGTTATATGACATGTACATCCCGAAAAAACATGTCACTCTTATCCGTGGATCTGTCTGTCTGTCGGTCTGTCAGTCTGTCCGCCTGTCAGTCTGTCCGTTAACACTGCCTATAACTCAGATTTCGATAAAAGTTTTACACAATATTGCTATTATGCCAAGGACGCAAAAGCATTATAGTTTTTGAAAATCGATCTAATGGCGGCAGCGGAAAAGGTCAAAAACAAAAAAGAATAAAAATCACTCAAACTTATTTTTTACGTTTCGGGATATCCTGATCATTTTTGATGAGAGGTAAAAAAAAATTATGGTCGGGTTGTACGGGGATGGGGAGGGATTATCTCAATTTCTTGATGTTTGTACATTTATATGCTCCCAAGCTTGGTTCTTCTACGCACTTATTAGGCAAATCTCACACATCATCGATTTCTCCGTTAAAAGTTAAAAAATATTCTGGTACAACAGATCGTGTACCTACCGGGCACAGTTGCTGGTCCCGGCAGCGTGCATACCGCACAGCATAGTGTTTCCTATGCTCTGACCGCGCTGTCACGTCTGACGGGATTAAGTATCGCGTAGAGGCGACGTTCCCAGATGCATTACCGGTAGGGCAAGGAAAAAATGTTTATGGACTAATTGTATGGACCTGTTTAAATGACTTCTTTCTCAGAGGATCTAGTTTTGTGCTGATAACGGCGTTGCGTGGCAAGTTCAGAGTCAACCTACTTGACGCCATTAGTTAGTCTACCTCCGGAAATACTTACTGAATTGCGAAACTTGCCAAGTACCACATTATTAGTTATCTTCTTTGCCTCCATTTAACCGACTTCGTATCTATAATCGCTTCTGGATCCTAATCTTGAGAGTCAAATTTGGAACACCCGTTATTTTAGCTAATAAAAATACACTATCTGTCTAAGTAAAGTCATTATTAACTCATGCCAACTTTTTCTTCACCTGTTACTCCGTTTAAATTGGACATTATAGTCAATACTGACTGAGGCCGAAACGCATACTGGAATATTTTGGGCACACAGCCAGAAAATCTTCCAATAAGATATGCGAGAAAGCTGCTTTTCACTATTAAGCAAGCAAATAAGAAATAAACAGAGATGATGGATTACTAGAAAAGGAATCTCGGTCTCTATATTTTGGTTAGCTTACTCATGATTAAGTAATAAAAGCAAAATACTACTTTTGGTGTCATGCATTTGGAATTTTAATACTCATTTGAATCCTCTGTGTTTCTCGCCAATAGGATTTGATTTTTATACCAGATACCCATAAAACAGTTCTTGCCAAACTCAAGGTCAGGGTATGAAGATAAGTTTCCTCTCATGTGGCGGAAGCCTATCACGGCCGATGTAGGATCAGCTTCTCAGAACAGTGCGTAGAAAAAAATATATTATTAATTATTATGTTAGTTTCCACACAATAACAGTGCGAAATTTTACGTTTGCACGTTGGAGGACATGGGGACAAGTTTTACAAATTAAACTCCTGAAACCTATCCCGTTGTTTTCATGTTCATAGGACTTTATTATCTGCTCGAATCAAATCACATAAAAAAAATAATTGTACTTTTTCGATTGGAATATTTTTTTAAATATTCTATTAGTAAACAAGCTAGCTTATTTTGCTTATTTTCCAGATGGCGTTACGATATGGCAAAAGGACGCCAACAGAATCCTCTACCAGTCACACGTAAGGCTTACTGACAGGTCGAACCTGGCAGAATATGCCAACAACACCCTCGAGGTGAGGGTTATGTCTGATGACGATTTCGGTCAATACGATTGCAAAATCATCCAAGCCAAATCGAATTCTGACGTTCTCAGCCATAGGATCGTCAGGGAAGCTCCACCTGTCATTTTGGAAATAAAGACCCGCGAAAATAAGACTGTGGTGAGTAGCTTTACACGTGAAACTTTTTTAGGCTGGTATCTAGACCATTTTGTACATTCCCTCTTTTTTTATTCGTCATTGTCTGTCAGAGCGGTTCTTAGGACCTTTGCTCTTACTTATCTTAAGTCAGTAGGTCTCTCAAGTCTTGTTGCCCAGATACTATTCTGAGAGAAAGAAGGGAAGAAGATAGAAAGGAGGGAGAGCAAAGAGGCGGAAGTCCGTCAGTTTGAAGGGTGCCTTGGCATTGTTAACTACGAGTAGTATTCGGGAATTTTAAATTGATCCTGAAATTAATTTATAGATCAGATGTTGTACAAAAATTGCAATTTTGGTTGGACCTAAAGAGGCACTATTTGATTTTGTTGACAATGTGAGCTGCGCTCTTGTGTGCTTTTTTTATATAAGGAACAAACCGCACAGGTAGAAGCCTAAATGCCGGGACACGGCGGCTGCTATGATCCCAAAGAAATTTTGTTAATCCGATTTTTTAGCTGCCTAAGGTTAGTAGAACTGGGAAGAGCTTCCTCTTGTAGACTGTTTTACAATCTCGACACCCTGGAGACAAAGGAGCGGTCGTATCGGCCAGTTCTGGATGTACGAAGTTTGACACAGTTAGGATGAGAAGCCAAAGTCAGACGGATCTGTCTGGTAAGCACATCGCGGGGCGGCATCATGGAAGAGAGCTCTGAGGAGCAAAGCCCGTTGGTGTAGCGATAGAAGAGATCTAGATCGCCGACAGCCCGCCGGTGCGGAAGGGTCCCGAGACTGTCTGTTAGAGAAGAGTCATTGATCAGTCCTCTGGACAGCATCGAACATAACTAATGTAGTGAGCGCGGCAGCACCCCAAACGTGTGAGCAATACTCAATGCTAGACCTTATCTGAGCCTTGTATAGAGTGAGAAGATCGTGCAGAGCCTTAACAAATAGCCTGGTTTTTTCTCAGCAGCTGTCGCTTTTGACGAGATGTGTCGTTACCCCTCTCGGTGGTAACGCATGTGTTCGTGCCAGATCAGGTCCTTGGTAATCTGGACTCCGATCAGCCGAAATGGCAGAACACGACCATCCATCGAAACGGGATGAGCGCTAGGACGCTTTTTGTTCGTCAAGGTACAGTACTGTGTTTTGGAAGCATTAAACGGTACAAGATTGTTGCAGTAATAACCTCCAGGTCTTTCAGAGAGGAAGTCGTCGCTAGTCTTCTTTTTCCAGCTCAGCGGCAGAGATCACTCTGAATTCCTGCATGTAGAGTGCTGTCATCAGCAAAGCTGTGAATTGGGTTGATCATTCGGAAAGGAGGTCGTTGATATGTAAGAGGAACAGTTTTGGAGCTATGACCGATCCCTGGATCTGGAAATACCAAAATTATATCGAATATTTTCTTTGACGTGCTTACTCATGTTTGAATGATTAACATCAAAATGAACCCGAATTACTCATACTTGTACACATACGAGTATTATTTATACGTGAGATATTTAAAAACACAGAGAACCTACACGTAAATAATACTTGTGGACAAATCATAGTTACAATAATAAATAACAAATAGACACGCCAAGGCTATCTTACTATGTAACGTGACTTGACTGTACATCTTAACATTTTAATGTGAATGTTCTTGAATTTCTATAGCTACGCATATGAGATCATCGTGAGTCATTTCATAATAAAACTTATAAATGTGAATCAATATAAGTAAACTTCAGACGACTAGCGTCTAGCAGAGTTTCCGCTAAGTGGCTAGAAAGAGACGTTTTTGATCCGGGAACAAGGCTTTCACTGCCTCTTGGTAGGTACACCATTCAGAAGCGACATGGTGTTAGGAGAATAAGTATATGTTCCAACAGTTAAGCAGTAATTAAGGCAATAAGCATTTAACACTGAGATTTATGGCAATGACATGGCAGTCGTACCCGCGAAATCAGAATCACACAGGCTTGTTGGTCCTGAACTTGCCATAAAAAAAGAAGTAAGGAATCTTACTTAATGCTTTCCATGAACTGAAACCTATAGGGTTACGAAATAAGTCAGCACAAAATGGCATCTACGGTAGGGAAACAGCAAGCTTTTCGCATTTGACAGCTCCTCTTGTTAGCCGTTTGTGGTCTAACGAACGAACGCTATATCACTAGTTCCGACGACGAGTAGATCGTTCTACTATAGCACCAGAATCGGCGGCATCTAGCGGCCACAGTCGTGACCGGACTGTCAAATGCAAACGGGGATACAGTTCCAGCGGACAGTTTGATGTTTTCACTCTCGCTGTGGTCGATTTTGGTAATAGATGGCAGTTTGTGCTGTTTTATTTCGTTAGACCGTATATCCTTGATAGATGATAATTGTTCATCTTTCGTTCGTTGTCATGCCGTAACAAAAATTACAGCTTTATTAGAGAGACTCTCTGTAATTGCTATAATCAAAGCCCATTATATTGCTAATAGATGTTTCCTATATATACCTTTATCTACTCTCAATAATTAACAAAAAATGCAAACGAATCAAGATCAACATATACATATATTTGACTGTTTCAAAGTTGTTTTCTCCAACCAAGTGCGCGAAAATCCTTGACACAATTTTGTTATTCGGCGGGCGAGCACGATTCCGTAATGTTTTATTTCAAAATTTCTCCAAAGGTCAAATTATGAAATAATTAGACATGAGCTCATGCAAACATGCATAAACATCGCCGCCAAACCGTTAGAGTACGTTACTGTCTACACTTCCCGTACTTTTTTGTGAGGTCGTACATGTCATTCATTACATTAGCATCATTAACTAGATGCACAATTAAGAAGCTTTTATGAGCTATAAAAACCGCAGAGGTCAAGCCAGTGGGATGCAAAAAATATAAATAATAAATGCATTGTATCAAATATACAGTGAGAGGTAGAGTAGTAGAGTAGTTGTTTACAGGAAAATGACATACACCGGTTCCCTCCCTTAAAGCAGACTCTGGTCTCATTAGCTGTGCAAGTGTGAATAGTAGCTGACGTATCTGCCACGCCGTACTAGAACATACGCGCAGTTTACATAACATGTAATGCTGCGGAAATTATTATTCATAGATATGTAATGGGTGATTTTTTTGCTACTATCTTTTTGGCAACACTGTTTTTGACAGATAACGCGTGAATTGTGTCTTGTGTCATTGTCAAACTTGTTCGGTTTGGTCTATAATTTAACCATGAATCGACTTACGAACGAACAACGCTTGCAAATTATTGAATCTTACTATCAAAATTCATGCTCGGTTAAGAGAGTGCATCGAACACTGCTTCCAATTTATGGGCAATTTGGTCGGCCTACTGAGGGAGCTATTCGGAAACTTGTGACTAAATTTCGAACCCAGTTTACATTATTAAACAATAAACCACCAACACGCAGACGTAGAGTGAGGACCGTGCGATGATAACAAACTTTTTTTGCCCAAAATGGAAGAGCTGGACTTGGCTGACATGTGGTTTTAACAATGGCCCTATTGAGAGGCGAGTTCGGTGAACAGTTTATCTCACGTTTGCGGCCCGTCAATTGGCTGCCTAGATCGTGTGATTTAACGCCGTTGGACTATTTCTTGTGGGGCCATGTTAAGGCTAATGTCTACAGGGATAAACCAGCAACGATTGATGCACTGGAAGCCAATATTAAAGCATTTATTCGTGAGATACCAGCCGATATGTTGGAGAGAGTGTGCCAAAATTGGACCTTGCGCATGGACCATCTAAAGCGGAGCCGCGGCCAACATTTACATGAAATAATCTTTAAACATTAAATTATATCGACCGTTCTATCGACTCAACTAAAGATTTAATCGTTTTTTCAAATTTTTTGTGTTTTTTTTGGAAAATCAAATCCTATACCTCTTAAAAAATCACCCGTTATTTGCTTGTATGCGTTAAATTGTTAACATTGTTATTGAGTATTGCTATTATTGCATAGCATCAGTAAATTGACAGCCAAGTTGCATACTTGGGAAATTTGCTTATTTTATTAATGAAGCCACCTATAAGCTGCGACGGTAAAACCGCGGAGCTAACACATTAATGTTACCACTTTTTTTTATATCAGCATTTTAAATTAAACTAAATTTTTCATTGTAAAAGCTACCTCTCCGCCAAATTTATGGTTACACGATCTAAGTCTAATCTAGAAAGAATCTCATCTTCGCAAATCTTTAGATATTAGAAAACTCCAAGCAATTTCAAACAAACTTGCAAGTGCTCTTAAATCCCTTAATCCGGCCCTGTCACAAAGTCCGTTCTAAGCTGAAATATCCTGTCCATAAGCTACCTCCCAGCCAAAATTCAAGTTTGCAGGTCAAAAAGTCTCTGAAATTTCGCGATTAATGTCTGTTTTATTTCACAGCCCTTATCTTAGCTCTATTGCAAAATCCTTTTTCAGCTGACATTGCCTCTTCATGAACTACCTCTCCATCAAATCTCATGTTCATAGGTCAAATATTTCCAAGGTTTCGTGATTAATGTGTATCATTAAGCTGTTTTTTGCCTTAGCTTCCTTAATGCGGACCTGTTGTGAAATCCGTCCTTAAATAACATGTCCTGCCCATAAACTATCTTCCTACCAAATGTTAGCTTCATAGGTCAAATAGTTTTCGAGATTTCGTGACTAATGTGTATCACTTCTCTTTTGTAGTATATCTGCCCTGAGCCTCCTTACTCCGGCCCAGTTTTAAAATGTTCTTAGATGACATGTTTTGTGCATAAGCTGCTCATAACCCCCCTTGACACAGCCATGTTGCTAAATTAGTTCTCAGCTGATACGTCCTGCCCATAAACACCAAATTTCATGTTCATAATGTCAAATAGTGCTGAAATTCATTAAAATCGGTTCATCCGTTTAGACGTGAAAATGGAGCATACAAACAAACATACACACACACATACATACAAACATACATACAAACATACATACAAACATACATACAAACATACATACAAACATACATACAAACATACATACAAACATACATACAAACATACATACAAACATACATACAAACATACATACAAACATACATACAAACATACATACAAACATACATACAAACATACATACAAACATACATACAAACATACATACAAACATACATACAAACATACATACAAACATACATACAAACATGCATACAAACATGCATACAAACATGCATACAAACATGCATACAAACATACATACAAACATGCATACAAACATACATACAAACATACATACAAACACATACAAACATACATACATACATACAAAAATACATACAAACATACATACAACGATACATACGACGATACATACAAACATACATACAAACATGCATACAAACATACATACACACTTTCACATGTATAGTATTAGTAGCGATATTTTTTCAAATGGCAAGATCATAGGTTCGTGTCGCTTCGTTTAGGTGTTTGACTGAAGTTTTATTGGATGAAGTCGCCTGTCTATTTTTATGTTAAAAATGGAAAATGATAGAATTAATAAATGGAAGTGGAGTACTTCTAGAATGACTGAGGTTATTGATGTTATTCGGAATAAGATGTTGAAGTAGAAAAAGGCAGACAGCAGGAAAAGAATTAAAAACTATGTACGAGTATGTGTTTTAAATGTAGTCCATATGCTTGCTCGCTAGCTTTTAAACCATACTTTCAGCTATTTTTATATTCTTTTAATCGGTAACAGAATGGGGTTACAGTTGTTAAAGAATATGAGAATATTGTTTATATTATGGGAGCGTGTCCAGCATCCAAAATGAGACCAGATGTCTCGCTTCTATCCTATCAATATCCTTACTAGCTTACACTACAAGGTCCCAGGTTACTCTGCAGCCACCCAGTACCTTGACTGCCATTTATTCAGCAGATTATTATTCTCCACCTAGACCTCTCAATTTTGAACTGGGGAGAAAGCAATATGTAGATCTTATCAAATCTCTTCCCGTAAGAAAGGCAGGATTACCCTTTGTAGTTTGGTTAAGATGGCAATGTGCTATTTGGCCCGAACCACGAAGATTCACATTTAATATGCATTCCTTCCATTGTGCTCGAAAGTCGTTCGAACCATATATTCTTAAACCTCTTGTTATAAAGTTTGTCTTTGACCTTCTGAAAAAGTGTTAACTCCACATCACCTTCCTTCCTGCTAAAAATGTGACCACGTATGTATGCAGGACCCAGTGATGAGTAACACTTCTATTGGCTAATATCAAAATATATTGCTGCAGTCCGGCAAATAAGACCTAAACCCGTTATAAATTGTTCTCAAACAAATACATGTATCTAACAAATCCAATAAAGCCAGTATTACTGCTGGAGATATAAAGGAATCATAAAAGAAACCGATACTCACCCAAATGATGTCACCCCATTAATTTATGTTGATATGTCTGTGCTAGCCCCACCCTTGCATTAAGGTCTTATGGAGATAGTTTCGTTTAGTCATGCTCATATAATTCATGTAACTATCTATCGCATGTACAGGGTAATCCAACACAAAACTACTCACTTCTTGATTTTGTTGAGGAAAACAAAGGTGCAAAAAAAATCGCATTTTCGGTTTGCAAGACTAATGCTCTGCCGATATTTCGTAACTTATTATTCGAAAAGGCTTTGGACAATCGTCCAATAGAACGTTTCTGAGGCCCCGTAGCAAGCTGATGATCGTGCAGCAAACACAAAAGGGACAAATGTTGACCATAATTTCAATGTGTATTCCATATTTTTTTTCTGTAGCGTGTTGATGATCAGTTGATTACACTCTAGGGTTATAAAGTAAAGGAGATTCAATATGATGTGTCACATAGACCTCATGTCATGTAACAAAATTTTCAACTACCACTTTTGCGCTAATATATTATTCAGGCATCAGTTTGATCATCCAGAATTTCAAGTTGCTTGACCCGATCAAAAAATAAATGGGAGCTAGCATTAAAGAAAAGTGTTGTACAAGAACTGAAATGCAATTGAACGGGTCATTTCAGAAACCTTTTGTCACATTTTTCCGGAATGCTTTTTTGCTGAAAATGCTTTCTAAAGATAGATGAGTGTATAAAGTATACTTCACGTACTCGTATAGTTCTTTTCACGCTTTTTGGCAGTTGTCGTAATTACATACGCAATAAGTAAGCAGGTTGATTCCTACGGCCTCCCAGAGAAGCTTTGCAGATGGGGGGCTGACTTTTTCTCTGGCTGCATCCAACAATGTCAACGCGGGTGCTCCCCAGGGATCGGTCTTGGCTCCGAGAATGTTCCTCTTGCATATCATATTTGCTGATGAGAGCACTCTACATGGAATTCAGGGTGACAACCGATCTCGGTCGGTGAGCTGTAGAAAAGAAGTCTAGCAGCAACTTCCTCTCTGTCGAGAGACCTGAAGGTTATCATTGCTTGGGACGCAACAATGGGGTACAGTTTAATGCTTCCAAAACACAGTGCTGCACCTTGACTAACAAGAAGCGCCCTAGCGCTCATCAAAGTTCTAACAAAACACCGAATATGTATTTTGATTGGTCTGATCGGAGTCCAGATCACCGAGGACTTATTATCTCCTGAACAATTCAAATTGTGTGGCTTAAAAGTTTTTAAAATGATTCAATTTTTTGTCGATTACTAAAATGAAACAAGAAAAGAAGCAACGATAGTACAACACAAATAAGCTGTACTGTACTTTGAAAACTCTATGATCTGACAATAAGGATAATTGGAAATTCTTGAACATCCTTAATTATTCTATAACTATCATTTTGTCTAAGAGACACGAATAAACAAATGATTGTCATGGTACATCAAACATCCGGACGTTTCCAAAACTCCTAGATTCACCCTATACATATGTAGATACCCACATTCTTATTACTCATCTAATCACAATAACCCATAAACATCTCAATTCCAGTTCAAGGAGGGTGATACGGCGACCCTGGTCTGCAACGCGACAGGCCACCCCACGCCGGAAGTGATGTGGTACAGGGGGCGCGAGGGCGAAAGGCTAGGCATCAAAGGGCAAATGCTGACCATCCCCAATCTGACGTTCAAGAACGGGGGATTGTACCGGTGCTTGGCAGACAACAAAGTCGGAAAAGCGGCGCATGCGCATATCGAGGTCTTCGTTGAACGTAAGTAGATGAATAAGCTTGTAATACTTTATATAGTGAAATGGCACCTGCAGTCATCCAACCAATCTGGCGAAAGTTATAAATAACAAATATTCTGGAGGAAATTGTAAGGGAATAAATTATTTGATGAAAACTTGTCAACAGGGATACTCTTCAAGAATATGGCCCGTGTCAGGAAAAAATGCTCGCATCTATTCTTTTATTAGTTAAAGCAAGCGATTTTTATTTTTTGAAAGTTTTCAAAAATTACAAAGGGTTTTCGTTTTTCGCGTAGCATCTCAAAATTTTGAACAAAATCCAAGCAGTACTTCCCATATTATAGAGGGAACAAGGATTGGCGGACAGACAAACAGACTTACATAAATGTTTTTGCGTAATGTATATGTCATGTAACTTCCAAAAAACATAATATCTCATTTTAGAAATCCTTCCCAATTACAAAATTTCTTCGCTAAGTGGAGTGGGAAGATATGTGTATTTACATATCTTTCTACCTCTTTACGGTACCTACATACTTGCAGTATCATCTTCTAGAGATGCAGGGCTCAATAATAATGAAAAGTATATTTGTATAGTGTACACGTTCTGGTAAAGCGGAAGAACGTAGAAAGCACTAATAGTTCCAAATAAGCAGTCAATTGAAAGAAAATGGCTCGTTTCCAGACGGTCGTACTTTGACTGGCCTAGAAATAAGTCTGCTCCACGAAGAGCTCCCGCGCATACGCCGGTTTGCTGAAGTTTTTAATACTAGTTATGATCGGAACTGGTGGAAAATAATCTCTCTAGAGTGAAGTGTCTTACCTTCTCATCGCTAGCTTTCCAAGCTGATTTTTGAAAATCATTTCTCAAATCTCACTTTGCCGTGAAATGGCATATTCTTGCTTTTATGGCTCTTTTACAATCATTCCTAATACTTTACAAAAACATTAATAAAATAACGGCGATAAGAATGAGTTTGAAGATGCAATATACAGGGTGTTCCTTCATGATATGCGAATATTTAAGGGTGTCAATCTACATGAAAAATTAATATTGGTTTGCTTTATAAACTATGGTCCAAAAATGTTTCCTTACAAAAACTGGGGGTGTTGAAGTTTTAGGAAAAAAATGGAAATTAATTAATATTTTCATAACCGCCTCAGATATTTCACTGATATTTAGTATGTACTGAAAGTTAATAAAGTTGCATATTTTTCAATGCAAAAATAATTTTTAGCTTTAACAGTGGTATGCGTACGGGTATTGACTTCGATATTTTTTAAGAAAAAAATGGTACGCCAATGGTTTTTCGCCAAATAAAAATTACTTTTGAATTCCCCGTTCAATTTACAACAAATGATCTCTCTTGAGTTGCTTTCCTTTGATGTGCCATTTTTTAGTAAAAAAAATAAAAACCGTTCTATTGTCTAACAAAATTGTTATTAATTTAATTGGAAAAATTAAACACATTAGGGGTAATGAACAGCAACAACTGACAACATAAACATAACATTTAAACCAATGAAATGATTACAAAAATTGTTTAAATGGTCCCCTTCACTTAGTCTGCATGCTTCCGCCCTCCTTCTCATGGAATTGCGCTCTCGTTGAAATATCCCTGGAGTGTTTTTTATTCTATCACAAGCTGCAACTATTCTTTATCTTAATTCCTCTACAGTGTTAATAAGACTATTGCACACTAGTGTTTTAAGATAGCCCCACAAAAAGAAATCTAAACTGTTGAGGTCTGGGGACCTTGGTGGCCATTCTGGGGCCCACCGCGGCCAACCCAACGATTGGATAAACAGTTTGTAAATAATTACGAACCCCTACACTGAAATGCGCTGGTGCACCATCATGCATGTACCACATATTGTTTCTTATTACTAACGGAACATCATCAAGCAGCAAAGGCAACTGTTGTTGAAGAAAATTGAGGTAACTCTGACCGTCAAGTCGTCCCGGCAAGAAGAATGGGCCAATAAAGTGGTTGCCAATAATTCCTGCCCATACGTTAACCGAAAATTGGTGTTTGAAATGGGTTTCGGTTACGGCATAGGGATTCTTCTACTCACAAATGATTATTGGGGAAATTCTGAATGGCATTTCGAGAAAAATTAGCTTCGTCCGTGAACCACTGACAAAAGGTCACACGCCTTGGAAAATCAATGGGAAGTAATGCCTGTACTCTTAAAATATGGTAAGGATATAACAAAAAATCCACTAAAATTCTCCAAACAATTTGATGGCAAAGATTTAAGTGTCTAGCGATCTTCCTCGTACTCGTTTCAGGATGTTCTTCGACTTCGTGCAGCATTGCTTCTTCAATTTCAGGTGTTCTCACACTTCTTCAGATGTTCCTTTTCGGACAGAACCAGTTTCAACAAGACAACGATGAATATTAGAAAAGGTTCGACTATCTGGCAAAGCACGATCGGGATATGTCTGGTGATAAATCCGTCTGGCTTGCTCACCATTACCGTCCGCAAGGCCATATACGTAATGAATTTCCGCCATTTCTGCATTTGGAAAATTCACCATTATTAACAAGATTGTAAAAACTAAATAATGAAAAAGATGTCACTGCGAACAGATTTATATAACAGAGACCTGTCAAATGTCAAAAGCCAGTGACATATTCCAGAGCAACTAGATATTTGTTGCTAAACTGCATTCTTCAATTATTACATTAATTTTCTCGGACAATAGAACGGTTTTTATTTTTTTATTCAAAAATGGCGCATCGAAGGAAAACAATTCCAGAGAGATAATGTGTTTTAAATTAGACGGGGATTTCAAACATAATTTTTATTTGGCAAAAAACCATTGGCGTATCATTTTTTTCTTAAAAAATATCGTAGTCAATACCCGTACGCACACCACTGTTAAAGCTAAAAATTATTTTTGCATTGAAAAATATCAGTGAAATATGTATCTGAAGCAGTTCTGAAAATATTAATTTCCATTTTTTTCCTAAAACTTCAACACCCCCAGTTTTTGTAAGCAAACATTTTTGGACCATACTTTATAAAGCAAACTAACATTGTAGATTCACACCCTTAAATATTCGCATATCATTAAGGAACCTCAAGAGCTGGGTAACATTTGACACTGGAGATATTACTGCAGTCATACAATACAATTTCATTTTCGTTTCAATCACAACACTTATCTAGTCATTTTATCCGCAGATAAGCCAGTAGTTAATATTGAGAAATATATGGTTAACACTGCTAACGAACATGAAGCTGAGCTGAAATGCACAGTCAAGGCCTATCCTGCACCCGAAGTTCTGTGGCAAAGAAATGGAAAGAACATTGATGTCCACACTCCCAGGGTCAAGCTACGCAGGTAATAATTAAACGAATATTAAAACAATAATCATTGGTACTTTATTTACAATTTTTTACATTCGTATCCTCTTCCCAAGCCAACTTTGAAAGTCCTTGGAGTATTTTGCACATATATCTGTTTACCACAAACTTCAAATATTCAAATAAAGATGATCAATAATCCCCCATGTTTTTCTGGCCAATGAAAGCACATGTATTTGAAATTCTTCTCTAATATAGATTCGTATTAATCTTCTTATTTCGTACTTTTAGCAAAAAGAACGAATACATCGAAAATATCCTAGTAATCACCAACGTCCAGGAAGAAGACTTCGGTCAATACACCTGTTATGCCAAAAATAGCCTAGGAAAAGTAGAAAAGGTCGTGAGCTTAGTGAAAACTCCCGCTATACAGGAGTTTGTCAAACCTGAGAAACCTAACAAGGACGTGGTGTTGACGTGGAAAGTCGAATCTAAAGCTCCAGTCTCGAAACATGAGTTACAGTACAGGAGGCGAGGGGTAAGTTGAAATAGTAGAAAAGTTAGTTTTTCAAAATATCTAAGGCTCGAACATTTTGCCGTTAACCCTTGGTCACTACACATGTAACAGTCAGTCAGCTATCTGCAAAGCTTCTCTAGGAGGCCATCGGATAGAAATTTGCATAAGAGGACAGCGTGCCACAGCTGATCGAACGCTTTCATGATATCAAGAGCAACAACATGAGCCTCATCATATAACTGGATCAGTTTACTCTACAGTTGCGTTACGTGAGCTAGGATTACCCCAGTGCTCGCTGGTGCTTGGAACTATACGGCCTATCGTGACGTGACGCTCAAGGTACTCCAGAATAATCTAATTTATACACCTCTCCATCACCTTACTTATAACACAATTTCGGTCGAAATAATGTGCCCAGTGTCAACTCCATTCGTCAGTTGATGCAAATAAGAACAAATGGGTGAAGCTAAAGACTTGCCAAGGTCGGGCCGTGCTCGAACTGTTCGTACTCCGGAAAATATCGAGAGAGTTCGTGAAAGTGTAGTGGTGCGCCCTGAGACGTCTACCAGACATCGTTCTCAGAACGGGGTATTCGTCGCACATCATTATGCACTAAAAAAGGCTTGCATTTGCGGCCATACAAAATTCAGTTAACCCAAGAACTACAGCCTAGTGATCATGGAAGTCGCCGACAATACAGTCATACAAAAAATGTATATTCACAAAATCAAATGATGATTGGGAGGTATGTAACACTCTTAGGAATAAATGTGTGTATGTAATTAGAGAAGAAAAAAGAAAATTCTACGATAAACAAATCGATAATAACAAGTGCGACAGTGTAAAGATGTTTAAGACTTTAAAAAAACTGATCAATTCGAAACCGCATGATTGTGTAAATCAAGTTCAATTCGAAAACGGTAGCGAAACAACTTCTTTGGTGATTGCAAACAAACTAAATGAATATTTTGTGCAAAGTATTGTTGATATTGTGGGTACTGCCAATGCTGCACCGGATTATATGAAAATCAGTTTCCAGGGGGAAATGTTGCAAACACTTTCAAAATTTCACAGCGTATCATTGAATTATCTAAGAAAAAAAGTAAACAGTTTAAAATCAAATAACAGCTGTGCCGAAATCACTGCTAAAAACGTGCTGAAAAGCTGTTTCGAAATTTTGGGATATCCTGTATTAAATTGGATCAATTGTTCACTGAGAAGCAGTTCTTTTCCTGAAAATTTGAAATGCTCTACAATAACACCAGTTCCAAAATAAAAAATTCTAAAAGATGCAGCGATATGAGACCAGTAAATGCGTTACCAGACTTTGAAAAATTATTAGAGTCCATAGTGCATGACCAATTAATGCAGTTTATAGAAGAAAACAAAATTTTAGTGGAGGCGCAAGCAGACTTTCGAAAAAAATATTCCACAGAAACGGCTTTCCAGTTGGTAACTGAGAATTGGAGAAGAGCCATAGACTCAGAAGAAGTTGTCATATCAGTATTTTTGGATTTGAAGAGGGCATTTGAAACGATTGATAGAGATGTTTTGTTAGGTAAATTGAAGGCATATGGTATATCAGGAAGTGTTTTACAAAAGTTAATGATACTATTTCATCAAAAATTGAAAATACGTTGAGTGTTCCACAGGGCAGTATCCTGGGACCACTTCTTTTTATTTTATACATAAATGATTTACCTGCCATAGTCAAAAAATGTAAAATTCAGATTTTCGCCGATGGCACTATGATTTATATAAGTCCTAAAAATATTCAGACTGGTATCTCTTATATAAATGAAGACTGGAAATTTGTCTCAAAATGGTTAGCATCTAACAGACTAAAATTAAATACAAGTAAAACGAAAGCTATGTTATTCGGAAAAAAAACAATGTACAAATGTTCAACTGAATATTGATGGTGAAGATATTGAATTCGTAGAAAATTTTAAATACCTGGGGGTTTTTGTTGACTCTCGATTAATTTTTGATATTCATTATGAAAAAGTTATAAATAAGATTAGTAGTAAAGTGGGATATTTATCGAGAGTTTCTGGATGTCTGAGTTCATATAGCAGAAGAATTATCTATAATACCATCATTCTTCCAAATTTCTTGTACTGTTCGACTATTCTATATTTAGCAAATAATTCAATTTTTGAAAGACTGCAAATTTTACAAAATAAGTGCATGAGAATAATACTAAATAAAGATAAATATACTCCAATTAGGCAAATGCTTAGCAAATTAAAATGGCTCAATGTAAAAATGTTTATCAAATATCTTGTAATGATATTCATTTATAAAGTAAAAAATAATATATTTCCATCAAGTCTAACTAATTTAACATCATCAAATGTCGACCATCAGTTACATAATACCATAAATAAAGATGACTTCCATTTAATGACCAAAAAGTATAACATATGCTACAAATCTGTATTCCATCAAGGGTTGATTGAATATAATAAATTATACTCAGAGATAAAAGACCAGAAAACTTTGACAAAATTTAAAGTAAAATTGAGAAATCACTTGTTAAATCTACAATATGGCTTGAATTTACTAGTTCTAAGTTGTTTACAATTATTCTGTTTATGTAGCCAAATGTGCTAAATAAATCTTTCTATTACTACTAGTACTACTACTACAATATCGCAGCTTAATACCCAAAATATGTATATTTGTTAATAAGCAGTATTGTCGTATCTGGGAATTAGAGAACACTCGTGTCATCCATCAACGATCACTACATCCTCGTCGAGTCACAATTTGGATCGGTGTTTGGTATGGAGGTCTCATTAGACCTTACTTCTTTGAACACGCTGCAGGTAATTCTATTACTGTCACTGGCGAATGCTACCGTGATATGGTGCAAAACTTTCTGGCTCCTCAAATCCAACAATTTAACCTGCAAAACATGTGGTCCAGCAGGACGGAGCAACTTGTCAGACAGCTAGAGAGAATGAATCTTTTGCGAACAGTATTTCCGGGACGTTTAATTTCTCGATTTGGTGATGTCAATTGGCCACGAGGGGCACCGGATTTAACGGCTCCTGACTTTTTTTATGGGGATTTTTTAATAGGGTTTATGCCAACAGACCAAATACTGTAGAGCAGCTGAAGAACAATATTACGGAAGCGATTAAAAGTATTCCTCCCCAAACCCACCAAAAAGTGATGGAAAATGTAATCAAGAGGGCTCAGATTTGCGCTGCTTCTAGGGACGGTCATTTGTCTGATGTCATTTCTCATACATAATTTCTTAGTTTCAATAAAAGATTAAGATGAAAACAATTGACATATTTTATTTCATTCCACAAATATTCAGGATGCAAACCAGTCAGTTACATATCAAATTCAAATTCAAAATACATTTATTTGCCAAAAAACAAAAACAAAAAAAAAACATTATATTTACCGTATTATAGAAAATACACATACTTAATATTTTTGGCAAAAAGGACAAATCACCATGTATATATTATTTTATAGAGGAGTCAGATTAACACTTGAATAGAAACCGTCTAAATTTTATTGCGAGTAATGAGCGAGGCTTGAATGAGGCAGTAAAAAAAATGCGTAAAATTAGTTCCACGGATGTGAAGTACATATTGCAAGAAGAGAGGACATCACCAAAGCATATTTAGTACACATTGGACTCACATATTTTTTCAATTTCAGGATAGTGAATGGCAAACTATTGAACCAGAAGTGGCAAAAGAAGGTGAACAGAAGTACGTGGTAAAATATACACTTAAAGGACTAGATGCAGGAAACTATGAGACTAGGCTACGTTCAAAGAATGAGCATGGTTGGTCAGATTACTCTCAAGTCATGCCTTTCGAAGGAGGTGAGGATCCTTAGGAAGTTTAAGTCGATTTATGTGCCCCTAAAACGCTTTGTTTGATTAAACATTGTTTTGTTGAGTGTTGTAACTCGCATAAGCATGTCCTTCCGCTATATCTCAGTAGTTTTGATAATATTATATAAATTAAAGTGCCGAAATGTAAAAAGTGAATTGTTATTGCATAATGACTCCCGATTGGTGTCAAATGAACATTAAAATACGGTGACAGAATAGGTTTCAACGAAGCTGAAGCTCTCAAGACTCTAGCTCTAAAGCAGAACTATGAAATGTAGCTTGACTGACTACAGAAAATCGGGTTGAACGCATCAAGCACTTTTCGATTGTTCTGGTCTGATAGACAGGACTAGCTACTTGACAAATTAAGAGAAAAGATATGGGAGGTATAGTTCAAAAAATTGCAAAAGTCGTTAAAAACTTGGAATGTATCTCTACGTCATACCCATGAGTTGAGCATCAACTCCTTTAAACTAAAAAAATAACAAAAAACGACATTTATTTAATGGATATGAGTAGCTCAAGGAAGGATATGCTGACATTTTGAGTGAAATTTTCCTCTGATTTGCTGTAGCTCTTTGCTAGAATTCTAAATAAACTCTATCACAATCACGTAGTTGGCTTGTATATTAATTTATGTTTTGTTTTGTTTTCTCCACGCAGTGTTGGCTAAACATGGCTCCACTCACAAATCTCACAAAAAACATCATCACAAAGAGAAAGATCAAAAAGATCTGAGAGGTACAGAATGCATTTTTATTTTGTTTTATTTTTCTTAATTTTTAACAAAGAAGAAACATTCATGAGAAGGTATTAGCTGTTTGTTCTTTGATCGTTATTTAGCATTTCTTTAGAAATGAAAACTGAATCTACCCTGCTCCAAAAATATTGAATGATGGTGCGTTTAGATAAAATGTAGACTGCAATTGCTTCAGAGCATCATATAAAAAATGTCTCCTGTTTTATAATACCTTCTCAACAATGGAAAATACCTTGGACCATGTTATTAACAGTAGTAGTAGTAAAATAATATCAATACATTTCATCGAACATAAATCCCAATCTCATAATTCTGATCGTATGTATTTTCATCGCCTGTTATATGTGACGTCCTTTAGTTTCTTTCTTTTTCTGTATACACCACTACTGTTGGTAATATTGTTTCTGATGCATGTATTCTTACTTTCATTTATTTAATACACACACACATTTTATTAATTTACTCATCCTCATTTTCGTTTTAACCTTTGTTTTACATAGAAAAACAACTTCCTCCAGCACAAGGCACTCCAGCACAGCAACAAGAATTTGAACAAAGCTCACCACCTATGGGAGGTATTCATCCTTTTTCATTTCTTTTTTATTCTACTAGCTGTAACAAAAATACATGAATGGCTTTGTCTTTTTCAAAGCAAGGTATTTTTAAAAAAGATCAGTCCGATATACAGGGTATTAATAAAATATATAGACAAACTTCAACCATCGTATACTTGGTCAATTTGAAGACGAAATTTCCATATGAACATGGGTCTGCAAAGGCTTTGTTTTCAAGCTAAAGCATATTAGCACTAACAGAAATGATGATATTTTAATTAAGTATGCCCTGTGGTAAATATCACAAGATTTACAGTTGTTTTCAAACCGACCCTCCATGTAGTAGATACGGATAATCTTATCCAGTATTTTTTGAAAAAATAGCATGACATTGATTTTTTTATTGCAATACTTTTAATATTTGAGCATTGTGCTTATCTAGACACCTATGACGTACCCGAAAACAATTGAATTAATTTATTTTCTCAAATAATTCGTGGTCACTTTGAACATTTATTGTAAAACAAAATATTCGATATTTTCTATTGTAGACGTTCTATTCGAATGTTACTGTTCAAAACTATTGACCTTCTAAATAATTTTTTTTTCCAAAAATACAGGATAATACTATTTTCATCCACGTCCATATCGAGCCTCAGCAACTTGTAAAACATGCAAAATTTATCATAACTTATACCAACTGTTCAATAAATTCGTTTCATTATTCATAGAAATATTTACATACTTTATTAACACCCTGTATACTAGCTTTGAATAAGCAGTTCAATGAAGATCTTTGATTTGAGCTTGAGCCTCGCCTCCTCAAAGTTAATTTCATTGTTAACTTTTGTTTTTTGAATGGAAAGCCGCCTTTCTGACACCGGCAATGGAAAGAACAGATACTTCTACTTCCGTTTGAGGGTCAAGTATGTGAAGCTACGAAAAATAACCCAGAAGTTTAACAGGACTGTTGATAAAAAAAATTAAGATCTTAACGAGGATTTCGATTGTGATCTTGGATTCAAACTTGAACCTCATCTTCAAAGTAATTTAAAGTGCAACTAAACGTCAACCGCAAATCTTACTTTCTAATACGTTCTCATGCACTATTATGAGGTTGAAGGTGAGGCTCAAGGTCAAATCCAAGGACATCATTAAATTTTTTGTTCAAAGTTGGTATAGACCTGAGCATGACCTTTTCCAAAAATACGTTGCACGGAGAAATGCTGAACCGTTCCGTTACTTTTGTTACACCCTGTATATATTCATACATTTGCATGACGTCCAACCTGATTCTAATTGTAGACCACATTCAAAAATACATCATAGAAAATTATCTAGATGCACAGATTTATACAGTAATGCAACACATGCTAATGGTAACCAGACGTCAATGCTTTCAGATGGTATCTGTCATGGTATCTTTTTAATATCGATAGTATCTAATAAAAATTAGCTATTTTTTGTACAAAACTTTACATCAAAGGTATGACGTCCAACCTGATTCTAATTGTAGACGACATTCAAAAATACATCATAGAAAATTATCTAGATGCACAGATTTATACAGTAATGCAACACATACTAATGGTAACCAGACGTCAATGCTTTCAGATGGTATCTGTCATGGTATCTTTTTAATATCGATAGTATCTTATAAAAATTAGCTATTTTTTGTACAAAACTGTACATCAAAGGTATATCTGTAGTATTAGTCTTCATATCGAAACCTTTATTCTACTTTTCTTCGTAAAGTAGCGCTTAACCACTGTTGAAGTAAGTATACATACCATGCAGCGTTTAACTATAAAGAAAAAACGAGTTTTCTAAATCATATCACGACGTCATGTATATAGATTTCCAACCTTTACCAAAATTGGTGCGAATGCAAGAAATACAGATAAACAGTCAGACACAGAGATAGACAGACCGAAAGACAAAAATGTATGATTTGATATTCTTAGTGAAAATATAATGAGACACCTAAAATTTTTGGGCATCACTTTTGAAAAACAATTACAGACCAAATCTTGTGAACATGTCCATAAGACGCCTATAAAATTACGAATTATTAATAAATCATAAAAGGTTTCTTCACCTCGAAAAAAGTATCAGGAACATTTTTTTAACGTATAGAAAAACTTTGGTTGCAATACGTGAGTTGTTAATCATTGAAAGAGAACATACGCTGTACGCTCAATAAACAAAATGTTACAGAGTTTTTGACACTTGTCTTAAATTCCTTAATCCAAAGGACATGGACGTAACTTTATAACGATTTTTCTTTATTTTTCAGCTTCCCAGAGCGGCTCTGAAATTTCGAGGATATCTGCGATTCTGTTTAGTATATCCCTACTCTTTCTCTTCCGAATGCAGTGAAAGAATCTTGAAACGAATCAAAATTATTGATGTCGACTCTTCCAATTGCACTGATGGGTAGCTTCTACACAACAAAATACCAAAGTATTTCATTTGTCTTAGAAATAAGTTAAATTATGATGTCAGAACCTATTTTTCGTCCTCTGTACATAGTACTGATATATAGTTCGCTGATGGAAGTCGCGGGAGCGTCAGGTACTAACGGCCAAGAAACCTCAGTTTGAAAGACGTTATTAGCGGTATATTCGCAATGTAAAGATACATGGTTTATTCTAAAAAGAGCATGCACAGATCGAAATCTCTGTCCCAGCAAAAGTTACAACTGATTATGGAACTAGTAGTTCTCTGTACCAACACACATTGGCTGTATCTAAATGGTTCTAACAGCTCTAGTTCTAAGTTAGTAGATGGGAATATACAGAATAGATAGTATCGATCAGCTCTTCATAATATATTTTACGGTTTGTCATACAATAGTCAAGAATCAGCGTCGACGAAAACTAATTTTGGACAAATTCAAGTAAAAATGAATATATGGAGTTAATTATAGGAGTCTCAAGAACAAGAAATAAAAAGTACATAGGCAAATGTTGATGATTCTAATGAATGTAACGTTTTTCATTCAAAATACAATAAATTCTCTAACTTCCAGAAGACTGAAAGTATGATAATTTTAAATTAAGGTTATGTTAACGACAACAGGTCATGCAGTCCTCCATCTTAACAGAACAGTTCTGAATTAGTTCTAAACTATACTTACCGCAGAAAATAATCCTGAACTCGTTCTGACTAATTCGGAATTGTTTATTGGAACATAGTGGCATTACATCTTTATATTTTTCTTTATTCTTATACTATCCATACTTTGATGATTTTCATATAATTTGATGGATGATGTAAATGAACGATTAAAGGCATCACGTGATCTTGACATATTCACAAGTTTTCGATAACGGATATTTCAAATATCAAAAAGAATTTTGAGGTCGAGGAAACAACTATGATTTTTTTTGTGTAAAGAGAGGTTTTTGGTCGTTAGTCTATGTTGTTCTGTGATATCGTCAGATAGGTGCAAAATTGCGGGCCTCCTACAAAGTCTAATGGATGCACTGCAAAAATTGAATTGGAACATTTGACCGTTTTTCTAACATCCTAGTAACCCAGGAAAATGTCTCAAATACATGGTTATGGTCTTTCTGGTATCCTACTATACATCAAACAAGAATGAAGTAAAAATAATATTGTTTCCTTCAGTATTTAAGTTGCTATTGCAGTACTTTAAAAAAGATAATATTAAATCAAATAATACTGACGATACAGATGTTTGTCTGCTATTATTTTTTATACTTGGGCAAAGGAGGGGCCACCATGCAGACACTAGTGGGAGTACACATGTGAATGTGAATGTGACAACAGTCAAACTAGCACCTTATTAATAAAACTTACATTACTAGACCCTGCGTGCCAATACATACAGGAAACAGAGCTTATTATTTTCAAAGCCAAATGTACCAATGTTGCCAAAAATGTAGATCTTTATACACGATGTACTGAGTTATGTCTTCCTATGTTTGATAATATTTACATGAAACTATCTAATATAATGTAACACTTGAAACTTATCATGTGCTTTTTATGTTGATAGGACTCCATTGTCTGACCGCTAATTCAAACATTATACAGTGTCCTGAAAGTTGGGTCTTTCCTTTCCAGAAGCACCTTCGTTTGAAATATCAAAGCTAATGTGTGGTGAAGCAAAAAATCAAAAAAATAAATGATAGCTGTCTCGGGTAGGTTGAGAGGAATATGTAAGGGCTTAACCGTGTTCACCTTAGTTTTATACACTAAACATTTCATTTGACCCCAAACAAAAAAGAAATCACGAAGGATCTTTAAAAACGTTCTGCATGCACTCGCGAAGCTTCAGTAGCATTTCGAAGACACTCGCCGTGAATTAAAATAATATGGACAACTCCGATATTGCTGTATGAGTGTTCCATTTTTGTTTCCTTTTTTGAACCTATATCTGAGGGTTTAGCAACACGGCCAGCGCCAGTGCCTCGATTGAGTACTGATGTGCATAGTACGGGTTTACATTTGACCTGATCAAGGTCCAGGACCGCATTAGGTTTGATTGATTTTGCGTAAAATCAACGTAATCTTGAGACTTTGGTGTATAAATAATATATATATATATAAATAAAGCGATCTCGGCATGCTACAGGACCGTTCAATATACCTATAGTCGCAAATCACTTTATAGGAAAGAACCAATAAATGAATTTTCACCTGGAAGATAAAGAAACAAAATACTTTTGTCATTCTACTTGAAAAAGGCCATCGTGGTGGCCGAAACACCGTACAATAGACACTAATTGAAAGATATGTGGTTTCAATTAGCGGCGAGACAATGGAGCTAAAGGCTCTCTGATACATCTCACTCATATTAGCCACTAAGTATAGCTGTGCTGAATGAAGAAACGTTGCTAACAATTTAACGTAATTCTATATTTTTCAAATTTATTTGATATTTGGTGCTATAGTTTGAATACCCGATAGACCTTATAACGAAATATGGTTTTCTCAATTATTTTTCTTAAATATGCGCACGTACTATTGCTTCATCTCATTTCATTTACGGTAATCGCAATGAAGATGTTCAATAAATATTAAGAACAACTATGACAGGTAATTTCAACAGATTGTATAATTTACGCTTTTTGTACTGCTTGTAACCTCTACCTACATAACTATATCCTTGAAACAATGTACAAATTACTGTTAAAAGAAATCACTATGATATTAGTTCGATACCTAAACCGTTTGGCAAGAAGTAATCATATTTCATATCAGTGTTTTGGTATAGCAACTAGCGATGCACTCTTACTATATCTTTATCAATATGTTCGATTCAAAAATGTGTGAGTTGGTGGACTTAGAAGTATATGACAGCTGCTAATTAACATTCGACAAAATATGCAAGATATCTATCAAATCCAAAAATAATTAATTTCATTAAATACAGTCTATTATTTCGATATACATATTAAATATCTCACATTTTCAAGTTCTGTTATGCAAATTACAAAAGAATTAATGGAAAAACAAAAAACAAAAATGATGATTTAAAGAATGTCCCTCATGTGTGTTTTCAATTTGTAGTTACAATGTTGTCGAAGAACCCCTGATACTCCAGAAAACAGCTTAATAATTTAATTTCACAATGTTTTTTATATCTTTCGCAAAATGAAAATACTTACCCCACCAACTTAACTTGCGCTTCCGCATATTTTTGAACACCCATTTAAAATATTCTATATTCATCGGACAATCTTAAGATGCCATAATGTAATATTTGTTTAAGTTTGACAGCTGTTGAATCGGCACTACAAAACTTAATTCAGTAAGTTACCTGTAATATTTTATACATAATATTTTTATATGGATTACGGATTAAGATTGGTCAGTATTTTTGTCCTTATGCTTTCGATCTTCAAATTATTTGATAGTCCTGTGGACAGTAGTGTCGTACAGAACTGAAGTAGTATTTATATACCTTCTGTAGTAACTGTAAACAAAATTTTCCAAAGAGCGAACTGACCTCATTTGTCTTATTTCTTCATACTGCCTTCAATTACTAGTTACACGATATTTGAATGATGATAAGTTTTTTCATTATATCTATAGTGAATCGAGTTGAGAGCGGTTCCCATTTGTATTATTGAAGAACTCTCTTCTGTACTGCACTACAAATCCTAATAACGATTCCCTGTTCAATAAACAAAATTCCGATAAATCTTTAGAAGTTGTCTCATATAATTTTATATTTTGTAGTTATACATTTAGTGTGTCTTGAAGTTGCGTGTACAAACTTAAAGAATATATTTGCAGGTAATTCCAAGACACTCAACCAATTTAGATGTAGGTGAAATGTAAATACTATTTTTGTTTAATTTTGTGTGATGTAACGTATTTATATTTTTACAACGTTAACATGGTTCCCTCGATGTTAAATGTTGAAGAGGTGAATGACAACAATACGTTATATTCTCGATAATTTTACCAAACACTTATGTTAGAAAATATGAAGGAAATATTGAAAACATAATGTGGAGATGATTTTAAATTACATCAAGTACCTATGCAATATAGATTACTGAGTATGAACAGATTTTCAAAGTGTGTTTTTTCATTGTGTTTTATACTGTCCTGTTTCGATCTGACTTATACGTATAATTAATTAGCTTTTTTATTATTAGTTTTGTATTTCATCTCTTCGACAATTTTATGGCTAAAATCAAGAGCTAGTTATTTATTTTGTTTTCAATTTTATTAGGACTGATAGGGGAACGATGAATGCCTTATACTAAAGTTAAAAGGAAACGGAAATGCAGAGAATTTTATTAAGAAAAATACAATGAACATTTAGATTGTTGCTTGAAACCTTTTGTCTCTAGGCATAGACCTTCACAGGATTTCCGTTAAAAATTGGGATATTAAAGAAATTCTGAACAATGCGATGCTTGAAATTTTTAATCGAAATTCTTTGTGGGCTATGAAAATTGTATATGTATGTATAATAGAAAAAAATAATTAATCGCTGAATGTGTTTCATTTCAACCTAATAAGACTGACACCTTCTACGAAAAGATGACATGCACATTTTATTCAATCACGTATATATGTATAATTTCATAGAATGAGTTTCGATGTTACACTTTTTAGAGGTGTTAAAACCATTGCCTTTACCTTCCTCTTGCAAATGTAAAAACTTGCCAAATACCATAATGATGGTGTATATTATAGTTTCAATCTGCATTTGTAAAGTGGCGTGCAATGATACCATATTTTATTTATTTTCCTCAATCCAACGTCATCAAACAAAGTGCTTAAATTGCAAAGCCGTAGCATACAAGATTTATTCTCACTTTCAATAGTGGTTAGTGAAAAATTAACCGCTAACGGGGGCACTCGCTGCTTCAAAGTTGTCACTTTGTTTTTTGTCACCAGCTTTAGGCTATCATGAGACTGCCCGATTATTGATTTCATCTATAATGTCCCTACTCCCAATGTTATATGGAAATTAATAAATTCATCTGTGACAATACACGAGCGTATTTAACGAGCTTCCCGAAATAATTTTCTTCTGTGGTAACTCGGCACAACATTCGCTGAAAAATTTTCGTACAAGAACATATCCACGAATTTCATGCTTACGGCTGTACTTATCAGTAAATCTGCAAAACGCTGCTGCCAAGCTTCTGGCAAACAGTGTAGCTCTCAATGAACATACATTATACTTAGACAGAAGACCAATTTTTGCAACTACACTTAATAGTTGAATATTGGAATAAAAACAATGATCATTTATTTGAACGCCTGAGCATATCGTATCTACGAGCCCCTTCCCACTTCAGTTGGCCCAACTATTGAAATCTTAGTTTTTTTCTTATCAAACACAAATAATAAAAATGTAGCAGGGTGTTATACTTTTAAAATATTAACAATGAATATTTTGATAATATATAGTAGAAAATACCAACTTTATCACTCCCTAATCAAATTTGCAGCATAAAAATAACACATGTTGCAATTACAGCATATCAATCTATTTTCATTTCAATGCAAAATAAGTTTATAACGCATAGGTGGCTGTGAAAAATAAAAGCCATGACAATTGTTTTTATTAATCACAGCTGTCAGAATACGTTTAAAATAGTTTTGGGTAGTTAAGGTTTTCAAAATGGGTAGGGGAAAGGTTATTAGTGAGAAAATTCGGTTACTGATAATTAAACATTTTAATTCTGTGAAATCAAACTCAGAAATTGCAACTTTGTTAGACTTATCGCGGTACAGTGTGTGAAGTATTGTTAGAAGATATAACGTAACTGTTTCAGTTAATATTAAGCCACGATATGTGAAAAAAAGTAATATCACAAATGCTGACCGAAGAGCATTAAGAAGAATAAGCGTGAAAAACAGGCGTGCCAATTATTTACAATTAAGTACTCTGTGGAGTGACGCTGTTGGAAGAAGAATTTCGAGGTTAACAACTCATAGAGAGGCCCACAAACTGGGATTTAGTACTTGCAAGGTAAGTTTTCTTATAAAAAAAAGTGAAGTAAAAACCCTAAAGTTGCACAACTTGTTTATAGGCCAAAGAAAAGCTACTATTAACTCCACTGCAAAAGAAAAATCGGCTTAGATGGGCTAAAGAACATATACAATGTACACCTCAACAATGGTGTGCAATACAATGGAGTGATGAGGCCCGATTCGAAATTTGTGTGGGTGACAGTCGCAGTAGAGTTATTCGCAAAAAAATGAAGCATTCCATGTTGACTGTCTTAAGAGAAAAGTGAAATTTCCAGCATCCATTATGGTCTGGGGCATCAAAAGGAGTAGGAAAACTTCATTTTATTGATAGAAATGTGGATACAAACAAATATTTGGTAATTTTAGAAGAATCGCTTTAACCAGTGATGGAAGAATGTTTGACATCCGGCCAAGATTTTGTGTTTCAGCAAGATGGTGCAGAGTGCCATACCCCAAAAAAGGCTACAAAATGGATGGAAGAAGATTATGTACCACTTTTGAAATGGGTTTCTAGCAGTCCAGATCTGTCACCTATTGAAAGTTTGTGGCACGAGATGAAAAAGGTTGTACGACAACATCCTGCTCGTACAATCACCGAACTGAGACAAAAGCTTCAAGAAATATGAGATTGTTTTGCACCAAATTTTTGCCAAAACTTGGTTAACACTATGCCCCAAAGAATTTCAGCCGTAATAAAAAATAAAGGTGATGTTACCCAATGGTAATCTTTTAATTGTTGCTTTGTTAACTTCGCGCATTTATTCGCACATTGTTTATTTGTTCAGATGTCCTATTAGTTATAGGTCTAAGTGATTTCAAATATGTATGTATTTTTTACGACTAGAGTATATCTAAAATGTTTTTGAGAAAATAAATTGTTTTAGAAGTAAATAGTTTCGTCATGTTTAGTTTTAGGCATATTTGGATAGAAATCTTGAAGTGGGCCAACTGAATTGGGAAGGGGCTCGTACGCTTTAATATTCAGTGAGTTCAAATATAGTTGACGTCGTAATGTGTACGAGAGAGAAGCGTGCAATCTGTGAAAAAGTGCGCCGATGGCATCCGTGACCTCGTACTCGCATTGCTAGGCAACGAGGTGTTTTCATCTCTTACATTCGTATTGCACGTTTCTCTCTCGTACAGTGGTATTTGGTTTTCAGTGTTTATAATTAACCATTGGCGATTTGTTGAATATTTAAAATCATCACCACCGCCCCCCCCCCCCTGCACCTGGAGAGCTAACCTTTATTCAAGTAGGCTGTGAAATGCCGTCATTGAACTGTAGTAATTGTAGAAATAATAGTTCAATCTATCATGGCATTTATTTTCACTGCGTTGTACATTTTTACCAATTTAAATTTAGAAATCATTTTCATTATTTTCCTGAATGGCAGTAAGATGAGTCTGTTTCATTATTATTAAACTACAACATCTCTCCAAAATAAGCACCAGCCCAAGAACCATAGAACCTCCCTGAACTACACAATAGATTTTGACAAAAAATGATTTGTTTAAACAAATGCAATAAAAAGAAAAAACCTTGTATTTTCATTTATAATTTGTTGTGCGTTTATAACATATTTATCACAGAGTTAGGCGTCAGTTTCGTGGGAATGTGTTAGCAAGATATAGTAGTAAATTGTCTGATTTTTAGCGGTTTTATTGCAATAACTTGAAGATTCAATGCCCGATGTTGGTGTTGCAAATTTAATCGGTAGGTATTTTAGGGGTAAAAAAAGAAACCGACGTCCATTCCCTTAGCGATGGAAAAAATAAAACTATCATTGCTAATCCCATATTTCGTACATAAAAAAATAAAGCTGAAAATTTTTCTTGGTACAGTCCATATTCTCGTGCAGTAACCCGTATCAAACATATTTACCAAATAATTTGTCCGCATTCAATTTCCCTCAAAAATGTTTCTATACGTTATTTCTTAGACTAATCTGATTTCAATATTCACTATTGTTAGCAAACACCTGTGACTAATTCTGACCACAGGCACACCTATAAATTGGGATGCATTGTTTTTTGATAGATTTAGATTCCAGACTATCTAGAGATTTCTCTAGCCATTTGGCCACTATCGCAGTTTTTTGTCGGTAAGATCGGTAATTATTATTTCCCGTTGTTCAAGTATGCTGAATGTGCGAGTAACCCGGACACTACCAGCAGTCTGACAAATGTTATTGGTGAAAACTTGCATATTTGAAATCCTATACTTGCTGGTAATTGGTACCAGATTTATCAACTAACTTATGACAGATTAAAAAAAATCACATCCACAGTTGTCATATTGACAACAGTATTAGAGCGCCAATGTTGGTCAGTTATGTAGTAAGTGACATAAACGTGTGGCAAGTGGGATCGTCAACTGACAATATACACTAAAAACCAAATACCACTATCGTCGTAATATGTACGAGACACAAGCGTCAGAAGCATGTAATACCTGTGTTAGAAGGAGATAGAAGCAACTCGTTGCCTAGCAACTCGAGCTTTGAGGCCACGGAGACCATCGGCGCACTCTTTCTAATATACATATTGTACGCTTGACTCTCTCGTACACATTACGACGTCGGCCAAATTTGAACCTCACCAAATAAATATGTTCTTATTACATATACAGAAGACATCCAAAATTGGGGTGCTACTGCTTATGGTAGCAGATCACCACTAATTTTCATCAGAGGCAATATGACAGGCCGACGCTATATTCAGGTAGTGGAGCTTCATCTTATTCCATACCTGAACACCATAAAAAACCCGATTTTAGAGCAATACAATGCCAGACCGCATGTTGCTTGAGGATGGTTAGCCTTCAAGGATCAACATCGCATCAACCGTTTACCTTGGCCACCACCTATCTCCAACTGAACATGTCTGGGACATGATAGGTCGCAGGCTCTTGAATTTGCAACACCCTCCACATACTTTAGCAGCTTTTACTCGCGAAGTTGCACTAGTCTAGCATGAGATACCCCAACAGGATGTCGACCACCTTATCAGCACGAGGCCCAGGCGTGACAATGAGTGTATAAGAAATCGTGGATCCTCAACACATCAATGAACCAGCTTATGCAGCCATTTGACGAATCAAGCTGAAAATTTAATCATTTTACTAGTAAGGGACACTGAACATATATGCCAAAAATTAGTAAAATCGGATAAACATACGTAGGTGTTTAGGTTTTTTTGTCACTCAGTATAAATTAATCCCAATATGTTATTTTAACATTTTCATATCAAATTGGAGTGCTCATCACAACACGTACAATAAAAATGTGGGGCCCAATGTTTTTCCACGAGTAGTTTCTGAAAAACAGGGCCTCCGAGTTGGGCAGTCCGTACACTACAGTAGCATATTGTAGGTCCTTATCAACATCCCTACTGCCCGGAAGGTGGCCCAATTTTGCATGGATGGAGTATTATTTTTTGAAACACAAACTTTTCCAAAAGCTGTTCAAGTTTACCCTACACCTTCCCAGTGGGAATACCTTTTAGAGATATTCAGAAGTATACACGGTGTTAGAATATTGACCTGAGTAATAAGTTTGCTTTTTTAATAGATACCTATAGTTTTGTTGCATATTTGTATAGACCTGAATGCTTCTGAGTTTTGTCGAGCAGTTGCTGAGGTAATATTTATGTATTTTAACAAAAAAATAAAGCGTAATATTTAATAGACAGAGTACAGAGTTGTTCTCTATTAGATGATGATATCTTAAAGTCATTTGTTCCCTAGTTGCTACCCAGTTCACCCATTCCTTGAAGTATTCGAGTCAATTACTTGTATACAGTTCTCAAAAATTGATAATGAATTGTATGTTGAAACATTCAAGCACCCTGTGTATCTACAAATGTAGGACGTCTTTATGGCCTCCTTGATTTTTATAGTCTTTCCTGTCCTTCAGAAAGGCAGAGGTACTTCTAGATTTCTGTTTCGCGTAAGCGATCTATTTTGAGGTTATATTGCCTTTTTGAATTTTAACAAAGCTGCTAAACCTTGATTTTTATCAATCCTAAAATTTCTTAAGATTCAACAAGAAAACATAACCTCACAATAGGAGAGCGCTGACGCTGGCACGGAACAGTAGAAATCTAGAAATACCCCAGCCTTTCTTTAGGACAGAAAATACTATGAAACTCAAGGAGGCCATAAAGTCGTCGTGACTGTAGGAACGATTGACGATACGGCCTTTCGGTGAAGAAATTAGGTTAATCAATGTAAAAATGCATTTTTTTCAGTTATAATGATCGAAACACAGGTTCAACACCTTTACGTTTTTTAGCAAAAAGTCACTCTCCATAAGGTTTATGCAGAGTCCTTTCATTGAAATAAAGAAACGTTTATCGGTATGCATCCCCTCGTATGACAATCCCATAAAAATCGCCCTCAACCCATCCATCCGTGTGTCGCTAAGCTTATCAACAAACATCCATCATTCCACTCCTTTACAAGACCGCACTAATAAACTAATTCAGCATGATTAAAATTTTCAGTAACCATCCGTTTACTCTGTTGCGCATAGTTTACAGACCACAAGAAGTGAATTCACTTGTGGGAAGTTCTTTTATATTTTGAAAAATAAGACAAGCAAATCAAAGAGGTTAAAGCTCCGCTGGTATCACTCGTCATGGTGTCTTCCCTGCGTCAAAAGGTACTAAATATACAGGGTGTTCCTTAATGATATGCCAATATTTATAGAACGGTTTTTATTTTTTTTACTCAAAAATGGCGCATCGAAGGAAAACAATTCAAGAGAGATCATTTGTTTTAAATTGAACGGGGAATTGAAAATAATTTTTATTTGGCAAAAAACCATTAACGTACCATTTTTTTTCTTCCAAAATATCGAAGTCAATACCCATACGCACGCCACTGTTAAAGCTAAAAATTATTTTTGCATTGAAAAATATGCAACTTTATTAACTTACACTAAGTATTAAATATCAGTGAAATAACTATCTGAAGCGGTTCTGAAAATATTAATTAATTTCCATTTTTTTCCTATAACTTCAACACCCCGAGTTTTTGTAAGGAAACATTTTTGGACCATAGTTTATAAAGCAAACTAACAATAATTTTTCATGTAGATTCACACCCTTAAATATTCGCATATCATTAAGGAGCACCCTGTATAAATTGCAGAGAATTTTCTCTAGTTACCCGGAGGGTAATGTTTTTCGCGCATGGGTCAAGTCTTTTTTACGAGTATTTATTACGGACAGAATAACAGCTGATTGTCCAGTAATATTTCAAAATTCCCTATATCGACCAGTGCCACACAATTCTGACGGATTTGACAGATTTGACTTTGTTAATCATCTCTGCTTAAAACACCATATGACTTTAAAGGGTAATAAAATAACCATATTTGAATTCCGTTGCACTGATGACGAACAATTAAGCAGAAATACGTGTCTGTAAAATTACAGCTACTGGAAAGGACCTACCTCGTAATCGTCATATCCCAGATGTACTATAATAGTTTTATAATAAACATTTTCATATACTTCGTATATTTTATTGTCGAAATTCCCTGTCACTAAAAGTATCTAGATATGAGAACAACGGCCCTAAGTTTTACCAGATTTACACCCCATTCATTATTGCCAACGTTACAGACTAATACAAATATGTCACTTTCTGATCTGCTGTTCACCTTATAGACATCAAAACGTATGCATTCATGTATCCAAAAAATTCTATTTCAGGAACTATAGGCCAATCGACATATTAGGTGGCATTGAATTAGTCTTAGCTGTGTGAGTGACACCTGCCATGTTAAAATTATATGACAAAATGGCAGATTTTAATAATAAAAATAAATATTGAAATTCCTATTCCACGGGCAACAGCTAAAACAGCTTGGTGTATTTTGACATATGTGGTGTGAGAGATATGTGGGTTGTCTATATCTCATCCTGCGTTTATGGCGAATATGGTTGTCACTTACTTACCCCGTGCGCATGCACCGCTAGGACAATTCAAAGAAGTAACAGAGTTAGTAGCTAACCTCCGCTGCAGCCGCAAGTGAGACCTATCCTTTAAGTGCACCCCCGCTTGTTCTACCGCTTCTAAAACCGGTTTTCGCACGTCACTGGCTCAACACGAGCGCTCCTACATCACCACTACGTCAGGAATTTGGACCAATTGAGCGGAAATAGAGGATCCAAGGTAGGCGACAACAAGCATACATTTCTCGAACCAGCCGCATAATACAGTCCACTCAAATACTCTAATATACTTTTTGATCCTTCTAAGACGGATCCCCCTCTAAGAACCCTTTCTTGGAGCATTTTTGCCAATTTTGGTTCATATTCAATTAATCTCATTTACTCATCAGATTCAATTGTTGCGTCTGTAAGTAACCGCCAGTAACCGCATAGATCAGTACTCAGGTCCATTCAGTCTTGTTTCACAACCATAGCCGACAATAAACTTAAAAGGAAAAGAATTACTGAAATATGGAATTAAATAAGATTTTCGAATGCCTTGACATCTCTAAAATGGCACAAACTGGTTTGTTAGATCCTGGCCAAAATAAGCGATTTCTTATTGAGGCCAACGTACGCATTGGGGTTGATAACAGATATTATTCAATTAAATTCATTTATCATGATTTATTAGAGAGGAAATAAAGAGATGAGGTTTTTCTTAATATTTTTGTCGCTTTAATTCATAACAACCTAACTCTAACCAATATAGAAAAAATCTCGCATTTGACATCATCGGTCGATGGATCTGCTAACAGTATGTTGTGCTACCCTTTAACTTCGTCCAATTATTTAGAAGCATATCAAGCACTAATGTCCAAATATACTAATAAACGGCTTTTAGCAACTTCACACTGGAAAGAAATTGAGAATACACCACGCATGGATTATAAAAATCCTCGCTGCTTCATATTATTCAAAACTCAAATACTGCCTCTAATAATACTTCATCGCCTTTACTTGAAAATGCACAAACTTCAAGTTTGTAAAATAATATTTCAAATACGCTGGCCACTCGTCCTGAATCCGCATCTGTGTCCCAGCCAACCACAAATTATTTCGCTTATTCCACTAAAATATTATTGCCTATGAGTGAAGTTAATAATTTTGATATTTTAAGAAATGATCAAACCTGTAGAAAACTCATAGATACAGGTAAATGTCTCGAGTTTCTAAAACAAGCGCAGAAAAACTGGATTTATCGATGAAAAAAAAATCGGTTACTAATTACGGATTAGGTGGTATGGGAACGTATCATAATTCAGACCAAATTTCTGTTACTGTTACCCCTCGAAATAAATCGCAGCCTGCTTTAAATGTTGAAGGTATTGTCTTAGATAAAATTTGCGGTAACATACCTTCTACTACGATTGATGTGACATAATGTACTCATATCAAGGATTTAGAACGGGATGACCCGGAATTCTTCATTTCTCAACCTATCGAATTCATTTTGAAAGTAAATTTTTTCCAACACATTCTTATTGGTGGATTCCTCTCAGAGTAATTTACCTCGAGTAATCAATACATTTTTTGGATACAGGTTATTTTCATTGGACAATTTGATTCTCATGAATAATAATAATAATGTTTATTGGTCCAGTTACAAATTTTTCATATAAATAGTAGGGTAGGTGGGGGCAAATATCCGCATTTTAGCATTTGTAGTTGCTTGTGACGCATTCGTCTATAACACGAACTTCAAACTTGTTGACATGTTAGAACTATTAATACTCTTGACTTGTAACATGAATCAAATGCAAAATATACGGATGTATGTTTGTGAAAAAGTGTCATACCAAAACATGATGATCCGGACGTTTGCCCCTTGGAAGGGGGTAAAAATCCGCATTCAGGACTTTTGCCCCTTTCAGAAAGTACCTCCAAAAAATGAAAACTGCATGTCACATAACTGAAGAATATATTTCCAGAAAAACATAGTATTTTATAAAATACAAAAGAAATAATATTTATAACAAAACAAAGTTGCTCAAGTCTGTTGAAAACGTAACCGAATCCTTGAACCTGGCGGAACTGCCTGTCTGTGGCATGGGGAGTCTACTTACTATGTCACACTTATTGACAAAGAATTCTTCAGTAGTTTCAATGAATCTCTGTGTATCGGACGCTTTTTTGAAATACCTTCCGCTACAACCATCTTCCATCACTTCAATAATCCGCATCACGTAATGGCGAAATGATTTTTTGTTTTTTCCGTATACTTTGACAACGACAAACTGTCCTGGGGTAAATTCACGGACTGTTTCATCATCACTGGTTGAAAGATTCAAATCGCTACTACTATCGTGAAGGGAAAGTCCTGATTCGGATTCCGATGAGGTCTCGCTATTTTTTCTTGTGAGATTTTGTTTTTCTTTGAACACGTTTCTTTTTACTTTTTTATCCCTTTTAATCTTCGCTTTTCTTTCCTTTTCTTCCATTTTTCTTTTCTTTTCTTGCTCTATATTTTCTAATTCCTCTTTGTTTGGAGTGGAAGTGAGTAAAGTAGATTTGAGTCCTTTTCTCGTCCGCTTTCTCTTTTTAGAAATTATAGGGAGAGGAATAATATCAGAAGGTAGCACAACACTACCTTCACAGTGTGAGGAGCACGATGCTTCCGACAAAATTAGGGAGTTGTCTGGTACATTATTTTTCTTTTCATTAGATTCGAGCATTATTGCTCCACTATTGCCATTTCCACTATTTATCTCTCCTCTATTGCTCTCTCCACTACTGCCCTCTCTACTGGTGCCCTCCTCACCTATGCCCTCTGCTACATTTCCCCCTTCGTTATCGCCTTCGGGCTTGTTTTCTTCAAATACAATCACTAAATGCATGTCAGGGTCATTTTTGTCCAGGTCGTCTATGTCGTCAATCTCCTGTTCGGTCACAGAAGCTGGAAGAAAGTCTTCTTCAGTGAAAATATTTTCATTGAGTGGGTATATTCCAGTCATCTGAAATCCATTAACGGCTTTTTCAATACTAGCAGTTTTTTCATAGGCCTGCTTGAATAGTCCAGCAACGTGATATTCTGTTACTACTTGTCCAGGATTCGAGGTAGTCCAGTTATCACCACCACACAAGTCATCGTAGTAACCTTTAAGTGGCCTGAAAAAACTTCTGTCCAAGGGCTGTGTACGGTGACTACTATGTGGTGGAAGACTGAGCAAGTGTATATTATTATTCTTTGCGTAGGTTATCGCCTGCAGGCTGGTATGAGAAATGTGATTGTCCAGAATCAACAGTATAGGGCTGTCAAAAGTAGGATTTGTGTACTTGCGAAAATGCTCTAAATAATCTACGAATCTTAGTGAATTCATGTATCCTGAGTCCGTTACACCTAAAGCTGAACCACTTGGAGCATCCTTTATCAAAAGAGAGTTTAATCTCTTTCGCGCAAAAATAAAAAATGGTGGAACATAGTGACCCGTTGCACTCATAGAGCATGCCACTGTCACAGTCTTTCCCTGCTCAGCAGCTACATTTTTGGCTACTTCTCTTTTTCCAGTGGGAGCCACATGTTTCGGTAATTTACTTGGGACGGTTTGAAATCCACTTTCATCCATGTTGTAAATTCTGGAAATTTGTACTTCTCAAGGACATATTTCAAATTTTCGAAATACTGAGACAATTGCTGCTGGTTGAATCCCATTGTTCTAGCTACGCTAGTTTTTCGAGGGGTACGCAATGAAAGTCGATTCCTTTTCATGAATTGTCTCGTCCAATCTCTACCTGCTAGTCTAGTTTCATTATTAAATGGGTGAGGGATACCATTTCTGTGTGCGAACTGATATGCCAGAAAGCGGAGCGACTTCAAGGTAAGTCCGTAGAAACGTAAGTCCAATGCCTTACAATGGTTCACCATCTGTTGTTCTTGCACTGCAGTAAATACTTTTCGAAACCGCCCTAATGAATTTACGCCACTGCCAGCTTTTATCCTCTTTCGAATAGTTGATTCATCGTAGCCAAGGGCTCTTCCTATTTCCCTAAATGATAGCCCCTTTTCTCTCAACTCTTTAGCCTGTATCAGCACATACTCGGTGAGTGGCTTTAGGTTTTCTTTTTTTCTTATATAGGTCCTGAAAAAAGCGATTTACAGTTTACACTTTTCGGTCAAACGGTTGATTTTTTCATCAACAAAAACGGGGCAAACATCCGCATGGAACGGGAAAATGATCTTAGCGGATCGTTGCCCCATTAGGCATGCGGACTTTTGCCCCATAACGACACTTCAGATTTATCAAGGTTGGTGTGAAAAACATAACCTCAAATTAAGTTTAGTTTTTGGAAACGTGTTGTCGATGATACTAGTCTTTTAAAGCTACTGAAAAAATCTCCAGCAGATGCCTTGAAGACACATAATCCTCACCTCTATATTGAAAAATATTAGATTAAAGCAGAGAAATTCACAACTTACCTCATAATTATCACGTATAACGATGTACAGATCACGTGTTCACGCTGTTGCCACTTCTGCCAGATACCGACCGAGACATGCATCGCTGGGTAGAAAACTATAAGAGAGTTTCTAACTACACTATTGAGGATTTTTACCCCATGCGGACTTTTACCCCCACCTACCCTAACGGCAATGTCCAATAGACATAATATACCCAAAAAAGTGTACACTTGTGCTTGGGTTTTAACCGAAGTTGAGTTATATTAATACAACAAATTTGCTTTAAGTATACTAGTCAGATGTATAAATTTGCATCATTTTATGATAAAAAAGGGATCTAAGACCAACCCTTACAACTACAGGACTATAGCTCTGCTTTCCGCTATAAGTAAGGTGATGGAGAGGTGCATAAATCGCGAGCTTCTGGACTACCTCGAACTTCACAGCTTGATTAGCGACAGGCAGTATGGTTTCCGGTACCAACGATCCACAGGGGACCTCCTAGCTTACGTCACGCAATTGTGGAGTAAACTCATCCAATCTTATGGTGAGGCTCATGTCGTTACTCTTGACATCACGAAAGCGTTCGATCAGCTGTGGTACGCTGCCCTCTTAAGCAAACTTCCATCCTATGGCCTCCCAGAAAAGCTTTGCAGATGGGTGGCTGACTTTATCTCTGGCCGCAAGATAACCGTCGTAATTGACGTGTTCTCCTCTTCATCCCACAACGTGAACGCGGGTGTTCCCCAGGGATCAGTCTTGGCTCCAACACTGTTTCTCTTACACATCAACGACCTCATTTCCTGCACGATCAACCCAATTTACAGCTTCGCTGATGACAGCACTCTACATGCAGGAATTCAGAGTGACAAACCGATATCTGCCGCTGAGCTAGAAAAAAGACTTCCTCTCTGACAAGAGACCTGGAGGCTATCACCTCTTGGGGACGCAACAATCTTGTACAGTTCAATGCTTCCAAAACACAGTACTGTACTTTGACGAACAAAAAGCTTCTTAGCGCTCATCCAGTTTCGATGAACGGTCGAGTTCTGCCATTCATTTCGGCTGGTCGGAGTCCAGATCACAGAGAACCTGATCTGGCACGAACGCATCTCGTCAATAGCTGCAGCTGCTGGGAAAAAGCTAGGCTATTTGTTCAGGGCTAAGAAGTACTTTTCTCCGCATGACCTTCTCACTCTATACAAGGCCTAGCCTCTAGTATTGCTCACACGTTTGGGGTGCTGCCGCCCCGACTACATTATCCATGCTCGATGCTGTCCAGAGAAGGGAGATCCGACTGATCAATGACTCTTCTCTAACAGACAGTCTCGGGACTCTTTCGCACCGGCGGGCCGTCGGCGATCTGGCTCTTTTCTATCGCTACACCAACGGGCTTGGCTCCTCAGAGCTCTCTTCCATGATGCCGCCGCGCGATGTGCCTGCCAGACAGACCCGTCTGACTATGGCGTCCCTTCCTAGCCGTGTCAAACTTAGTACATCCAGAACTGGCCGATACAACCGCTCCTTTGTCCCGAGGGTGTCGAGATTGTGGAATAATCTACAAGAGGAAGCTGTTCCCAGTTTTACTAACCTTAGGCAGTTCAAAAATCGTATTAACAAAATTTCTTTGGAATCATCATAGCAGCCGCGGTGTTCCGGCATTTAGGCTTCTGCCTGCGCGGCTGCTCGATATAAAAAAATAACGTATGGGTTTAAAGTATCAACAAATTTATGGATTCGTAGCCTTGGTTGATTTAGGATCCATAATTTTAATTCAAATTTTAAACGTTTTATACATTTTATATGTTTAAGGTTTGCAGGAATAACATTATAAAATTTTGAGCATAGAAAATAGAATGATCTTTGGCTGATAGTTTTATTATCTCTAGGAATTAGTGCAGAGGTTGAATCGCGTTTGATGGTTGTGGCTGATAGAAAGTAACAATTTTGGATTTTTTGTTAAATATACTATTGTATGATAAAAATAAGTTTGCCGGCAGTCGAAAAGCTGAGATTCATTGTAAAGATTTTCTGAGGGATAACATTTCTTTTTGTTCAACATAACTTACAAAATCCACTTCTGCGTAATTTCAATCTTTTTATAATAATTATTTATGATTCCCCCCCATGCTAAGATTCCGTAAGATAGTAATGATTGAACAAGGGCATGATATATCATGTGTAGATATTTTTGTATATAATATGAACTCGCTTAATGATTCTTTAAAACGTTTCTGGGAAACACAATCAGTTCCTCATCCTCCATATTTGTCTCCTGACGGACAAAAATGTGAACCAATTTTTTGAAAAAACAAATTCTCAGGAAGCATCACGGAGATATGCTGTACCATGACAGTTTTGTGGTGACCTTCCATGACAGCAAACAAAAAACGTAACGAATATTTTTCTCCTTAGAAAAACGCCTTTTAGCTGATAAAACATTGTACGAGCTTTACACGACATCTCTGCAAGACATGATTGACAATAACTATGACTTTATCTAACAAGGTTTTTTCTTCTTCACTTTATGAATATTTAATACCGCATCACTACGGTTTAAAACCGTAATCACAAAATTAAGAGTTGCTTTCGATGCTAGTTCTAAGGACTCCAATCAGTTATCGTTAAATGACATACTTATGTTATTTCCTAAACTCCAGAAGGATATCAGTCGAATTGTTCTGAATTTTTGGATTGGCACAAATCGCTTTAACTGCTCACATTTAAGTCAATGTATTTGCAAAATATAGTTAACCCAGCGCAAAGACGCTTCCAAAAAATCTTATAGAGTTTGTCAGTTTTGGCATCAGTTGCTCGCCTTATTTACCTTTAAAGACTATCCAGCACTTAGCAAAACATGAAGAGAACAATCATCCATTGACTTGTAAGGCTTTATCTCCGTATATAATATATCTAGACTATGTGCTACTTAAGATGAAGCTTCAGATCTACAACAAGGCTTAATAGATTGTCTGTCTAAAAGATGTTTCAAGCTGTATAAATGGGCTAGCTTCATCAAAGCATGTTTAAGTAAGTGACCGCTTGACTGCCGAACATCAAATAACGCTTTTTCTTTTAACACTTAAGCAAACTCTAGTATGAAGATGTTAGGATTAAAATGTAATTCGTCGGCTGATATATTTTTTACTCTGTAAATCCGCAAAACATACTGTGCACAAGAAAAAGTTTACTTATTCGCAATTTGTGGTTGGCAAAATTAGATTTTGATGATTACCTCTAACTATATAGCTTAGTTGATTTTTTAGATGCCAGCTCAAACATTTATTCAGCCTTAGTTTTCATCAGAATAGTTCCGCATTCAACTATACAGACTTCTATCTCATGCGCGAAATCTTAGGGAAACCTTTAATGCAAGTTTCAATACCGCAATGTGAACTACTAGGAGCAGTTTTGTTGTCTAAACTATTGCACTTTGTTATTGATACATATAGCAATAACATTTTCTTCAAACATATCATTGCATTAACAGATTCTACAATCGTGTAATATTGGCTTAATTCCTCACCACACAGATGGAAACCATGTGTAGCCTATAGGATACCAATGATTCAGGTAATGGTACCTGATGTTCAGTTGTATCATATATCTTCGGAAAATAATATCGCAGATTGCGCCTCTCGTGGTTTACAGCCCTTAGATTTTAAACACTATGGGCAATGGAGGGCAGGCCATGCTTTCTTCTTGTCGCATCCATATACTCTTTGGCTCACCACAAATTCTCCAATTTACATACCACACTGTGTGGACAAAGAACAAGGAAAAACTGCTCTTATGTTAAACACAGATCCAAATAAATTGGAAATGCTTTTATTCAAATTTTTATCATTATGCAAGCTTCAAGCAGTTGTTGCATATATTCAAAGATTTATTTATAACGGTAGGAATCCCACAATAGATCTCCGCTCACCGATAACTAACACAGGATGTACTAAACGTCAATGTTCAGCGTTCAATGGTCAATGTTCCAAGTGCCGAAAATAGATTCCTTGATCCTGCCCCGTGAACAGGAAAACGGATTTAAGAAAAGCCTGATTACACCGCTCAGTGAATCTACTATCAATAATTCCATATACTCTGCTCTTGCGCCATATCCTTTCTGAATTGGGTCAAAGTAATTTCCAGCTGTGTGTTTGTATCGCCGTATCGCAGCCACAGGCCACTGCCATAGACCAGACACTATTTATTCGTTGTTCGTTCGTGAACCTTGCAATTGATTGGTTATAGGGACAGACATGTTATTCCAAATGTATTGGCCTTACTTTCTTGTGGGGTTGGTGGTATACGTGGTGATGAGGGTGGGATTTTCTACCTGGATGGGGATGAAAGAAAAGAAAAGGTTGGGGATGGGAAAGAAAACTGATGACATGATTCAAGAGGAAAGTAAGTACTGCAATAATATATGGCATGAGCAACACCGCTCCGGAGTGCATGCTAGCAGAAGACCTCAAAGAAATCAGCTGGAAGTAGAATCCTAAAAGCCAACATGTTTGGCCATGCAATTGCTTTTATACGCGATTAAACATTCTTGTATTTTAGTCAGTGGCCACGCTTGCCCCTCAAAAATAATAGTAACAAAAGGCAAGCTTCTGTTTCATTAGCGAGTTCAATTGAAAACATGAAAGGTAATGACTTGATAAATAATACAAGAACAGTTGAATAGTTGTAAAAAAATTGCAAACATTTAAAGATACATACATTTAAGATAGCTGATCTAGTTTAATCTTTGACCAGTGTTGCCGAACCGAAAAAGACGAAATCGATAGACAGCGTCGTCAAAAACTCTGTAGGCTGGAGGGAAAAATCGATAGGAGGAACAAATTAGGTCCGTTACAAGATCAGCAATGGATCAAGGGACCCTGCGTCACATAGAGCGCTCTATGAAAAATGCATATTTTGCAATGCGCGCACATACATATGTTCTTTGAGAGCATGTGTTTCTGAAAAAAAAATATTTATTACAACTTGTCCAATGAACATACTGGTCGCTCTTCAAACTCCTTTGCAACCATCATTTGCCATTCTTGTTTATAAGATTCTGAATATTTTTCCTGAACTTGAAGCCTTATTCACCTGACGTTATTTTAATTCAATATTCAATTAGATACAGAGAAGCTTTGGTTTCCTTATTGCTGTCTGGTAATGCGATAATGACGGTGATCTACCAGTCTGTACCTGTTGCTCACAAAAACCAATATAGGAAGAGCGAAATAAGGGATGTGCGTACATAATTGTAGGCAACCCAAATCTACGGCCCTCATGAGCCCGACTGCCCAAGTGTACGCTTATGAGAGACTGGTATGGGACATAAACTACATAGAATTAATTTTTTCTAGCTTTATTCATAACAGTAGGTTCGGCAACATTGTCTTTGATCTAACCGAAACAGTTATCAATAAGTTGCTTCCTCAGTTTAAAAATGTTTTAACTTTTCAATTCCAGGAATAAACAAATGCGACAAACTACTCAACTAAATAATTATTGAGTAGGTGAGATAATATTATATTGTAATTTTACATTGCATGTTTTATACGTTTTTTTATATATAAATGGAATTAGTGGTTAAGTATTATAGAATTTCCTTTCAATTATCACAAGCTGTTTCGTCTTTACTCCACATCTCTAGTCTTCTAAGCTTTCTTTGGAAACAAATCTTTATTCAACAGTCAATTTTTAAAAAAATTATAGAAAACAAAGTTATGTAATCTGTATTTAAAAAACTGGCCTTGAGAACAAAAATATTTAATTATGATTATATATATATACGAGTATATATATAGAGAGAGAAAATGATCATGCGGAGAAAGTAGGAAAATAATGGGCAAAATCCGCAAAAAGGAGGAAAGTGGATCCGAGCAGAAAATAGAATAGGTAACCCGAGCTATACGTATTTCTGCTGGTTGGCTTCATCAGGCCCGAAATGAATGCACATATGAAACTACCAAAGTAGATACACATGCCCACACATCCGGATACGGGTGTAACCTGAGGAAACGAAGATGGAGAGGAAAAAACGACACACGAAGTACACAACAAGAGCCAACCTACACATTGTAGTACCAAACGGCTAGAAGACCTCGAATTTTCAAGGAGACATCTAACAACAACCACGCGGCCGGTTATAGCCACTTGCTGTGGTACTTCAAGCCCAAAGGATCTACAAAGAGAAAATGATCATGCGGAGAAAGGTAGTAGGAAAATAATGGGCAAGTGGCTATAACCAGCCCATGAAGCCAACCAGCAGAAATACGTATCGCTCGGGTTACCTATCCTATTTTCTGCTCGAATCCACTTTCCTCCTTTTTGCGGATTTTGCCCATTATTTTCCTACTTTTTGTTATATATATATATACAGGGTGACTTTGAAGTTGAGTCATTAATTTTCAGATAATGATTGTAGAAGGAAGATAAACCAAAATATGTGTGTAAATTTTTACCTGGTTTTATAAAGTATCCTCCCGATAAGTATTTCAGTGCGGACCTGTATTTGATCGTGAGGTCTTGGAGCACCGGCATGCCGTCACTTGATTCACGAGCCCGTTGTACTACATTAACAAAGGCACGAGGGGTTGGTTGCACTCGATTGGGAAACCGATCCGCATAAACATGTGCCATTTTTTATTTCGTTTGATCCACGCAACAGACACCACTATTCATTACGCGTTACCGACTGACACTGACTGTATACAAATGAATAAAATAATTGTAAAAACATCGTTCCAAATTTTATGATTTTTATAAAAAATTAAAATGGCTATTTTGAGGCAGAAACGGTGGGTTTATTTAATGGTTGACAGTATATTTAAGTGAAGATCTTCGAATACGTATATTTTATATTTAACCATAAAAGTGCCCTACATACCTCATCAAACTCTTCTACGTCTAAGCTTGCCCGAAATTAAATTTTGTTGTAGTTAAGTCGAACTTCTAATTTTGCTTAGAACAATTCTGAAAAAAAATCCAATTTGAGGATATAGTTATAAGTAATAAGCTTGACATTCTAATGCCATATCAAAATTGAACATAATCAAAATATTAGCATCGCTTTTTTCAGATTTAGAATCGTCGGATTCTGAATCACCAAAAGAAGAAGACGACGTTTCTCCAGCACTACCAAAAGATCTAAAGCACATACCGTTGAATTTTGAAAAACTGTCTGAAGAGGAAGCACACCTGAGATCCACACAATTTTTTGAATCGATGAACAAGAGAAGAACCGTTCGACATTTTAGTACAAAACCTGTTCCTAAAGAAATAATTTGCAATATCATCAAGACCGCGGGTAGGTAGAAAAGTAGATAGAAACATTATTGCATATTAGTCAAGCGGAATCGCACAGCAATCCTCTGTTGCGCGACTCAGTGGGCTACACAGTGGAGCAAGTTCATATACCTTTAAGGCCACGGCACACATCATGATCAAAAATTAGCGCGACTTTTTAGAAAACCCCAAATTACAGTGTAACGAAACCTGAATGGCAATTTGTTTTTAGTTCACCTCAAATTTAATACGTGTACCAAGTCAAAAATCCTAGGGGTTTCTTCTTAAACTGATACACTTCTGTTTTCTTTGCTCCTCTCCTTTTACTTCCCACGCCTGCTGGCGAGGAAGTATTATGGACGCGAAAAATTTCGGTGTCACTCATTTCCATCGCTCTGTCTGTCGTTATGTCTGTCTGTCTGTCTGAATGTCGGTCTGTCTGTCCGCTAATCCCTGGACCATCTATATCTTAGAAGGTACTCGGATTTGTATGAAATTTTCACACAAGGCTACTACTATGCCAAGGACGAAAAAGCTTTGCAGTTTTTGAAAATCGGTCCAGTGGCGGTGAAAAAAAGGGCCAACAACGAAAAAAATCAAACATCGCTTTTTGACGTTCCAGAGGCTCCCGATCGTTTCCGAAAATATTTTTATTGGGGTTAAAAATTGAAGTTTAGTTGCAGGGGGTGGACGATACGTGCGTCGTGGTCCGTCTGATAGTGTTGCGTCGTAGTCGGCAGACGCTTCCGTGCTGCTGTGAAAGTCAATATCATCATCCACGCGAGTAGAAGATATAAGCCAGTTGTAAGACCTCCCAAGAGGCATGCCAGTTCTGAGACTCCTCATATCATCTCTACAGATTAGCCCTATGCTAAATGTACTTTCAGTACCATGATTGTGGACTTCCCAAAAAATGTGTGTCTGCGCCTTTGCAGTGACGTAAGGTACTTTGGTGGTCAATATATAAATGGCGAAACAGCAGCGTTGATCATTTAAAGCCGATCATTCAACGTCGATAGGCGACTTATAATATTATTAAAGTACCTAGCAAATAGAATTTCGTGAGCATCCTTATACATTATTTATCCAACAATATAATGTTGTATTAATAATATCCATCGCCACCTCTGCATTGCATGAAATAAACAATAAAGTCAAATTTTAGTACAGTAACAAAATACCATATAGGACATTATCATCTTTTACTGTAAATAAACCTTATGATATTAATAACATTTCAAGTACTCAATCACAATTTGGGAAATGTCTAGTAGCAACTGTACTGGATGATGATGATGTTTAGTACAAAGTTTGTTTACCAAAGAGAGTGATGGAAAACATGTCTAAAATTGTGATAACGGAAATAAATTAGCCTCAAAGCACATATTCTTCCTCATATATCAAAAATCAAAGTTCACCAAAGACACTAGGCAGTCGTTACACATATCAATAAAATTTTACTTTATTTAGTAGTAGTTAGTTCCTACACATGAGGTAGTATAAGTTCATATGTTGTGTATAAGATAATATAAAGGTTTATACCAAAATTGGATTAGAGGACATAACAGGTTGTTCTGACGAATATCATTTTTCAGTTGACACTGACTATCGGATTCTCCTTTGCAGCCCGTTATGGCCCAAACAATAGGGGAAGCTTCGCTAGAGCGTATTGCTATTTTCGTTGGGGGGGAGGGATGTTTGTGAGTAGTGGAGTTAAACATACTGAAACAAGTATTACAATGGCTGTTCCCAGACGATTCATCCTACCATTAATGTAAGTATATTTGCTCTACCTTGCTTGCCAACATTATGCTATATTGTTTTGTATCTTCAATACAACTTATAAATATATTTTTCATTGTTACAGCTCGATTTTGGTGGTGATGATGCTGATGATGATGATGACGACGGTATGGACCTACGAGATTGATCCTACTATTTAGTATTATGCTATCTTGTTTCGTACTTGAACTGCGACTTATGAATATATTTGCCGTTGTTACAGATCGATTCCTCGTCCGACGGTGAGATGAGAGATGAAGAAATATGGCCGCGGATTCGTCAAAAATGTATGCGACTCATCCAGTAGTCGAAGTAAGTACATCTCCATTAATTTTTTCTCAAATCCCGTCCAAATCTAATTCCATGTGGATTTCCTTTAAAATTCAATTCTATACAGTCTCCTTTTTAAACGTTATTCCTGGCAATATGTATTTGAATTGCTACTATAAATATGTTATCTTCATTACAGCAAAACGACATGCCTTGCGACTCCACCAGCATCATCTACGTCGATGATAGCGATGACGACCGGTGGAGTGGGGAGACATTCGTTTTGGCCGACGATTAACCCGGCCAAAGCCACTGGTACTATCCCACAGCGGAGATGTGATGAGTACGTTGTCATTATCGGCGGATACCGACATATCATCATATCACTCGTGCCAATATTTCTAGGTTAAAAAGTCCATCCAAAAATAATTAAAAAAAGTTCCTGTAAATATGGATCCAAAGATGCTCCCCTACCAAGCTAAGGGTTGATGTCGTTTCGTTTACGAAACTGAAAAAAATTATAGCTACGGAGCAGGTAAAGATACCGAGTTAAGATTTCAGACGGTCAGCTCAGTTCAAGAGCAATAAACACACAGAGTTTTCCGGTCAAAACTAAACCAGGGACGCAGAAACCTGTAGCTCTGATAGGAAATATTTTAAGCGACACTGCCCTTTTCGGAGAAAAGAAGTGAATTTCATAAAATACCATTCAATTTTCCATACATTTTGTCTCTTGAGGGATTTTTGTCAGATCACTCGTTTTGGATATATTTAGGTTTGAATATTTGAGGTAAAATTAGTCTTATGAAAAGGTGTAGCCTCCCCTATTCTGAAAACACCGTGGAGCTTGAACATTAGAGACACTACATGGCATGTGAATAAAACTATGGCACCTCATTACAATATTTATTGAATAGTATTCGTGTCTAAGCCTCAATAGTAACGTACAAGCCTACCATTCGTTACACCCTTCCTGTGCACGTTACTGGTGTTGCCGCCATATTCATATAGATAAAGAAAATTCAAAACAAAGAAAAGGTGTATTTCAAAAATAAATAAATCTAATAATTATTAACCAAGACAATACATTTGATACAACTTACGTAGTTATTACTAAATTTATGAGGTGATAACATTGGGAACAAAACATAATGCTGAAAATGGCCAACCTAGGGGAGCTGTCGAAATTTACCACTTCTGGATTCAACACAAGCCCTACGCCACAGACTCATCGACTTTTTGGAAAATATCTGACGTAGTACGAACAGTGTTGAAGGCCTTCTCTATACTTCGTCTTCATACTTCGTGTCCGAGGTTGCTAACGATTTATGATATCCTTTTTGTTTAGCTCACTTAATCCGAAATGCTAAACAATTTTGAGTAAAAGGGCCGATAATTTCTGAAGCAAAATAATAAAAAAATTTACTGAAATTGATTGTTTCCAAAATTACTAGTTGTGATTTTAGACAAAGGACCTTACCTCAAATATTCAAACCAAATATCTGACAAAAATTCCTTAAGAGACAAAATTATTGGAAAATTGTATGGTATTTCATGAACTGCATGCACCAAGGCGAGTTGCATTGAAAATATTTTCCATTACATGTCCAGGTACCTCAGTTTCTACATCCCTGGTTTAGTTTGGTCCTGGAAACTATGTATGCTTATTGCTTAAGATGTGCTCACTGAACGTCTAAAATCTTCATCCGCCCCGAAGATATAATTTCTAAATAAAACTGAATCTCGGTAGGGGAGCATCTTTGGACTTATAATAACATTTTTGTTATTTTTGGATGTACTTTCAACCCTAGAAATTTGAAACGTATTTCTAAAAGCTTATATATACAGTATATATACTCAGTGTCATTAGAAGTATTACATCCAGAAAAAAATTATTTCTTCAACTTGATTTTTTGGCAATGAGGTAGTCTTACATCAAGAATGAAACGATAATATTCTCACGAAATTTTATTGACAAGTAATAAGAAAAAGTTAATGTGTTGGGCGACCCCGCAGCTGAATACACTCCTGTATACGTCTAGGCATCTACAAAATGAAATGATCGATGCCTGGTTGTGGGACCTCACTCCAAGCAACTCGAACTTAGCTGTGGCAGCGCATGGGTCTAACACTTCTAGTGTCACTGAGTGTATGTCCTTTATTAAAATTTTTGTATGTGTATATGTTCATTCTAAATTTTGTATCGATTTATATATTTTAAAAAATGAGAGTATTAGTATGAATGATTTCCGCTCAAACTATAGCTAAAAATGTATGTCAAAATGTGTATAGATTGGAGCACCAAAAACCTGTTAGAAAATATAGATTGAAGATAAAAAATAACAGAAAATGAGATGGACAGGACAAAAAATGTACCACATAAAGTATGAAGAGTCAAGCCCTTCACTATATATAAGTTCACCTTCCAGGTCTGTTATTATTGCATCAGAGACGCCAGTGATGACTATGACATCATTTACGTTGTTTTTGGTTGCCGCAGTGGTAATATACGGTATATACAAGTGTATCTCAAAGATACAACTGTCGAGACACAGGATACAGTCGGTATGATTGTATTTATGCTGAATCCTCACTCACGTAGTGCGAGCGAATTTGGAGAGAGGAGATGGAACTATCGCCTTCAACTGACCTGTGGGCGGAGTGACTGACCAATCGGTGGGTCGGAGGCGTTCCGTCATTCGCAGCTGCACACAACAAGTACTAAGTTACATGCTAACTTTTTACCGGTGGTCACAATACCTACCGAAAGATAGACAGGTCTCACCCGTGTATGCAAGTCTACCAATAAGGATATCTCAGGGACATTCAGCATTTGAACATAGTCCGAAGGTTATTGTGCGACTGCAGCAAGCCTCGACAGCTCGGTGGTTAGTGCGTTGAGCTAGCAACCCGGGGTTCGCGAGTTCAAATCTCCGCTTCGCATATTTAATTCCGTGCCTTGGATGTTGTGTAGTCTATATCATGCACGTGGATGCAATGTTACCGATAGGCACCTTTCTTTGATGGACCTGGTTCATTATATCATTTACCAGTAAATGGTACTACGGAATCTTCAAAAAGAGTCAAACGTATGCCAGTTTCCAAGCTTCGCCTCCTCACCACTATTACTAATACTAATGTGGTATGACTAAATTACTTCAAAGATGTCAAAGTATTGAAAAAAAAATTATCAATCTGAGTCCTGTGCAATAATTATGTCGGATTTCTTTTCTTTGCAGCGGGTGCTGACGTACCAACTACTGGTGTTTCTGCTGCACTAAAGTCTGAGACGTTAGATCGAAACTCGGTGCAACATGGCAAGAGGCTGCATGCTAAAGGTTCTAATTTTTCTGTAATGTTGTCTCCAACTATAGAGTTGTAACATTCTTTTTATTTGCATTTTTATATTGATAGTACATATATCAAATTGCTAACAATATTCGTTTTCAGGTAAAATCGGTCTGTTCAAGAAGTTCTTGCTTTCTACGATATCTAAACAAATACTTATATTCAAGAGAAAAATGCCAATTCAAAAATTTAAAATGTCTTCAATAGACAAGGGTCCGGATACATGTATTCTTTTTCAGCTGAAAAGAGAATAGCAAGGACTAGCACTACCGGTGTTGCTGGGGGCCAACAGAAGGACCGGCTGAAACGGTGTCCGTTGGACCAGTCGCACTGGGTGAAACCATCATCTATGGCGAACCACCTAGTGCGGTGTCGCAGGAGTCAAAAGGAGCATCAAGAGCAGCAGCGCCAGCGAGATGAGCAACGGAGACAGCAGCGGAATCAACAGCGCCAGCAACAGCAGCATCGGGACCAACAGCGCCAGCAGCAGCAAAACGAGCAACCGATGGATTTGACCAGCCATGCTGGAAACAGAACACAAGAAGTAGTCCAGCAAGCTGAGGGTATTTAACCTCCATATGTATTGAACGTTTTCTGGATGCCATTTTCTCCACGGAACGTTAAACGTATACTGAATGCTATATTTTCTAAACATGTATCTCAAATCACATCATATGACTCAATACAAACCCACTGTTATGACCTAAACTTTCTTATGTTTCAGAAAACTGGGACGATGACAACTATCCCACATACCAGCCTCAGTTACATGGGCGAGCGGTGTTCAGGAATACTCCACCGTATCTGTCAAAAAACGAAAGGAAACGGTGGAGGAAAAGCGAAGTGGAGAGGTTTAAAAAATTAGGATTAGGCATAGAAGTCAAGTTATAGTCTAGGTTAGTTTATATAAGTTGTAGTATCAACTATAGTTCTTAAGTTAATTTTAATATTATGTGTTGTGTGAGTGAAAGTGTGTGTGTATATATAAGTATAACAATAAAACAAAATTTGATAAATATGCATTTTCATTGATATAGCCATTTCAGAACTTATAACAGTTAAATAAATAGAACACAATACATAAAGCTGAGACGAAAGAAGCACCATATCAATTACATCGATCTACCGGGTGCGCCATCTTTTATGTCCGTATTGAAGCATCCAATGGCTTTGATATTTACCAACCGAGTGATTTGATTATACGTGTTTCTGAAACGTCAATTTACTGCAATTTTAGTCATGAATCGCTTTACACCGAAACAACGCGCCGAAATAGTCACAATGTACATTGAAAATCGTCGTTCAGTTGAGTTAACGCAACGTGCACATCGTTGAGGCAGTGGGAGGAGATCGTCAACATACCGTTCATCAACGACCAAGACATTCCAATGAATTTGTTGAAGGGGGCAGAGGCAGCGTTGCCCAGAACCCAAAAGTGTCGTATCGTCACCGCGCTCAGCATTTTGGCATCAATGGAACCACGTTGCGGCGCATTTTGAAGGATGATTTGCATTTGTTTCCTTATAAGGTGCAGTTAACACAAAAAATATTGCGTCGCTTGGAATACGCCCAAACAGTCGCTCGCATGGTTGATACAGGACCTGATTTTTGGAAGCAAATTGTGATGACCGACGAGGCACATTTCACGCTCTCTGGCGGCGTTAATATGCAGAACTGCCGCATTTCACCCCACCGCACTTCTTCTTGTGAAGTTATTTGAAAAGTCAAGTGTACGCCAACAAGCCCCAGACCACTGAATAACTCAAGGCAAACATTCGTACCGCAATCGCCGTTATACCACCAGAGAAACGGTAATGGAAAACGCAGCAAAACGGGCATATTTTTGGCTAATAAAGGTGGCCAATTGATAGATTTTGTGTTCAAAAACTAGTCCCAATAAATTGTAAGTGACCATATTTAATAAAAATACCCGACATATAGAAATCAGTTTTTCATTTTCAAAGTTATTTCATGTTTACATACCGACTTAAAAAAAGACGCACCCTGTATGCGTTTTTATTTTGCGGAAACCCCAATGGTTTAACTAGAAGTCTGTTACCCTTTTTCTTGATCTTATCTTCAATATAGAAAATTCCTGTAGAATAATGATTAAGCCCATACTTTTACATCAGACCAGAAAACTTGCTATTGTTCGGAGGGTCGATGAGTTATGGTAGAAGGAGTGTGCCACTCAACCACACCCTCCGTCTGTCCTTTTCTATCATACCTGTTTGTCGAATAATCGGATGATGGTAGAGAGATGATATTCAGGGAAGTTCGCATCCAATATCGGGTCAGAGAGGTCTTACGACTGACATGGTCACCGAGGACTCAGTATTAGCATGCCTTATGACAGGTCTCACAAGAAGCATGCCCCTTGGGAGGTTCTACAACAGGCTTATATTTCCTATTCACGCGGGATTACTCATAGCAACGATCATGAGCGCCAGGGGCGGATCCTTCACGAACCGATGACAGCGCTAGAAAGTACAACCACCCAGACAAACAAATGACAAATAGAACTATTGCATGAATTACTAATCAGTATGAAATTTTGTACTGGCACAATGTTAATCACAAAAGGTGATAGTCAGCTTAGTAACATCTGAATGCAACTCAAAAAGCTTACTATGCAAAAGCAGAGACTATCAAGATATCACAACTGTTGTAACCTATCTGATAGTGCCGATACGGAAAACTGCAAATATTTGTTCGATTCTTGCTGATATTAACATTTTCCAGGTTTTTAAGTTCAAATCCTTAGCAGTACTTCAATTCCAGGTACAGCACCAAGTGGTGCTCACACCCAACCTTGGACATACGTTGTAGTTAGTTCGCCAGAAATGAAGCAGAATGTCAGAGAGATAATTGAAGATGAAGAAGAAATAAATTACAAGAAACGAATGGGTAAATAAACGACATGTAATATTTATTCATTATTGATTATTCATTTTTAAATGAAAATTAAATTTTTAGCTTTATAGATAAAACTGACAATAGTAAAGGACAGTTCCATTATACCATCTTTTAATCGTATTAAATGACTATCTTTAATAAGCCAATCAATATTTCCAGTAGGCCACACGTATGATAAACTAATGCTCAAACTAAATATATCATTTGTTTTAGGAAAAGTCTGGACAACAGATTTGGAGCCACTGAAAACGAACTGGATAAAAGAGTACTTAACTGAAGCCCCTTATCTCATACTTATATTCAAACAAACATACAGCTTCCGAGAAAACGGAAGAAAGAAGTTACATTACTATAATGAACAAAGTGTATCCATTGCGGCAGGAATTCTCTTAGCTGCAATTCACGTAAGTGCAATGTACCCTGAAATTATTATTACTTTGAATTGCAGAACTAAGTTGGCAAGAGCCATTGACTAAGTTACTACAGGTCCATGAAAACTGATAACAATCATTGCCAACATTGTAAGCTTCGGATAAGGCCCCCCAGTACCTAACGCGGCCTCGAGAATTATAGCGAGACGAAAGCATAAGAGGAGAAGTGTGGAGGTCCAAACGTCAGACTTAGACGACACAGCGGTGGCGTTGCTACTCCGACTACCGCCGCGCCACCCCGAATTGTTTGTTTATAAACATGACATCAACCTTTCAAGGAAAAATCATCACTCAACCCCCTCGTAATTATCACATAGATTTTGCCGCAGAAACAACGAAAAGGAAATTCTATTCTACCGATATCAACTTGAGTAGCAATGAGAAAAAAGTAGATCTTAGAGAAATGGATGGTCTAGATAATGTTTTTCTTTTTCCTGGTGTCATGCGTCTGACAATACAGTTTTGAATTCAACATATTTTTCACACAATAACTTTTCTGAAGAAAATCTAATACCGATTATTATCTTCATTAAGCACCTTATTCAGATATGCGAGAACTACGCATGTATGCATACGAATATATGGAGGAACGGAGAAGCCTTAAACACTAGCTCAAGCTACTGAGCCGTATTCATAAAAAAGGATATCCTTGTACTTGCAAATTTTGAAGGAAATCCTCCAAATGGTATTTATAATAATTTGAAGTAGATGCTTTTGCTTTTTGAGTATAAGCATATCCTCCAAAGTAGTGACTTAAGTAAAAGGATATTCATAATCTTTACCTTATACTTCGCATAGGAAGCATATCCTTAAAAAATTCTGAGTGTGGTCAGTAGCAGACTCAACTTCGTAACGAAAGGTGGTCAAACGATGATGGCGGAAATTGTGGATGTTAGGGATGTTAAAACGTACAAACCTCGTTTACCTTCAATTGGTCGTGACTTCAAAAGATTATATCGGTTCGACGAAGCAAATGTACAATGGCTTGCGGACAGATTTTTGGTTGAGAATGAGGAAACTCGACGAGGAGCATTTTCATGTATTCATAAAGTGAAGATATGTCTACGCTATGTCGGTGACCCTGGATATCAACAAGGTATTGGTCAGGAAATTGCTGTCATCCAAGCAACGGTATTTCGGACTGTGGATGGAGTTGCGAACAGCATAGTTGCACAGTCGAATGAATGGATCAAGTTTCTAACTACCAACCATGAACTGATGGAGGCCAAGCAGATAAGGCAAATCATGTGTAAATTTCCGACAGCAATTGGTGTGATTGATTGTACACATATAGGAATCCTGAAACCAAATCGCCATGGAGATGAGTATATCAACCGAAAAGGGAAATCTACTTTAAATGTGCAAGCCACTTGTAATGCCAGAGAGATGTTCACAAGTGTTGATGTCAGTTGGCCTGGATCAGTGCATGATTCCAGAATATGGAGAACTTCAGACTAGATCACAACTAATAAATAAAGCAAATGTTGTACTACTTGGCGATGACGGTTATGGTATTGGGCCATGCCTTATGACTCCATTTAGAAATCCTACTCCAGGTGCAGAGATAAGTTATAATAAGCTTTTAAAACAAGAAAGAGTTATAATTGAACGCTGTTTCGGCCAACTGAAAGGCCGGTTTCCTATCCTACAATATGTTTGCCACGTAAAGTTGGAAAATGTGCCGAAAATAATTATTGCTTGTATTGTACTCCATAATGTTGCGAAGAGCTTGGGCAATCCTGACTTTGAGTTAGTTGAACAAGACCCAGATGAAGATGAAGGAAATCATGAGAATGACGAACTTCCTCTCCGCCAAGTAGGTCAACAAATAAGAAGAAGCTTGAGTATCATAATAAATAGTTTTACTGATTAAAGTGTATTTATAAGTTATAATAAGTTTTATTTTCGTGAGCATCATAAGTTACAGGTGGCTTCTGACGCTGCATCATTTCTAATATCGTTTTATAATACTCTTGTTGTAAAATACTTGTTTGGTACTGCTGTAATAGCACTAGACGTTGCAGTTCTTTTGTAGTTAACCCTTTGGTTTCCTCAGTTTCGTATTTCTCTGTTGCTAATTTTCCTTTTGGTGGCAATGTCTTCTGAATTGCTGGCGCTGGAATAGTAACTGTTTGCTCACTGCGCTCGGTATATAGTGCACTTCCTTCTTATTGAACTCTACCGACCTGAATGGCACCTTATACTTTTACCTTATGCTTCCGAGGATATGCTTCTGTTTTATGAATACGGCTCATTGAGTTTTTGACAACGCCTGACCACCTATCAGCACCGAATTTTCACTGCAGCAGCTCAAAATTAAAAAAATAGAATACTGGCTTTGGAGCACCGTTAAACTGCACCACGTTACTACCAAATTTCTCTTTTACAGTATGCTGGTTTAGTATCACTAACATCGACACCTCTAAATTGTGGTCCAGCTCTACGCAACTTACTGGGAAGACCATCGAATGAAAAACTTAGCTTGCTGCTTCCCGTGGGTTATCCAGCTGAAGAATGTTTAGTCCCAGATCTCCAACGAAAACCCTTAGACGAAATTATGATTGAATTTTAAGTGTTCTCTAATATTTATATAGGTCTTATGTGTAGTTCGTCCTCAATTTTCAACTTTTTATAAAGAATATAATTTATACGCAAATATATTTGTCTCACCCCATCCCTTTCTCTCAAGTTTAAGAAGATAATAAATTCAAGCCAACTACCCTTGTCTTCATCCAACAAAAGTTTTAATTTGATAAGAAAAATATTAGTATAATTTTAGAAAGCACGCAGTGACATATAATCTAAAGCAGTGGTCGCCAACCCGTCGATCACGAGCTACCGGTAGCTAGCAAAGGCAATTTTGGTTTCTCACAACATCTTTTAAAAAGGTGTGAAAATCATCGAATCTTCCGTAAACTTTGTAAATTCTCATAATAAACACAAACAGCGCCAACACTGCAGTGAGCGATCTATTCGAGAACGATCTCGATTACTTTGAACGGAATAAATACACAAGGCGCGGCGACAGTGCGCTCAGTTTAAAACGGTTGGGTTAGCGTTGGCCTGCAATTAAAAACATTGTGAGCAGTAGTAAAAAGATGAAGACATACCACTTACATTCGGAATGGGAAGAACAATATTTCTTTACAGAAGTTAAAGGTAAAAATGTATATTTGTAATGTAATACATCTGTTTCCGTTGCTAAAAACTAAAAAAGGAAATATCGAGAGACACTATGAAAGTGTACATTTGAATTTTGAAAATAATTCCCATTACGTTCTGCAACCAGAACGGAAAAACTGAAACAATTTAAAAATCAGTTAATTGGACAACATACAATGTTTTTAAAAACAATCGACAAAAGTAAGGCTGCAACTGAAGCATCATAACGGGTGTCCCAAATAATTACACAAAATCAAGAAACCGTATGAAGACGGATAAATGATAAAACAGGCGTTTTTAAAAGCTGCAGATTCACTATTTGTCAACTTTAGAATGAAAGACGAAACTTTCTGTTGATTCACTGATGAGACGAGTAGAATTAATTAGCAATGATATAGTTTTACAGTTAAGAAATCAAGAAATCAATCAAGAGTAATAGTCGCAAAGCATTTATTTAGGCGGGACCAGGCAATGGCTAATTTATGTTCTTGCAAATACTTAAAACGAGCATTGAAACTTACGTACCTACCTGAAAACCGTTTTATAGTCCGCAACACCATTGCATGCAAGCTCTTGCAGTTGAAGGAGGGAGGATATTGTTTTGGATACAAGACAATTTCATCCAATCACTTGCAGTTTCCAGCATGAATGGAATATTTCCTTTCACATTCCAAACCTTGTTTGGTTTTTTTACCCTTCCGAACACATGCTCTTGATATCCAAAAACTAGTTTCAATCGCCGAACACCCGAGATCAAAACATAATCAAACGTTTGTACACAATTAAACATAACCACAGAAAGCCACCGGATCGGCCTAGGGACTTTTGCATGCAATGATAACTTGTAAGTATCTAACTATTCCACCAGAACAAACTTGAATGAGAAATCCAAGTGAATGATTTTTATGTAAGGCCCCAACAAGTCACATGTACACCCATGTAGGAATTATAAATTTTGGCTGAATAGAGTGCATGGACGCCCATTAGGGGGCCTTCCTGGCTTTTGCTTAAGGAGTAAAATATACTTAATAGGGTACCTGTATCGAAACATTCGCGAAAATTACTTTGCTAGATCTGGATTGTGGAGATGTGTCGCGCCCCCCACCGCCCCACAGCCGTTCATAAAGAATCATGTACATTTTTCAAAAATACAAATATTCCGACCGCAGCAATTGAAAAGGATGAAGAACCAATTGTGCTATCAAGACGCCAAGGACACCTCAAATAACGAAATCCATGAAGCTGTTTGGGCTGCAGTCCGCGGATTACAAAACATCAAAGCTGAAGCGTTTAAAATCCGCCATTTTCATTTTATAAAATTTTAGTAGAAGCAGTATTACTCCTCTATCAAGACAGATCTAGAAATACCTCATATGTCAATTTCCAGCAAACTGCTTAAACTGTAGCCCGGGAGATACGAGGAATGTCTTTTAAGTTTTGCATATAGAAACATAGTAGGCCGCGCGGATCGAACGTCAGTACTGAATCTTAACCTCACTCTGTAGTAAACTTAAAAGTTTCACAACAATACGTGCAGTGTTCTCACTACAGTGAATTTTTAAGTCATTAGAAAAATGGAACTCAACCGAGAACATTTTCGCGCCATAATTTATTACAACTTTCAGAGACAATTATCGTAACAAGAATGCCTTGCTGAGTTACTGTCTGTTTTCGGCAACGAAGCGCCACATCAGTCGACAATTTCCCGTTGGTATAGAGAATTCAAACGTGGACGTTTGAGTTTTAGCGACGATCCCAGAGTGGGTGCACCAAAAACGGCAGTCACCCAGGAAAACGTCGATGCTGTGCGCAAACTCATCATTTAAGATAGACATGTGACATATCGCAAGATTGAGGCGTCCTTGGAAGTCTCAAAGACCTCAAATCAAAAAATTTTACATGAAGAATTAGGAGTAAGAAAATTAGTTTCTCGTTGGATAACCACACCTGTTGACTGAAGAGCAGAAAGCAGCCAGGGTTAATTGGTGTCAAAAAACGCTTGACCGTTTCAGTTCCGGAAACTCAAAAAATGTGTACAGCATTGTTAGTGGTGATGAATCGTGGATTTACTGTTATGAACCAGAAAATAAACGAAAGTTGGCTGTTTGGGTGTTCCAAGGTGGAGAAAAGCCAACAAAAGTCATCCATTCTCGAAGTGTTTCGAAGTCATATTGCAACAATTCCTCTTAACGAACAAATAACTGTTACTGCGGATTTGTTTGCCAAAAGTCATCACCGAGTTTCGAAAAATCAACCCCGAAAGAAGAATCATCCTCCACCAAGACAATGCAAGCTCGCACCCAGCCCAAAAAACAAGGTAGTATTTAACGGAAGAAAACGTGGAATTATTGGACCATCCTCCATATAGTCCCAAACTAAGTCCCAACGATTTCTTCGTGGAGAATACTTCGAAAAATAATGAAGTCATTTAAAACTACCTACCGTGTTGCTCTATTTCCATATGCAAAACTTAAAAGACGTACGAATTTCAAAGTTAAATTTTTTTCTTTAAAATGGACCATTTTGATGTAAAATTTTAATATCTATCGCTGGCACTGTTCAGAAAAAATTAGAAACACATCACATTCTCTCAGGTTCTTGGAGCATGTCACATCTGTGTTAAAAAAAGGATATTGTAATCTTAAAATCCTATATAATAGTAGATGTATCCTCTCGCCGCTGTCGAAGAAAATTCTGGTAGAGGCTTTAGTGTTGTCTCATGCTACAAGAATGATTGCAAAAACTTCAAAATTAAAGCGTGCGTTTTATCACGGGAGCTAGGAGGCGAGATCATGTTTCTCAACACTTCTCTAGCCTACAACTGTTACGAATAAAAAACCGAGGGATCCTGCATGCCATTTGTATGTTTCATAAGATAATCACCAAACAAACTCCTGCTTATCTGTATAACAAAATTCGTTGCAGAAGAAACATCCACACACTCAGTCTGAGTTACAGACATTTAGTTTCTACTCCTAGATTTCGTACATCGTTTTTCAAACATTCTTTTTCTTGCAATGTCGCACGGCTGTATAATAAGGTACCGATTGCATACCGGAGTATGAATTTATTTAAAAAAACAATGAAGCGTTTTCTATTGGCTGATGACTGCACAATATGAAGCATACAAAATTCAACTCGTTTTTCTGTGTACAGAACAGTTTTTCATTTGTTTTCCTTTAACTCTTTTTGTGTCAAGTTTCTTGGATCACGGTAAGGTCTAGGTGAGCAATTATTGTATTTTTTTCGGTTGAATGGAAGAGCGGATCTTTCTATACGGTAGTAAGAGCCGAATTCTGCCGTTTGTCAGGAAAGGAGCTAGAAGTTCTATGTATTTTTTTGTGTGCTCATCTTGGCAATAAAAAACATTTATTATTATTATTATCACATATCAAAAACCACTAAGCCTCTTAAGCTGAAGCCCGTGGAATAGGAACTTCAAAGTTGAAATTTTCGATTAAAATCCGCCATGTTGATTTCATAAAACCTCACTACCCAACGTCACTCGCGCTGTCAAGAAAAATCTAGAGATACCTCGTACGTCAAAATCCATCAAGCCGTTTCAGCTGTGGCACGTGGAATATGAATTTCAAGGTTTATTTTTTGTTATTAAATTGCCGAGCATTCAATTTTCAATCGCAGGCATGTATGTGTCAGACCGATAACTTTTCACCTTATCTTCCTATTTCAAACAATGTACAATTCAATAGAAATTCCATAACTGAGTGTTTCCCCGCAAATATTAAGCTTTTTCCTTATCTCAGGTGATCAACAGATAACCTCACTTCTATTTTCTACAGTGAATATGCGTCCTCGGAAAAAGAACCTTCATAGCGTCGGTATCCTTCAAAGTTTTATTAGGTCAATGGGATATCGTAGAGCAGCTCGACTTGAATATCCTGAAGTTAAAATGGCTTAGAAGTTGCGAATTACGGAGGCATTTATATACGCATGCTAGATTTTATTACTAGACTTATAAAGCTGAAGATTTATCATTCGATATTACAAAATAGTAGGCACAAAGTGGCATCTATTATCAGAATCGACCATCGTGAGAATGAAATATACTGAGTGGCAAAAAGAGGTTAACACCTATGTATGTTTATCAGATTTTGATACTTTTTGGCATAAATGTGCAGTATCCCTTACTAGTAAAATGACTAAATTTTCAGCTTGATTCGTCAACTGACTGCAGAAGCTAGTTCAGTAATGTGTTGATGATCCACGATTTCTAATAAACTCATTGACATGCCTGGGCATCGTGCTGATAGGGTGGTCGATATCCAGTCGGGGTATCTCATTCCAGGCTACTTCAACTTCGTGAGTAAGAGGTGCTAAAGTCTGTGGAGGGTGTTCCAAATTCAAGAGCCTTTGATCTATCATGTCCCAGACATGTTCAATTGGAGATAGGTCAGGCGATCATAGCTCCCACGGTGTGATGAACGTGTCAAATTGTGCATCCCCAGGCAGAAGCGGCATTCGCCACTAAATATTACCTGATTTCATTCCCGGTCCCACAGAATTATTTCTCTGCACCAGAGCAAACGGGTACGCCGATGTTCTGTGAAAGGTAGCACCCAATGTGGGCGATAACAAAAAAGGCCAAACTGTCGTATTCGGTGATATACCGTACGCATACCTACCATCCTACCATGCTCTTCAAACCATTGATTAGCTATGGCTCGAGTACTACTGAATCTGTCTCTCAGAGCCAAACAATACATGCAGACACTACAAAAACTTAACAGAAAAAGCTGACCATTTTATCACTTGTTATTCATGGCAAGATAAATCGATATGTAAAACATTTTTGAGTTCTAATAAGCATATGTAGGTGTTTACCTTTTTTTGTCACTCAGTATAGCTTAGAACAATATTTATATCAAACATGAATCTAACAAGATTTCATGCCAGATTTAAGATTTCCTTAAAAAATGAATGTAATGACTACAGTAGCAAGCACTACTTGGTGGGGGGAGATTTCAATTACAGGTCGACAACCTGGCTACCTAACAATAAAAGAGAGCTCCTAGAAGAAATTCTCGCAGCAAGAAGCATGGTCATTGCAATTGATAGAGACATAGCTATATCGACATCACTTTCCATAGAGAGAACCTAGTGGGTACAATCAAAAACTGGAGCGTACTTGACAACAAAAATATAAGCGATCATAAGTACATTATCTTTGGAATAACACTTAGCAAACATGATAGACGACAGACGCACAAGATCTGCAGGCGGAAAATTGGTGCCAAGTTGAAAGAATTCTGCCGAAATCTATGGAACACAAAATTTGATGATTACAGGGACAAAGTCCAACTATTGGAGGGTATAGTCTTGCCAGCACCTTCAGTGTGGTCTACAAGAACGGTGAAGTGAGGGAAGCAAAGTATTTTTGGAACAATGCAACAGCACGAAAAAGAAAACGTCGAATAACAAGAGTGAATAGAAAGCACCATAGAGTAAATGCATCGAGAGATAATGCTCTGATTACAAAAAACAACATCGGGATGCCAGGAAAGAACTAGAACAACTCATAGTGAGTTCTAAACAGAGGATATGGCCAAATCGAACAAGCTTATATTCACGCTTCTCCAGAAGAACGGCTAGTGTATGCAGTAGATAAGGAAGCTAACGGAGATGAAGATCCAATCTTAAGGAACCGTTACTCATGTAATACGGGAACCAGACACTGTGCCTTCAGATATTGTCATATGATTTGATCGTCACCACCAGAATGTTGGTTAATCTCCAACGTTCTCTCTGGATGGCCCCCGGATACCCTCTAAGCTAGGACAAATTGGAAAATCCCGGATGGGACCTATTGTCGATATCTCTCCTTGATTGGGTGTCCAAATTGAACATGTTGAAAATGTTATCCTCAGGACCCTAATTCCTGGGCCCAGTAGAAGAGAATGCTCCCTGACGCATGATCTCATCGCAACCCATCTATCTGAAAGCTAAGAGAACTACGTTCACTTCTCAGTTATTGTACTTCCTCATTTCATGAACTAACTCTCTGAAGTGAACATTTTTAAAAACTTCAAGAACCGTATCGCCAATTCCATAGTCACTTAACTGGTTCCTATGACCCCGTATTAATCTCCTTGACGAAAAAAAACCTATAAAGCCCAAGGATTGTCAGTCTCTCAGCACAGATTACGTATAGAGGTGTCACAGCTACTGCTCATTCCTTTGATCTTGATGTCATCACTTATCTAATGACTATTTTTCTCCAAAGCGGGCAAGTAAGATATGAATGGTTGTTCTCTCAAAGAAATCTGCCTTCCAAAATCAATTATATGATACATCAAATACTAAATACCAATTTCTTCCGAAAACAGCCCAAAAATATACCACAGACGATTGTTATTGCGTGGCCTACCATTTCAAAATTATTGTTTGACTCTGTCACAGTGATAGTGACGGAAATTCTACCCAGCGTAACGTACCTAATTTTTGCTGTCGCCTCAGCAATAATCTAGGCACCGCACAGTTTGACCTGACAGCTGACAGCATCTTACTGTCTATCCGAAGCTTTTGCAGGGGTATTACGTATCTTCAAAGGTGACATTATGTCGTTTTATAGGTTTTTACGTAATAGCCCTGCGGGTTAGTTTTCAGAATAGTTTGTTGTAGTAAAAATCGTAAATAGACGATTTTGTGTATAACGCTGAATCATCTGTTCACGTTCCCATCTATACGCGTAGGAGATAAGAACTTCATCTCGTTGCAGACCAGTCCTTCCTGAGATACGCATAAATGCACCAAGATCGTTTTTACGTACATGCCCACATAGATGCAAACCTTGTCTGCCCACACAACTGTTTCCAAAAACGATTTTATTTACATCTATAAAACACGCGGTCATTTGGTACAGTGTTCACGCAGGTTACACCTCAGTTTAACAAGAAATCGCATGCAGTACGTGCTGTGGTCGAACCGATTTTGGATTTTGGTTTGCTGGTTCATATAGATGGTGTGTGAAATACCGAAAAGCTGCTACTACTCGTAATTTATCCGATGTATCCATTTTAATCATGTTTGACCGTGTGCGTGGGTGAACGGTTTCGGTTATGCGGAAGTGACGGATACCGGGGCTAGACAACAAGTTCTAAGGCAACCTAGTGGCCCCTAGTTAGGTAATGTGGCTTTTTCTTACAGAGTATGCCAATGTTTTCAGAAACTCGATGCATTTGCCTACAAAATATTGATAATGCGATAAATAGTCTAGGAAATAACAGTTTAGATTTTTAGCCGACATTCAAGGAACATTCGTCTTTACTAACAAATTGTACTTTCACTAGTAAGAGGCCAAACATTTTAGGTAGAAAATTGTAAGTTTTTTAAATTCCAACATGGTGCGGCTTTTGTCAGATAAAGCATAAAGCAAGGGCCGGCACGGATATTACGTATAACGAGCCATTATGCCGATTTTTTTTACATTATGGAGGTTTTTCTACAAGATGTTGGCTTAGCACTAACTGATGGACACTTGTGAACTAGTTTTGAGGTTGTACGTGTTGCCTAGACGTCATGATGTTCCAGTTATAAATGTAAATTCTTCTTCAGAGATGGCATTAGTGGCGGTCTAAGCTGTAAGTTGTATACTATAGCTAGAAGGAAACGGCAATGCATAGGTGCATACTGAGGATTTGCGTGCTAATAATATTATGTTGATGACAACTCCATTGGATTCTCGACTCAAACACACTTACTTGAGATTCAAAGCTAGAAATTAGTTGGCATCCACTTTTTCTTATTCTTTCCGGAAATTACATATGCAAATTTGCTGGATTTCAAAAATGAGAGAGATACAAAAAGAAAATTCCTGAAAATTCCTGAAGTAACAGGTTAGAAAATATGCCACAGACATGAATATTTATGAAAGTGAAAAAGTTACTACATTATTTTTTATTTCCAGTCATTTAAATTTTATAGAAATTTATTTTGCGATGCAATAGAAAATTCAAATCAGCGCCTAGATGTGAGGTAGTGCTAAAATATTTGGTGTGTGATACATCATTATTAAATAACGGGGGCGCGGTGGCGATTTCTGATAGTTTTTGAAAAGACATAAAACAGGAAAAATCGTAATTTGTAACTTTGAACATAACCTGTCATCAGAAAGGACAACATATAAATAACCCATCGGGTACAAAAGATTTGCTTAATTGGCAGCATATCCAGTAATAATTTTCTCACACAGCAAATATCACTGATTTTATATACATGCGGACCAATACACAAGATGCGACCTTGCTATTCTTTCACATCTTCACAGAGATGGAAACTGCAGATTACTCGGCTTCACAAGACATATGCAACCAACAACGCGTGTAGTTGAGGCATTCCTCCATAGATGGACGCTCACAGCGGTCATAACGAGCAAACATGGAATGGACCCTACAAACCACCTAGTCTGCGAAATGAAATTTAATTTTTTTTTTGACGTTTTATAGTTTTTTTACATAATACCCGTGCCGATTATTTCTAGGCGCAATCAAGGAGGCTGAGGATGATTGATGATTCACAAATTTCGGATAACGTCAACCCTTGCAATATTTTAGGATCTACATAAATGGTCGAAACAGGTGCACATCATTTTAAATCCTTGAAATCAAACTAATTTCTGACTATGAAATCAATTTCAGGTATAGGTAGATATAGTGAAAGAACAACTGTATTCATGTATATGGTTAGGCGCATCACCCAAAAAATGAAATAATGGTGAATGTGGTCATATAGGGTAATTCAAATTTGGGTGGATGTATATGGCAATCCGCAATGGAAAAATCCTTCGGTCGATCGTCTCGGTACAATGACGGATAGTGTTTATTTATCACCTCTGTTGCTAGGTACATAAAAAATGATGTGGGAAATATTTAAAGGTACATCGAAGAGAAGCGTAAATTTGCAAACCAACGTTGGTGCGGTTGGTCATTGCTTAGGTAAATGTCACACGATTAGATTTTGCCATATCAGTATTTATGCACTTTTAACTTCTACGGATTCTTGATATATATAAGTATTAGGAATACTGACCAAGAAGATACACAAAGACATAGAAAAAACCACAGAACAAAAATAAAAACAAAAGCATTAACAATATCAGTATTTACTGACGATTCCGTCAGCGTTAGTAGATTTCTAAGTAACCTTTATAACCTAATTACTGGAGTCCAGGCTACACGGTCAATAAATATCACACTTCATAGTAAGAACTGATGAATCAAGGTGTATAAATAGTGATCGTGTGATACTTAGCGTACTGCGTCTACTGTCAGTTCATAGTAAGTATGCAAAGAAGCGATAATTTGTAACCCACAAATAGTTCGCCAAAGATTGATACATTTGCGGCCCCTACGTGGAAAATGCAAAAGGCATCTACGCGTCTGGCAAAAACAACATTTTCGCTTTATGAGCGGATACATGTTGCCCATCTTCATAGAAAAGAAACCCGTCATTCAGCCGGTATATGAAGTTTGTGTGACCATAACCAACCGTATACAACGTCGTTTCATGTTTTTACTACTAGCGTGCTATGCAACTTTTGCATATTGTATCACTGTTAATAGCCTTGACAATATTATTATAGTATTATAGTATTCCAGCTGATTGACGGGTCGGCCTTTTCATGACAATTGGCGACATCTATCCGTTCATAGAACTATCATTTATTGTTGGTCAAACCAGTAGGGGCTTTCGGATTCAGTTCAGCCTGTCCACACAGTAAGTGTGTTGGCACATCGGACAAGTCATCAAAGAAAATGAGGGTGAATCGCTAGACTATCAGTACACGTTTCTACATCATCCATGGAAGTAGTTTATTTTGTCGTTTCATACTTATTGACTGGTCCCCATAGACCATAGATCATACATCCGGCGCCCTCACAGTTGGGCTGGGTTCTATGTCTATAACCGACCATATACAACGTCATTTACAGGTTTTTCTACTGGCGTACTATGCAATTTTTGCATATTACACCGCTTATGACGCCCTTGCAAAACTTAGTATTAAAACTGATATTTTTAATTATGGTGGACAACATCCATCCATTCATTTACGATTGGCCAGACGCGTAGTATGTTTCTGTATTTCCTAGATAGAGGCCGCAGATGTATCAAGCTTTGGCGAACTATCTGAAAGTGATAGTAGTTACGTCGTCCCCTACTACATAGGTACTGGATTTTTCAGTAGATCTTAGCCGTTTGTTTGCTTTCCGTTGTCTACCTCCAACGCCGTAAAGTACTCATGATTGCAAACAAGCATGAAACAACGGTGTATGCAGTTGGTTATGGTCACAGAAACGGAAATCAAACATCAGATTTAGTTGAGCCTGTGCGCAGATAAACCATCAAAGAAAATGTAGGTGAATTGCTAGACTATCTGTACACTAAGCCTCTACATCACCATCCATGGAAATAGACTATCATAACGTTTCACATATTTAAATATTTATTGACTGGTCCCCATAGATTATACATCCGGCGCTCTCACAGTTGGTCGATCGGTCTGGCGAACTTGACTGGTTATGTTTTCAATGCCACATATCTAGCTATTCTTAGATAAGTGAGATTATTGATATACGCTGGCTCCATCTACAACTACAGGTGGGATGAATTATCGTATAGGTCGGTCCATGCTTCTAAAACCGCGATGTACAAAATTATTTAGAGAGAAACAAGATGAGGAAGTTTTACCTCTAAACAGATAGGTTTACTTCCAACGGCATTTGGCGAGGAAGTGTTGTAAGTGTGAGAAATTCTCAAAATAAAATATAATTGTAAGAAAAACACCGTTTTACTATTCAAAGTCTAATTTATTACTGCTACACTAATTTATAACAGCTGCAACTGATTTAAAACAAATGTATAACTATGTCTAACTGTTCCGTCATCTGGTCGGGTATTTATTCCCATAATGTCGAGTCGAGAAACATTCCAGCGTTTTCCAGACAGAGTCGTGAACCTCCATGGAAGTAGTCTAGATGGCAGAAAGGGTCTCCGGACTGGTCTTGGTCATTCTTGAATCTCGACGACGCAAGTGAGGGAGGATATATCTCAATGTTTTAGGTTAGTCTATTTATACGTTCCCAGACTGTATAAATCTATATACCTGTTAGGCATATTCAACACATAGATTTCCCTGTACAAGACTTTGAATGAGAAATATTTTCCAATACACGTGTCAAACGCAATGAAAATAGAAGAAACCTGACGAGAATCGACCTCTACCGCTGTTCTTAATTAACCTTTATTTCCTACGCCCCCGCGAGGAAGTAGTAAAAGCAAAAAAATTCTAAAATGAGATATTTTTATGTTTATTGGATGTTATATGACTATATCACGAAGTACCATGTTACTCATTTCCGTTGGTCTGTTTATCGGTTTGTCTGTCCGCTAATCTTTGGCCGATCTATAATTTGGAAAGTACCCCTCGGATTTTGATGAAATTTTCACACAAGTTTAGTAGTATACCAAGAATGGAAAAGCGGTCCAGTGACGGCGGAGCTGGGGGAAAAGAACAAAAAAAATAAACACCAAAAAATTATTTTTTAACCTATTGGACAAATTTCACACATCATTCTTCATTCTTTTCTGGTAGGAATATATAATAAATAAAGTAACAAAAAAATTTAGAAGTGCCCTCAATCGCTACAACATCCTACTAAAGAATTTAAACCTCTACAAGAAATTTTCTGTAAAATAATCAGGTGCCTCTGAAACGTCAAAAAACGATGTTTGATCGACTTTAATTTTCGTTTTTCAAATAATAATAATAATAATAATAATAATAATAATAATAATAATAATAATAATAATAATAATAAATGGTCTTTATTCATCATTATAAATAATTTGAGGATAAAAAAAAAATTAAAGATAATATGATGAAAGGCTACAAAGCTTTTTCGTCCTTGGAACAATAGCAACCATGTGTGAATATTTCATCAATTTCCGAGCAGTACAGGGTGTCCGCAAAGTTGGGGTTTAAGTGGATTTTCTTAGTAGTATATACACCAATGTCTTAAAAGAACCGAGACATTGGGCTCCGCAAACTCAATCAAACCTGAACCAAACCGAAGCCGGTCCTGTCCTATCCCTCGATCACGTACACAGTAGTTGTATGTGAAAAGGAAAACCCCAACTCTGCGGACACCATGTATATAGACGGGTTGAGAATCGCAGACTGACTGACAGACAGATTGATGGAAAGGATGTTTTTGTGATATATGATATACACCTATATGTGTCATATGACATCCAAAAAACATATCGCTTTTCAAAATTTTCGCGATTACGGTACACCGGTGGCGTACGGATTAGAAAGGAAGTTTCAATCATAACTACGCGAAAAAGATTAATTTTCCATAGAGACGCAAAACGTTGAATAGTAATCAGGTGTCAGAAAAAGTGCGGCGTTGTGGTTAAATAAATATGCCCGATAAAAAACCAATAGCTTCTAATATTTTAAAATGGAAACCATTCCTGCTTTTTAAAAACAATGGCAAATATGTCACTGAGCCTAGAGGGCATGAGCTTGGCTCAACTCGGCAATAAGTTTAAGTTAGGAATCAGTCTCTGCTGAGGTTTTCCTCATCCATTTTGAACCACTCTGTACATCGTAACACGTACCTGGTCGATATGAGCTTGTTTATGAGCATACTGCGATAAATCGGCTGGGACTAATACGTAAAGATTTTCCTACCAGCTTCCTGGACTTGGCATAAATGTAGTAATAGATACATGACAAGGATATAGGGCGCAACAGGTCTGGATTTACTTGGCTTGTAACAAGAAAGGACTATGACTATATGACGTAACTCTAGAATCTTCAACAACACGGAAACTTATCCAGCGTATCTTATTTGTAACAATCTTGTAAGCAGGAAGGTATTGCACATGATTTCTTTATCAGAACTAGTCAAAACTTCCATAAAACAGTCTATGAAAATAATGTTCAGTCATTTATATTGAATCTTACGAATTTGGAGTATTCCACTTGTGATAAGGATTTCATATCTGCTTTTATTCGCTCATTGTAATAGGTATTGTATAACCTGCAATATTAAAACGATGCCAGGGACGTCATTAGCGAAAACAACCTGGATTTCAATTTACTAAATCAGGTAATTAGGCTTTAAGAGCTAGTACGGTTTAACAAATTCATCTTCGAATCAATATATTGAATAATACCTACGTTTACAAATAAGTAATAGGGAAGATGTGAGAATATAGTTTGTGGAGAGATGTTGAGAAAAAACATGGAAGTAGGAACAATATAAAGTTTAGAATTTGTCTGACAATGGTTTTAAGCAATAAACACGAGTTGACACCCACTCGAAACAAAACATGCTTCAATGCGGGATTCGCAAGGTATTGAGGTTAGGAAATCTTAAACTGACAACTATTTTATATATCAAGTTAATCTCACGCATAGGGCTCAAAAAGCAATAAATAATGTTTTCATAGACTTAAAGAAATTACCCGCGAATAGTGTGATTTATAGCTTTATGAAAACAGAAGTTATTCTTAATACCTCTAACTTGAACATTGCCAAAATGTGTGTCAAATCGCATTCTATGTCATGTAAATAGTTCCCTAATATACTTTTACAATACTGAACGTAAATTTACATCGTAGTGTAAGAATACAGTTATCATACACATGGGCTACGTAAACGATTACTTTACACGAAATTTTTTGTGTTAAATCGGCCGTCATATTTAAAAACAACCGACAAGTTGTACAACAGTTGTTCAACATATCTTCAGTAGACTGACTTTAATTTTCTCAATCTCATTTTACTCCTTTCTTAAATACAAACAGGTTTTGTAAAAGTATATTTTATTATTGGTCCAACAATTATTAACATATACCTACTAGATATTACTTTTCAGAAGGCATTTAAATAACATTTCATGTAAACTGATTTTGGTGAGCTAAAACAGGTAAAAGTACTGCATTTTGTATTACCACAAAATTGAACTGAGCATTCCAAATCTTTCGACGATAGAAAAGCTGACTATAAAGCTAGGAGGCACTGCAGTAGGGTTACGTGTGCGTGTGCTTCAAATTTTATTCTAGAAGTTAGTGAAATGAATTCACGCGAACTTTATGTTGAATAATCGTTGTACAACTTGGCGGCCATTTGGCCATTTTGAAGTATGACGGCCAAACGTCCACGATTTGGATCGCGTGACCTCGTAAGATTATGCTATTCTAGATTTTGAGAAATTGCGATATTATTTCAATTATGTGGTAAGATTAACGATTAATGTCTTCTGCATTTGTGAGAGGATTATTTTGGAACGTTCGAAATTAGCCTACCAAAAATGAACCATTTTCCATTTTATAGTCGTATTATTTGAATAACTGCACAAATTGACAAAAATGTAGTACTTTGGCATATCTGAGTAACTGTTGGATTATTAAAAAAATGTGAAATTATATGTTTGCCTTAAATAAAAAGAGTAAAATGAGATTTAAAAAGTTAAAATCGGTACACTGGTTGTGAAAATATACCATTTTTCAATCTAGCCACCAAACGACGACGATTTAGATCGCGTCCTGACATGTGACAAAAAAAGACAAGCAGTCTTGCGGAAACATGAAAAACAAAGGAGAATCGTGAGCATGTCCACAATAAAGGGGCAGAAATAAAAGGATTGGTATCCCGAGCGATGTACGTTTCTGATCATTGGCTTCACCAGGCCCAGCTGGATGTGCATCGAAAATACCGAAATGCCCACCACATCTGGTACGGGTATGACCCGGAGGAAAACAAGAATGGCAAAGGAAATATAACTAGAGGCAACCAACAAGAGCCAGCAGGCACATTTATGGCTTGGGTCAGAAGACTTCGTGGGCCTAATGAAGCCAATAAGCAGAAAGATACGTCGTTCAGGTTACCAATCCTACTTCTGCTCATGTTCCTTTATTGGGGTCCTTAGTGTCTGTTCCTAGACTTGAGTACTCAAGGTCGCGCTGGGTACTGGGGAGCCTTAAAACCAATCTGTCGAATGGAAATTTAAGAGATTAGGAAAAATTGTAATCAGGCCCTGTTGTGCGGGCTCGTGTCCGTACTCGCGCCGCGCGAATCGGCGAGATAGCTGGTCTAGAGAGGTGGAACGAGATAAGCGTCGTAACGCCAGAGCAGCGCCTTGCTTAGCGGCCAGGGGCACGGCACCGACACTGCACCGTCCGTCCAGCCTACTACGATTTATCGCGATTATTTCACACGTGCGGACATGGACACCGACCACCGTCAATTGTTATCCCAGTGACAACCATCGCTGACAGTCAAAGTGTGCTTTGGAAGTCAAAAAATGGAGCATCAAGGCAGTAGCGGAGCTGGAGACTTTTCCAAAACGCCGGTTCCCATCAGTCACAGTAAATCATCACCGGTTGCAGTGTCACCGTCGGTGCGCTCGATGACGCAGACTGTCATAGTGTCGTTGGATGAGACTGTGACACACGACATCACCTATGGTGAGTACACCTTATTATTACTTTCATTTGTTTTGATTCTGACTGTGCGTAGGATGGAGTGGAAAGTGAGGTTTTTCAATTTACCTTGCCGCTCACACAGCTGTCTAACGCGTGACAGGGCCGGATTCAACGCCAGTGCTACTGCATGCCAATAGACCAGGAACTTGTTGAATGCTTCAATCAGGGTGGAATTTACCAGGATTGTCAAATCGCAGTCCGTTATTCTCCACCAATAGGGTTACAGTCCATCAAATACAGCGAATGAGATTGACAGCTTGTCATTGAAATATCACCAGATTATTGAATATTAAGGAATTATATATAATTCAGTCAAAATCTAAAAAAGTGCTTGATTTTTTTTAATAAAATTCATGTTTTCTTTGATACTGTCGATTGTTTATTCATGTTTATATTATTTCAATTGATATGCGATTTTTGTGCGTACAAAGGGTAAAGACTGGTAGATTACCGTCATTACCGCATCACCGGACAAGCAATAAGGAAACCTAAAAATAAATGTTTAATTAAAATGTGAGGTGAGTTCATGAGTTCAGGGGTAAAACAGAAAAATATTCACAATCCTATAAGCAAGAATCGAAAAAGGAGTTTCCAGAATGGTTGCAAAGTACTTTGAAAGAGCGACCAGTATTCACATTGTACAAGTTGTAATATAGAATTGTGCCCTCAAAAAACATGTGTGTGCGCTCAGTACAATAGTAAACGTTTTTGATAGACGGCGCTGCGTGACTCAAAGGTCCTTGATACGCCACTGATCTTGTGGCTGCATTTTTCCTCATACGGAATTCAACGATACTATTTACCGATTCCGTTTTTTTTGCCGGTTCGGAAACACTGCAGATCACTTCAAAAGCAATTGATATCCCAGACGTGTTCTAAAAATAGAAATAACAAGAAAATATAACAAGGTTTGGAGATATATTTTATTAATAATAGGTGGATCCGGATACATTTACAAATATCGATGATTTAGGACCCAGAAATGCAGAATGTGCTATTTGTTTACATTTGGTGTTGATTTCTAGATCATAAACTGGCAAAAAAAATTGTTGATGTTACAAACAGTTGGAATATGTTTTATATCCTTTTTTTTGCAAAATAAAAAAAATCGTTACGTGCCTACAGGTACGTATTATGTACGTGATATAGAGACAAAACTAGATTGACATGCATGGACAGTCGTCAAAAATAGTGAAAACATCCTATCTAATATAATAGCTAGAAAATCGACCTATTATTTCTCGCATTTACATTGGTCCATTTAAATAACAGACCGTCTTTTGTGAAATGATAGAAATTGTAAATTCTATGAAAATTATCCTAATTCTAAAGCTCAAAGGCATAATATTACATCTGTAGTGCACCCTTATTTATAAAGCAACCGATTTTTCACGATTTTATTCAATATTGCAATAGAAATTAGCGATATTAGGAGACCTTTGACAGCTTCCGTCAAATTGCATTTCAATAGCTGCTCCCTTATTGGTGGAAGTCTCCGTCAAATTTAAATCTTTGTGAAATCGGCCCTAAGTTTCATTGGAACGTAATAACTTCAAGGTTGAATGAAAATTTTGTTAATAAAATCTCAGAACATTTTATACATTCCCTTACTTTTTTTGCACAGGTGAAATAAACAAGCTGAGTTTAATACATAGATATTAAATTTTAGTGAAAAAGTGACAGAGACGAAAATTTCAACATGACGGATGGGCGCTATCTTGGAGGAATTTTTTAAATGGAATGTAATGTCACTTGACACCTCATTTTGAAGCACTTTATAATTCTAGAATATAAAATGGCGGAACGATAGGCTGTCGAAGTTGTGCGTTTTTGTACATTGAATCGTGTATAATATGGCAGCCAATCATCATGACGCTGTAGCATGTTATAACAATCTTCTTCTTGAAATATGTAATAAAATATGGAACATTACAGTTAAAATAAAATGTAATTTTTTTATACGTTTTTGTACATTCAGATAGACCAAAAAAGGACATTCTTACCCCATTTCAATTTGTCACTTTTCTTCAAGTAAAAGGTAACGAAAAGCCATTCGTCATAAGGTTGAGGGTCTTTTGAAATTCAAAATTGATTACGCAATGGAAGCCCGAAAAAGCTCCTGCATGGAAAATTTACATCCCAACAAGTTATTAACTAACATCAGCCCGTTTCATTTCCACGTGAAATGATTCTCCAGAATGATCTGCGTTTGACATTGGAAAAACAACCTTGAAAAAGGTGCCCGGATTTATTAATTACTCCTGCTGCGGAAGGAAAATCGATGCTCGTTCACCGTAAATGTGGAGAGAGTGCCGTGTAATCCTGGACATAATTATTATACAGGGTGTTCCTTGATGATATGCGAATATCTAAGGGTGTAAATCAACATGAAAAATTAATGTTAGTTTGCTTTATGAACTATTGTCCAAAAATGATTCCTTACAAAAACTCGGGGTGTTGAAGTTTTAGGAAAAAAAATGGGAATTAATTAATATTTTCAGAACCGCTTCAGGTATTTCACTGATATATATGTAGTACGTAGTGAAAGTTAGTAAAGTTGCATATTTTTCAACGCAAAAATAATTTTTAGCTTTAACAGTGGCGTGCGTACGGGTATTGACTTCGATATTTTTTAAGAAAAAAATGGTAAGGCCAATGGTTTTTTGTCAAATAAAAATTATTTCTTAATTCCCCGTTCAATTTCAAACAAATGATCTCTCTTGAATTGTTTCGATGCACCATTTTTGAGTAAGAAAATAAAAACCGTTCTATTGTCCGAGAAAATTAATGTAATAATTGGAGAATGCAATTTAGCAATAAAATCTATCTAATTGCTCTGGAATATGTCACTGGCTTTTGACATTTAACAAGTCTCTGTTATTCAAATCTGTTCGCTGTGACATCTTTTTCATTATTTAGTTTTTACAATCTTGTTAATAATGGTGAATTATTCAAATGCAGAAATGGCGGAAATGCATTGTATACGGCCTTGCGGACGGTAATGGTGAGCAAGCCAGACGGATTTATCACCAGAAATATCCCGATCGTGCTTTGCCAGATAGTCGAACCTTTTCTAATATTCATCGTCGTCTTGTTGAAACTGGTTCTGTCCGAAAAGGAACATCTGAAGGTAGACCTCTAAGTGTGAGAACACCTGAAATTGAGGAAGCAGTGCTGCACGAAGTCGAAGAACATCCTGAAACGAGTACGAGGAAGATCGCTAGACACTTAAATATTTGCCATCAAATTGTTTAGAGAATTTTATTGAATTCTTTGTTATATTCTTACCATATTTTAAGGGTACAAGCATTACTTCCCATTCATTTTCCAAGGTTTGACCTTTTGTCAGTGGTATCTTAAAAAAATTCCACAAAATCCGCAATTTCAATCAATGATTCTGTTCACGGACGAAGCTATTTTTTCTCGAAATGCCATTCAGAATTTCCACAATAATCATTTGTGGCAAGAAGAAAATCCCTATGCCGTAACCGAAACCCATTTCCAACACCAATTTTCTGTTAACGTATGGGCAGGAATTATTGGCAACCACTTTATTGGCCCATTCTTCTTGCCGGGACGACTTGACGGACAGCGCATTTCAGTGTAGCGGTTCGTAATTATTTACAAACTGTTTATCCAAATCGTTGGATTGGCCGCGGTGGGCCCCAAGAATGGCCACCAAGGTCCCCAGACCTCAACAGTTTAGATTTCTTCTTGTGGGGCTATCTTAAAACACTAGTGTACACAAGTCCCATTAACACTGTAGAGAGAAGAATAGTTGCAGCTTGTGATCGAATAAAAAACACTCCAGGGATATTTCAACGAGTGCGCAGTTCCATGAGAAGGAGGCCGGAAGCATGCATACTAAGTGAAGGAGACCATTTTCAACAATTTTTGTAATCATTTCGTTGGTTTTAATGTTATGTTTATGTTGTCAGTTGTTGTTCATTACCCCTAAAGTGTTTAATTTCTTCAATTAAATTAATAATAATTTTGCAAGTTAGACAAAAATAATTTTTATTTGGCAAAAAACCATTGGCGAACCTTTTTTTTCTTAAAAAATATCGAAGTCAATACCCGTACGCACGCCACTGTTAACATTAAAAATTATTTTTGCATTGAAAAATATGCAATATTATCAATTTTCAGTACGTACTAAATATCGGTGAAATATCTGAAGCGGTTCTAAAAATATTAATTAATTTCCATTTTTTTCCTAAAACTGCAACACCCCGAGTTTTTGTAAGGAAACATTTTTGGACCATAGTTTATGAAGCAAACTAACATTAATTTTTCATGTAGATTCACACCCTTAAACATTCGCATATCATTAAGGAACACCCTGTAGAGTGAATATTTATGACTTACATCCCAGAAGCATACTCCTAAAGATTCTTCTTCTTTGGTGCCGTATTCTTATGCTTCATTGTTAAGGCGGCTCCGACGCAGTGTTTCAAGCCATTTACAAGGGTTCAGCTGCTTCGAAACTGACACTCCATTTTTCAATATTTTTGAATGAAATTCATACAGTATGTACAGAAGACAATTGTCCAGGGTGCTATCGGAGCGCTGTTTGAAATTTTGTTTTGCGCATGATTTATATTGGGTTGAAATGCTTACTTTTTTTGTTGAACTTCGCGATTTTTTTAAAAAGAGTCTAGTGAAAAAATGAAAAAGACGCTCGATAGCACCCTGTATGCTTTTATACTAAGTGACATATAAATCCGAACACCCAGTTTAAATGGTTTTATTTTAATAAAATTTTGTATAAGTACTTAATGAAGCATAATAAGTAAATGATAAAAATTTCAAAATGATTTCACTGCTTTAAAGCCCTTTGACCTTTAATAATGTGTGGATGCACCCTGATGTGCTACGCATTCTCCAACGCGCCTAGGCATGCTTCTGATCAGGTGGTCAATGTCCTCCTGTGGTATCTCATTCCAGGCAACCACCAACTCCTCTCGAAGTGCTTCTAGAGTCTGAGGAGGACGTTGCAAATTGAGCAATCTCCTACCCATCATATCCCACACGTGCTCAATTGGGGATAAGTCGGGAGATTTTGGTGGCCATGGTAACAATGTGAAATCATTATGTTGAAAGAAGTCTATTGTGACTCTTGCAACATGTGGTCGGGCATTATCTTGTTGGAAAGTTGGATCTGCCAGGGTGTCAAGATAGGGTAAAAGATGGGGTTCTAGAACTTCGTGGATATAACGCTGCGCGTTCATGTTACCTCTGATGAAGATTAAAGGTGACCTGGAACCATAAGCTATAGCAGCCCAAACCATAACTCCAACAGTGTGATGAACATGTCTTTCAACAAGAAACTGTAGATTCCTCCTTTCACCACGTGGCCTTCTAACCCTGGCACGACCATCGTGCATGCCTAAACAAAATCGAGACTCGTCACTAAAGACAATTCTGTTCCATTCCTGATCCCACAGTGACCGTTGTCTGCACCACTCAAGGCGATTACGTCGGTGTTCTCGAGTTACAGGGAGGACCTAGTGTGGCCGGTATGAAAACAAGCCAAAACTTCTCATTCGTCGGTAAACACTTCGCATGCCAATAGGTCTTCCGTGTTCTGCAAACCATTCATTTGCAATGGACCTGGTAGTGGAGAAACGGTCCCTTAAGGCCAATAATCTTAGGCGGCGATCTTCACGGTCTGTTGTTCTACGGCGGCGTCCAGTGCCCCTTGCTCTTTGCGTACGGCCTTCTCGAAGCCATGCCTGACAACACCTAACCACAGTGTCTACACTTCTTTGCACTCTAACTGCAATTGCCCGAAAAGAAAGTCCAGCTTCCCGAAGTCTCACTATACGGCCCCTATCAAACTCACTAAGTTGACGAAATCGTACAGGTCTCCGTACTCTAGGCATCGTAACCGATCGTAAACGATTTCAAAAACCAAAATCCGCCAACGTTGATTCTTTACTGCGGCTGAAATATTCATTTTTAGAGCGTTAGTGATTGAAAAAAAAAAAGTATAAAAACCGGAATGTCCAACTGATAAGGCTGAAAATTTTTTCACTTGTTATTTACAGTAAGATAAATACATTCGCCAACTTTTATTAAAATAAAACCATTTAAACTGGGTGTTCGGATTTATATGTCACTTAGTGTATTTTCATTACACTGTAAAAATTTCATTCGAAAATGTTAAAAAATGAAGCGTCAATTTCGAAGCGCACAAACCTCTACAAATCGGATTTCTCACGAAATTTTTCCAATGTTCAAAGGACGTATTTAGATAATTTGGTGGCCCTAGTTCATATTATATCGTGTATATAACTCGTTCTGTGAACAGGTATGCATAATCGCGATCGCTGATGCGAAGTAAATGTTCGTAACTAGTTACGTAAATGTAACATCTGAACTTATCCTCCAGTTGTCTCTCTGATCTATATGTCTTACACTGGACAATGAATGAAACCTCAGATGGTGAACATAATGAATTCCTGGTGGTTTGGCTGCTTCGGCAAATTAAAAATGTTTACTCCTCCATCTTAAATCCGTTTCACTTCCCACGCGAGTGGCGCAAAAATCGAAAATGAGCTGTAACGTTTTTTAGCTCTGATATGACATCTGCATCATTTAAAACTATGGGAATTTAGCGTGGAACTTTAAAATCATCGATATGTTTAGGAAATATGTTTTTGAGAATCATAATTTGGCATATAACTACATTTTCATCTGAATTTCATGACTCATGAATGTTCCCATTTCCCCGAATCTTCAATTTGTGTTCTGCAGTATGTGATGTTTCTCGTAATATAAGCAGCGACATCCATATTTCCGTAGATAATAACATTACTCTCAGTGACGTGATAACGAGAAAGAGAGAATATAGATTGACTCAGTGCGGAGGCTGCGATGTAGTGAGTTACAAGCCATTTATCAGGGATCAAAAACACGAATCTAATGGCAGAACTGTCAAAAAATTCGCTTATGTCAAACGCCCTTGTAGTATGAACTTTGGTCCTCACTACATACTATGAGAATTAGGAGACAAACAAATCTCTGACTGACTGACCTTCTTCCTAGTGTGAATTTGTTGAGGTTTCGCTGCTTCAAGTGTTCAATATTTTCGAATGAAGTTCTTGCATTGTTGCACTTTTCAAAATTTTGTTTTTGCCCAAATTTTATGGTGGGTTGAAATGCTTACTATTTGTGTTCAACTTCTTAACTTTTTAAAAAGATTCTAGTGGATAAAATAGAAAGAGTGAATCGTTAGCACCCTGTGGAGCTTTGTTTACAGCAGGCTGTAAAAGTTTCATTTGGAAATATTATACAATGAAGCGGCAGTTGTGAAGTACGGAAACCTCTGCAAATCGGTTTTTGGGCGAATTTCGTCTACTGATTCGTGCTTCCAGTCCACGCGACGCGACAGTGCGTACAGACTAGGAAAGAACGCGTTCAAATAATTTGGTGACTATCCTTCCTAAAATAAGTTCAAACTCAAATTCGTTTATTCATATCAACAACCAAAATTGTGTTTACAAGTGTCATCTGGTACATGTTACAAGATAGGGGTACAATGTAAATACAATGTGTTTCGTCACGACAAACCGATTTTTAAGGCGGATATTTTTCAGCTATTTTTATCGACAAATATCTTCTTCATCTTGTGGAGACAGTAGCCCATAACGGTTGTTTACTGGTCTTTGAGTCCCATTTTCCTCCAGTCTCAGGTATGTAAAGACAAAAGTCGATCATCTGGCGTAATTCGGTCAGGAAATCGTGTTCGATATTCTCTCACAGCAGCTGCGGCATTTCCATTGCAAAAACCGTAAATAAACACCAAATCAGCAACATGGTGATTTGAAAATTCATTGCGTGGACGATTTGGCATGTTAAAAACTGAGATACGACTAATAAAATGTTCAGTGACAATTCACTTCCAACTCAAATACTTTCAGAAAATTGATATTGATACTAGTCAGCAATGGTAACAAAATGAACGTGTGATCACAACGCATGGCGAGAGACTACAAAACACTCATTATGACATTGACAACAAATAACTGGTTGTTACTATATCGATAACGAGATCTTTCGGTAGATGTTGCCTCACTCACACTCTCAATACATTCATCCTTATGCCAGGAATGTGAGGTCTGGTCCGTTACCTGGATCGGGACGGCTTGCGCAAGGGTCATGTTTAAGCAACATTTGTACTTAAAATAACGAGCATAGGGTAACAAAATCTGGTGTCATTTTGTAGATAACATGGTTAGCTGTGGAATTAGCACAAAAGAAGTACAACTTCACAGAGTAGTTTTTTCTGTTTTTGTCTGTTTTTAAGTATGTTTAACGGTTAGTATCAATACAAGTTTTTCAATAATAGCTAGAACAACACGTTATCGTTCAAATGTCACCAAACTTATCGTTCTGTGAAACTTATGTATTCAGTTATTACAATTTTCATACATGCACTAGCGTAATCGTAACGTAAAAATAGAAATGACTGCCATTTCAAGAGGGGTACAACATTGTAGTGGGGTGGATTTGTCGATAAAAATAGCTGAAAAATACCCCCCTTAAATATCGGTATGTCGTGACCAAACAGATTGTATGTATTAAAAACATTCCAGTGGAACGAACCAGCGAGTATCAGTGAGAAATTCAAAACGCTATAGTATACATGTGTTTGAACATGCGTCTCAGTAACCTTGGTATATAAAATGAAATTATAGTAGTATCTATGAGTTCTAATATTTTTTTTGTTCAAATAAAAGCTAAAAATAATCCAAATTATTTTATTTCGGAACTTACATTTCGACTCCCTACAAGTCTTTTTTCTCCGGCGAGCAGCCTTAATAGAAAGGCACTCAAGAACAATCACACCAACAAGAGGATCAGCACAACAATACAACAACGCAATATCGAGAAATAGGAACACGGGTAGTACAATACTAAATGATCACTTGTACCAAAATAGGGAACGACTTACAGACTAGACCGCCAATCTAAATCCGACTCTGTTATTATGTAAATTTACCCTCTTGTGGGAGCCGCGTTAATCTCAAACATTCGTGACCCAAATAATTAGACTCGTTCTTTGACAATATTTGGTATGCCCTTGTCCATACTCATACTTATCAAACTCGATTCGTTAGAAATATATTCATGATATTTTGAGCATCTACCGATTATCCAAATCTAAAGGGACTTGACGTCACCAGAAGGGGACGCCTATGTTAATGTTAGCAAAATTATAAAAAAAATAATTTCGAAAAGAAACTTTTTCCCATATTCCTTATGTGGTCCAGTGACATGCAACGGAAAAATTCAAGAGACTAAAAAGCTGTATGGCTGTATGTCTATTAGCTTTATCCAAAGAACGTAGTGGCGTACATTTTTTTGTCACAAATATTCGTTCAGATCCCGCTCAAAGCGCCACTGGATTTAATAAATTTAATCAAACTAGGGCTAAAGTAGCTTCTTATTGTTATAAATATCCCCGCCAAATTACAACAAAATTAGGTAAAGTATATTTAAGATATTTGCATCTTGAGAACAAAAAATTTGCGGACCTATGTTTAACTTAACTTTCAAAAAAAAAATGTATTTATGGAATTTAGAATGGGATCATTTTCATCAGCGTTAATGAAAAGGCGATTCAACTAGAGATACAAAACAATGGCTTCAAGTAGGTTGACTATCAAACGCTGACATCAGTTCATGAAAGATTGATTGCCGCGAAACATTTAGCTACGAACATGTTTAAGAAACAATTAACCGAATCCAGTCAGTCAAACAGGGCACAATTAAAATTCACATATTTGGGACGCTTTTGTGTATACTGTTGGGGATTTTTAGGATTCGGCGGTACTGAGAAAATTTATCCAGAGACGTGTTTACTTAAAATATTAATCATTCTTAAGGTCAAATGAATGGGGAAATTTATGATGTGTGAAATAAGTAGAATTGCTGAGGTTGGAAGAGTATAAATATATCTACTAATAATATACATATTAGAAAATTGAGATATATTCTCCCACACCCATGCAACCCCAATATTTAGTTTCTATGAAAATTTGTCTGAAAACGATCAAACACTCAGTTTCAGTGAGATTTTTGTTGGTTGCCCTTAGCTCCGCCACCGCTGAACTAATTCTCGAAAACTACAAAGCTTCATTGCCCTTGGCATAGCAGTAAGTTTGTGTGAAAATTTTATCAAAATCGGCACGGGTATCACGTATCTTGAAACGTGACATTATGTAGGTTAGCCTACAAGATGCTAACTTAGCACTTGTTGTACGTGTTGCCTAAACGTCATGAGGCTTGTTATCAATCTTTGGCTTCGATGTCATGTAAAATCTGCTTCTGAGATGGCATTACTGGAGGTCTAAGCTGTAAGTGGTATGTGTTGATAATAATTACATTGGGTTCTTGTCTCAAATACACTTAATTGAGATTCAAAGCTAGAAATTAGTTGCGCATCCACTTTTTCTTATGCATTCTCGAAATTACATATACAAATTTGCTGAATTTAAAAAATGAGAGAGATAAGAAATAATTATATTCACTGTACACTGTCGAATTACAAGCCGGTGATGATACCTCGTAATTCTCCTCAGTTTTTCGTAATTTATAACTTTGAACATAACCTCTCTTCAGAACATATAAATAACCCATCATAATCGGCATATTCAGTAATGATTTTCTCACACAGCAAATATCTCTGATTTTATACACATGCAGACCAATACACATAATCATACAGATGCGATCTTGTTATTCAACCAACTTTCTTCTCAGAGATAAAAGCTACAGACACGGATCACTCAGCCTCACAAAACTATGCAACCAATAATGCGTAGTATAGTTGAGTGATTCCTCCATAGATAGACGTTTACAACGATCCTAGTGAGCAAACGTGAAATGACTGTTTGCGCCCTAAAAACTACCTAGTCTGCAAGTTGACATCTTATATGTTTTTTTTTGACGTTTTGTCGGTTTTTTACATGATACCCGTGCCGATCAGTATCAACCAAGTTATAGACGGGCCAAGGCGTGGGCCAAAGATTAGCGGACAGACCGACAGTCACACTCACAGACAGACAGACTCACGGACATGTTTTCTCGTGATTTACATGCCAAAAAACATATCACATTTAAAATTTTTCGTGGTTACAATACTTCCTCGTATATAAAAAATATGAAGTATTCCTGTCATTCAAAGACGAATTACAGGCGATGAACGGACCTTCCAAATGAGACCAACTTTTTTCTACACCAGGGTCTATTTTCAACTAGTTAATTAATTTTAGTAGAAGCCGAAAATCTGTAAACAAAAGCTTGGAATTATTGGTGCCCCAAGGGAGTTGGTAAAACGAGTCATTGCCCTTTTCCCCAGACTACTTGGGAAAAAAATTCTCAAAACTTTAGTGTCTTTCATCAGGATTCGACAGAATCGCCTCATTTTCCAAACCTCACGAACCTGCCAAGTTATATATATATTTGTATGAACCATATCACTTATCCCAATTCCGCAAATAAGGTGTAATTAGATTACTGTTTAATAGTATTCTGGTAACAAGTTTTAACTATGAAATATAACCGTAATTCAACTGTGTTTATTTGCTATACATATCAACACATACTATAGAATAAGCTGCTCAACGAATATATTCGAATTTAAACAGTGGAATAACCTATGTTAACAGTATGATAGATTGCTCTAAAGCTTCCGCGTCGTATAATTTTCATTATTTTTCCTAGATATTCGCAAGTATACCTTTATGCATATACCATTGGGATCCCGAAAACGGTAAGATACCAAGTCGGTTAAATAAAGGCATTTTGGTAAGTAAGACAATGTACATAGAAAGTTCTGCAATTACGAGTATTTCCGGGGATAAGCGAAAGAAACAGAATTTTCCTAAGATCGTTTTTATTCCTTCATGGCTTCTATTGACATGTGATTTCAAAATAATAGGTACACTTACATTGACCCTTTTTTCCTCTACAATATGACATAATTTATTTTTCTTATAGATGTCATATGGGATGTCGTATTATTATATTATACAGGGTGGCGCATCGAAAACGAAACAGACGCATTTACTGGCAGCTCAGTTTTTTTTTTGGAAAAACGCTCAGACCCGTAGATTTTGTTTTCGAGGGGGACACAAGTTTGGCAAAAAATCACGTTAACACGTGCAGCCTCCTAAGCGGAGGTGACACCAATCCTAAAATCTTAAATGGAAAGGGGGGTCGAGTAATACCTTATTTTAAAGGTCTTTCAATTCCCTTTATAACGATGTAAAATACATGAGCTTCAGTTCAGTAGTTTTGAAGATTTATTGATTTAAAGCTTAAAGTAGACTTTAATAGGTACATCAGATTAGTTTGTACTACTTTCAGAAGAAATTTGACTAAAATAATTTACTTAATAAGTAAATGCTTTTCTTCACTACCCCATGGTTTGTTTATCATTTTGTTGTTGAAAATAGCTATTGGAGCGTTTTTTTGTGACAAAAAAGTTATTTCTTGAAGAAACATAAGGAAATATCTCTTACTTATTTTAACTAGGAGTAGTACATAGTTTGCGATTGATTTGACCAAACTTTGTTGCTAAAATAACTTGTAACGCTTTATTACATAAATTAACCATGGTATATTTCACAGCAGAAAGAGTTTAAATTTTCGAAATATGTTTCGGAAATAATCAGTGCGCTAATAGAACAGCAGAAATATTTAATGAGCGACATGGGAACAGTAACGTGCATCGAAAATATGTTCCAGAACTTGTAGCTAAATTTCGGGAAACTGGGTCAGTCGCCAATAAAAAACGCAACATTGAAAATCCCATAAGTGGGGGTTTTAGAGCAAGTTTATGTAGATCCTACGTTAAGTACCCGCAAATTGGAGACTGTATGTGGTGTTAGCCGACGTACTGTCCAACGGATTCTAAAGGCCCATAGTTTTCATCCGTATAAAATTCACCTGGTAAGAACTTAATCAAGACGATTTTGATCGGAGGTTACAATTTTAGGAAGATAATGAATGAACGAATTATAAACGATGAACATTTTCTATTCAACACTTACTTTTCCGACGAATGTTCTTTTTTCTTAAATGGCATAGTAAATCGTCATAACTGCCGATATTGGTCCGATTCTAATCCCCGAATATTTCATGAGGTTCATACACAGCAGCCAAAAAAATTAAATGTTTAGGCTGGTATTTTTGGCGATCATTTAGTTGGTCCTTTTTTCTTACCTGGAAATTTGACCGGTGAAATGTATTTGGAATTACTGGAAGACGCCTTAGATCCTGCATTAACAGCCATAATTGAAAATCAGAATGATCGGCGATACATTGCGAATAGGTTGATGTTCCAACAGGATGGTGCCCCACCACATTACGCATTACGTGTTCGACAATATTTAGATCAGACGTTTCCAGATCGATGGATTGGTAGAAGAGGTGCCATTGACTGACCCCAAGATCGCCAGATTTATCACCTTTGGATTTCTTTGTGGGGTCATTTAAAATGCAAAATCTATGCTACTCAGCCAACATCATTAGAAGAAGAAAAAAATCTAATGCAGCAGGTTCGGATGGTATAACAGTCTCAATGCTGAAGCTTTGCTTGCCTCGAGTATTACTACCCCTGACGCATTTATTGAACTGTTGTTGGAGGCTGGGTATTTCCCTGATGCTTGGAAACTATCTCTTGTCAAGCCCTTGCCTAAATGTAAAAATCCAAAATGTCTCTCAGACTTAAGACCTATAACTTTGATTCCTGTTATATCGAAGATATTGGAGAAATTGATTAAACATCAGGTTTATCATTATTTCTCTAATAATGATTTCTTTCCCAAGTGTCAATCTGGTTTCCGCAGTGGTTTTAGTACAACTTCAGCTTTAGCAAGGGTTTTAGATGACAGCATTGCTTCGCTTGATAAGGGAGATGCTTCAGCACTTGTATCATTAGATTATTCTAAGGCGTTCGATAAAATAGATCATGAGCTTTTATGTGCTAAATTGAAGTTTTTTGGTTTTTCAGACATACCTCTAGTGTTCTTTATAACATATCTTTCAAATCGTAAACAAGTAGTAGAGATAGACAACACTATATCTAGTCCGATTGATATAACATCAGGTGTCCCTCAGGGTTCAGTTTTAGGGCCCTTGTTGTACTTAATTTATACTATAGACTTGGGTAGCTCTGTGAAAAACTCTTCTGTGATGTGCTATGCCGATGATACACAGATATATAAGAGCTTTAATATTAACACTTTGCATACTTCAATCAATGAGCTTAATGATGATTTGGAGGCAATAGTAGGATACTCAAATGGTAACAATCTTAAGCTCAATAAGCATAAGTGCTCAGTGATGCTTTTTTGTTCTGCTGTCAAACGTAACACTATATTGTATTCTCTTGATGTAAAAATTGACAAGGAGCGTCTAGCTGTCGTAAATACTACAAAAAATTTAGGGTTGATTATTGATTATACTTTACGGTTTATGGAGCATGTTTCGTCTATCTTAAAAAAATGTTATGCAACGTTGAAGTGTTTTTATGTCAATCGCTCTATTTTGAATTTTAAAGTTAGAAAAAAGTTATGTGAGGCTATTATATTTCCAAGCTTATTTTACTGTAGCACTGTGTTCTATCATTGTCTTGATTCTATCACAAAAGCAAGACTCCAAAAACTCCAAAATACGTGTTGTTGATTTGTATTTAATCTCAAGAAGTATGATCATGTTTCCTTAAAGAGATTTCAGCTTGGTTGGATGTGTATAGAAAATGCTTGCAAGTACCATATAGCAGTGTTTACACATAAGATCAGATCTTCTAGATCCCCCTTGTATCTTTATGAGAAATTTGTTTTCAGACGAAATAATTCAGACATTGATTTCAGACACAAAAAAAGACTAGAGATCCCTATGTATAAAACAACTTTATTTCGTAGTTCATACACTTACAATGCTATCCTGATTTATAACGAATTAGATGACAATATAAAGGATTGGCCAGTAAACAGATTTCGTAAGCATGTGAAACAGATTTATTTGTCATTGTAGTAATTGTGGAAAAGTTAGTTTTTAATTCTTACATTTTATTTTATTTTACGTAATATATGTGTGTATACAGGGTGACTTTGAAGTTGAGTCATTAATTTTCAGATAATGATTGTAGAAGGAAGATAAACCAAAATATGTGTGTAAAAATAAAAAAAATAAAAAAAAATGTTACCTTGTTTAATAAAGTATCCTCCCGACAAGTATTTCAGTGCGGACCTGTATTTGATCGTGCGGTCTTGGAGCAGCATGCCCTCACCTGTGAGGTCTTAAGTCACCTGATTCACGAGCCCTTTGTACTACATTAACAAAGGCACGAGGGGTTGGTTGCACTCGATTGGGAAACCGATTCGCGTAAATCCGTGATGCATCCGGGAGCATTTTGTAAAGACTGCCCCCCCGTAAATAAGAATCATGTCCACAAGTTCAGCATTTTCGTAAACATGTGCCATTTTTGATTTCGTTTGAACCACGCAACACACTACTATTCACTTACGCGTTATCGACTGACGAAAAACATCGTGATAAACGTTTCAAATTCTTTCGCTTTTTTGTTTCCGATGCGATGAACCGGTCAGGCGGATTATATCCGTTGTCGCCAAACACGAGCATATAATATTATTATTGAGACAGGGCGGTACTCAAACTTCCAAAGGGCTATAACTTTGTTACTTTAATTTTACCAGAAAAATGGTAAAGGAAAAAAACATTTCTTTTGATCAGATCTACTCACTGTTAAAATAAATGACTCAACTTCGAAGTCACCCTGTATATGTATGCTAGGAAGCTATCAAGCTCGTTGTTTTGAAGCGTCTTTTGCTTGTCAAAGTTTCCTTTGATTGAGTGTTTCAATTCAGTATTTGGGTAGGTTAAGTAGAGTAGTCAAGAGCTAGACTTCGCCTACGTAAAGGTCACATTATGTTGTAGTGTATATAATATGCCTAATAAAGACATTTTATTATTATTATTATTATTATTACCTGCGACAAAGAATTGTGAATGAGTGCCTTCTACTCCTCAAATATTGCAAAATGTGCGGCAACGTTTTGAGCAAAATCTTTATTATTGTATCAAGAGACATGGTGGCCATTTTCAACATTTACTTACCTACCGGGTCAGTTTATTCTTCATTTTTAAATTACTTTGCTGCCAAATGTATTGATCTCCACTAATGATGATGTATTAGTTTTATTTAAGCTTTAAATCAATAAATATTCAAAACTACTGAACTGAAGTACAATTTTATATCATTATAAAGGGAATTGGAAGACCTTTAAAATAAGGTATCACTCGACCCCCCTTTCCATTTAAGATTTTGGGGATGCTGTCACCCCCGCTTAGGGTCTCCCTCGAAAACAAAATCGACGGGTCTGAGCGTTTTTCCAAAAAAAAAACTGAACTGAAAGTAAATGCGTCTGTTTCGTTTTCGATGCGCCACCCTGTATATTATTCATGAAGCTTAAAGCAACATTATGACAAAAATTAGAAACCATAGCAATGCTACTCACATATTATCCAAAGCAACTTGATTATTATGTTATAAAAATGTTTTATCATCATGGTACAAATAATGCATTGGAACCTTTAAAAACAAATATCTCGAAAACTATTAGCTTCAGACTCTTCTAACAAGTGAACCTTTTTTGTTGTAGAAATACGAGAAACATTTTTCGGTCGGTTGTTGTATACTGGGTAGCACAAAAAAGTTATGATACGTTATTTACCGAAATAGTGCTGTAAGTGGCGCCCTCTAGAAGTTTGGCCATACAAAATTACGGCTTCTTGTTTCACATACCGAGTTTTATGCAAAAAACTGAAATACTTAAATGCAAGCAATAAAGAAAATAAAATTCTGACTTTGACACCCTGTATATCGCTAACTATCAACTTTTGGACTTAGGTATGTTTAGGTCAATTCACATATTTTCGTCTATAGTATCTCCAGTTTCGAGATTTCCCAACCATTCGCAGACACCCTGAATATATGTCAAGTTATTTTGAAAAGACTAACATTGTCATAGTTGGCTTTGAAATTAGTTTATCGCATGTTTATCGGATTAAATCGCCAATGCCTCCATTTCTGAGAAGAGTGTTTAAATGACATTTAGAAAATTTGCCCATTTATCGACTATAACAAGCGTAATTCCAACACGATGGATACACTCTAAGATGTGTGCCTCGGTTGAGATATGAGGGATATGCATGTGCTTAGGACGCTGCAACAAAATAATACGATTGTTCAATGTTTTAAATAATATGTGAAAGTTTTAGCGTTAGGTCCTTTATTTGATGAATTAAGACCGACTATAGGAAAATTACTTTTTTAGATTCTCATTAAGTTTTATAATACCAATCCATTTCCTGATATTTACCATATTACATCATTAAGATCGGAAATAGTGCTGTTCACCTATATCTGGTTCATAAAAACTGAAGCAATGCTTGGCTAATGATAATGAACCAACTCACCATATGATAACTTCAAGGTCCTGTTAGGAAATTCTATTTTTTTTTAATAACTAGGGGTTTGCAATATAAATGTATGACATTATTCATTTTTGGAATCGGCATTAAAAACTGCGTAAAATCCAAAATGGCGTCTATAAGAGAAAATAAAGTAGATGTTTAAAGACAAGAGACGAAACGAGTCTAATTATATCATCTTGTAGAAGGAAAAAAGTTATAGTGCTAATGTACTTTTTATTTTGAAATCCAATCTCAAATAAGATCAGGATAAAATAAAAACGATTTTGCGAAAATTTGGTTTCTTTCGTCTATATCCAAGGGCCCAAATGCGCAACTTTGCTCCCATTTAACCGACTTCGTATCTCTTACCTGTCCGATATCGCGATGGTAAGAGTCGTATTTGAAACACCCGGTATATTTTTTAAATGGCTATATCCTAGGTTCGTCGTTTTCATGAAAATAGTTAATTTAGATTTTGATTGAAATTGCATTGCACAAACAAGTTTTTGGTTTTAGTCGCGCAAACCGCATGGGTATCATGTAAAAAACCTATAAAACGTCAAAAAAACCTATAAGATATCTTGCAAACTAGGTAGTTTTTAGTGCGCAAGCCGTCATTCCACGTTCGCTCACCTGGATCGTTGTGAACATCCATCTAAGGAGGAATCACTCAACTAAACTTGTCTGTAGTTTTTATCTCTGAGAAGAAAGTTGGTTGAATAGCAAGATCGCATCTGGATGATTGTGTGTATTGGTATGCATGTGTGTAAAATCAGTGATATTTGCTGTGTGAGAAAATCATTACTGAATATGCTGCCAATGAAGTATATCTATTGGCTGTGCCCGATGGGTTATTTTTATGGTGTGCTTTCTGAAGAGAGGTTATGTTCAAAGTTATAAATTACGAAAAACTGAGGAGAATTACGGGAAATCATCACCGCGCCCGCGTTGTGTGTAATTACTGTCAGCATGTAGGTATATGGCTTGTAATTCAACAGTGTACAGTGAATATAATTATTTCTTAACTCTCTCATTTTTGAAATTCAGCAAATTTGTATACGTAATTTCCAGAATAGATAAGAAAAAGTGGATGCGCAACTAATTTCTAGCTTTGAATCTTAATTAAGTGTATTTGAGACAAGATCCCAATGTAATTATAATCAGCACATACAACTTACAGCTTAGACCTCCAGTAATGCCATCTCAGAAGCAGATTTTACATCACATCAGAGCCAAAGATTGATAACAAGCCTCATGTCGTATAGGCAACACGTGCTAAGTCAACGTCTTGGCGAAAAACCTACATAATGTCAAAAAAAACCAACATAATGTCAAAAAAAATCGGAATAATGTCACGGGTATCACGTATCTTGACAAGTGACATTATGCCCATTTTTTTTTTGACATTCTGCTGTTTTTTTACATTATGTAGGTTTTTCGCCAAGACGTTGACTTAGCACTTAGTTGTACGTGTTGCCTAAACGTCATGAGGCTTGTTAATAACAAGTTGTTATCAATCTTTGGCTCTGATGTAATGTAAAATCTGCTTCTGAGATGGCATTACTGGAGGTCTAAGCTGTAAGTTGATGATAATTACATTGGGCTCTTGTCTCACACTTAATTGAGATAGGATTCATGTCTCAAATACGCTTAATCGAGATTCAAAGCTAGAAATTAGTTGCGCATCCACTTTTTCTTATCCATTCTGGAAATTACATATACAAATTTGATGAATTTCAAAAATGAGAGAGATAAGAAATAATTATATTCACTGCCATATATGTATACGTACATGCTAACAGTAATTACACACAACGCGGGCGCGGTTATGATTTCCCGTAATTCTTCTCAGTTTTTCGTAATTTATAACTTTGAACATAACCCATCTTCAGAGCATATAAATAAACCGTCGCGCACAGCCAATAGATATACTTCATTGGCAGCATATTCAGTAATGATTTTCTCATACAGCAAATATCACTGGTTTTATACACACGCAGACTAATACACATAATCATCCAGATGCGATCTTGCTATTCAACCAACTTTCTTCTCGGAGATAAAAACTACAGACAAGGACCATTTGGCCTCTCAAAACATATGCAACCAATAATGCGTGTAGTTTAGTTGAGTGATTCCTCCTTAGATGGACGTTCACAACGATCCTAGTGAGCAAACGTGGAATGACTATTTGCACCCTAAAAACTACATAGTCTACAAGATGACATCTTATAGGTTTTTTCTACATTTCATAGGTTTTTTCCATGATTCCCATGACGGGCTCCTTTCGGTTGCCTCAGTCTATTACCCCAATTCTTTCTAACCACTTTTCAAATTCGAATACGGTAATGGGATAAACTAATAAAAGGAACTAATGATGCTTTTAGGAATAAGAAGATAAGGTGAAAGCAGGCAAGCAGAAGAAAAAGAAATGTACGTTGGCAAATAATGTCGCTAAGAATATAAAAAATATATAGCTAACAATTTTTAACAAAAGTCCCGTTTTCACAACTATTTTTTAAATCAGGAATATAGAAGTTACTTTTCTAATAGAGATTTTGTAAATCATATCTCAATGGCTCTGGATGAAAAACAAGTGGTTATAGCGATGTTTATAGACTTAAAAAAGACATTTGATGTGGTCATACTCTTTTCTCTCCTTCAAAAATTTCTAGATTACAATCGTCCCGTGTCAGCGTCAGCGCTCTCCTATTGTTAAGATATGTTTTCCTTTTAAATTGTAGGAAATTTCAGGCTGATAAAACATGATACAACTCAAAAGCAAGCACAATTTGACGCAAATAGATGTTTGTGACATAACCTCAAAATAGAGCGTTGACACGGAGAAGTATAAAACTATGACAATCAAGGAGACCATAAACGCGCCCTACAATTGTAGGGACGACTGACGATACGTGCCTAAGACGCGTTAAAATTTAGAAAGATGATGAATTGCCTAAATAGGATTTAATGCATTTAATTTTTGCCTTTTGTACTTGATATCATCACAACAATTGTTCCAAATGTCTTCCTCCAACCTGAATACACCGATTTAAACGTCGCAGATGATTTTGGCGGACTTGACTAAAAATTTGATACTCGTTTTGAATTATTTCAAATGCTGCTGTAATTCGTCCAATTAAGTCTTGCTCTGTTTCTACTGGAGTTTCGTAAACCAAAGGCTTTGCATGTCCCCACAGGAACGGTGTATTCTGGTTGGAGGAAGACATTTTGAACAATTGTTGTTTTTTTTTATACTCCAACTACCACGAAGGCCTAAACACCCATTGGGTACTGTGGGACTATAGGGGGATACAGGGGAAAGGAGGAACGCCACACGGACTCTGGCGAGGGAACACGTGTCCATGCAACATGCACACATTCTGGCTCCGCCTACGAGATCCGCCGGGTGGTACCTCCGCGTTCGACAGTCAGAGACCATCTACCACTTACGGACAATCACAACATCCATAGCCAAGAAAAAAGTTTCTCCTGGGATGGGATTCGAACCCGCACAGCGCTCGGCGACTGATCAGGAGACCGAAGAGTCTACTACTGCGGCCACCGCTGCTGCCTGGGTGATGATATCATGTACAAAAATGCATTGAATCCTATTTAGGCAATTCATCGTATTTCTTAATTTTAACGCGTCTTAGAGCCGTAGTGCCGTAGTGACACTTTTCCGGATATGGGTCCCTATACTCAAATGTTTTCTACTGTTACACTGAATAACTCCTAACAGGTTTGATCCCCAGACTTCTGAAATACCCTGTATTATTGGATACGTTACAAAATATTGGATTTATGGGTACTTTGTATATTTCGATTAAAACTTATTTACTTGATGGGAAACAATATGTAAAAATTTAGTGAGTGGCTATCTAGTGACTATCGTGTCCCCCAGGAGCCACTATTAGGTATACTGTTCATGTAATCTGAATTTAAAGAGTGCTAATCTTAACGCAAGGTATTTTACTTTTGCTGACGACACAGGTCTTCTCTATGAAGGAAATCATGATCAGGCTCTGCGTGATGAAGTTAATTTAGATCTTTCTCATTTATAGTAAGTGGCTGTATTCAAATAAACTGAAGATCAACATCGATAAAACAAAATATCTAATTCTTAACTAGAAGAATTGAGTTGTTGAAAACTTTTGTATAAGGATAAATAACGCCAAAATAGAAAACGCACAAGCATCAAATACCTGGGTTTAGTTATAGATGAGAATTTAGTGTACGTACATATTTTTTGTTTGTTTGATAAAACGACGTCGATGGTAGCTGCTTTGTATCGAAGCAGATACTACCCAACTACAAAAGGTAAAACAAACGTTTATAATTCACTTTCACAACTCGGATAATATGTATACAGAATTGAATGTTAGCAAACTGGAAATAGACCAATGTAAAATGATTTTCAAAAGTGTAAAACAAAAATTCTGATCACACATCATGTGCATGACTATAAAACAAGATCACATAATAATTTCCTACTAGAACTAATATAAAATTAAATAACCCTGTCACTGATGCATTAAAAATATATAATAATCTACCAAATAGTGTAAAGAATGTACATTTTTTTAGAAATTCTATAAAAATACCCAAGAGATGCTTGAATTCTGGTTAAAATTTCCACTTTAAATATCCTATAGTTCTCAAGGCCAGTGTTCTAAACCAAGATTAGAGAACTTTGTTTACTATAAGATTTGTCAAAATTGACCGTTGAATAAAGAGTTTTGTCTTGAAAAAAAAATATCAATTTTCAAAGACAATTTATTAACGTGTAAGGTAAATATCAAGGTAAACGATGAACGCCTTTAAAACATACTATTGATGCCTTTTGGAATAAGAATGAAGAGGAAATGTACGCCTGCACTTTTTGTCGCTAATATTCTGTATCCAGAATAAAGTCACAATTTATAATTAAGAATTTTTAATAATCACATCTATTTTGGAATATGTAAGTTACCTTTTTAATAACAATCTTCAAGAACAATTCAATAACGTGTAAAGTAAAGTATGCTTAACATTACAACGTAAACGTTGAGCGCATTTAAAACTGTAGCCGTTTTTCAGATTTTTGTAAATAAATACCGAAGTAAAGACCACTTTCAAGCAACTTCCTCTACACAAACTGAGTAGAAACCCACTTACCTTTGTACCGTCAAGTAGCAGCAAGGCTGATTGTTGATAAACACTACAGGGTCCACCAGTAACAGCTCAGAAATGTCCAAAAGTCACACTGCAACAAAAAATGTCAGTAATTCGCAGAAGTAGACTTTTGAAATCCGAACATATTTCAACGAAACATGACCGCAAAACAATCACCGCTCGTACCGAACTGATCAACAAAACTGACGTGAAACTGATGGTACTTTTTTATCACCTCACCCGACACTCGCAGAACAACGGCGCACTGCCCGGCGACATCGTAGCTATATTTTTCAGGGAGCTGCGATAAACCTTAAGTTTTTTTCTGGACAGGCACACTTAGGGCATTTCTGCAAAATAACAACATACAGGTATTATGTCTAAATGGTTTTCTCACACTTAAGAGAAGCACTTTGATTATAGACACTACGAAAAGCATCCAATTGCAGATAATACGTTTTTGGAGAAACGCAAGAGCAACAGTTTTTGAAAACATTATTCAATAATATACATTTAAACTTGTATGCGAGGCAGCAGTGGTGGCGTAGTGGTAGACGTTATGCATGTACTAACTAATCAGTCACCCTGCGCTGCGCGAGTTCGAATCGCGTCCTAAGAGAAATTTTTCTCTTAGCTATCAGTTTTGTGATTGACCGTATTTTGAGGCTATATTTTTTTTAACTCTAAAAGCTAGCACTATCGGCCGCGGCTGCTGCAGCATAGTGTTTTCTGTTTTCTACGCTCTGGCCGCACTACCACGCCCATGGTGCCGCGTCTGGCCGAGTTAGGCATCCGAGAGAGGCGACGTTTCCAAATGCACTAGAGGTAGGGCAGGGAAAGAATGTCTGTCTATGAACTAATTGTATGGATCTACTTGACTTTTTTCTCAGGGACATAGTTTGTGCTGAACATATTCATTTATGTACTGATAAGCACGTTGCGTGGGAAGTGCAGAGTCAACCTATTTGACGCCATTATTTTCGTGAAGACCAAAATCTCCGATTCAGTTCCGACTAACCATCTGAGTTTTTCGAACTGCTAGGTCCACTCCAATTCCAGGAAGAATGCGAAGTTGTGGCTTTTGTCCTCAGTTTTTCCTGCTCTGTCTCTTTGGAATAGGCCGGGAAAGGCATTATGTGGCTGCAGCTCAACTCAAACCATCTGCCAAATTTGTTTGCTGCCGCTATCGCTCTTGAATATTTCGCTCTCAAGATGGACTTCTTGACCATCAATCACAATCAAATGGATGAGCATCGAAAATACCGAAGTGAAATCAAATGCCAATTACATCTGCATACGGATGTAACCTGACTGAAAACAAGTATGGAAAGGGAAATACAACTGGAAGCCATCGGAGTCACTAATGTGCCTGTTAGCTCTTGTTAATGGGTTCTAGTTGTATTCCCCTTTCCATCCTTGTTTTCATTCAGGTTATAATGGCATCCAGATATGATGGGCATATGTTTTCACTTCTGCGTACGATTGTCGTTTGTTTTCGTAAAACTTCTTATCAATCACCCTGTTTCAGAGGTAGTTCTTCTCGGTGATCTAAAGGATTGACTCAGCTGGTGATGAGCCCTACTTTTTTCTTTTTGCGTTCCATCACACGCCAGTAGTCTACCGGATATCTTTCTGACCACTCATCCTATTCCTTACAGTACTGCTGTCCTGTCTCCCCTGGGTAACTCAGACCACAGTGTTGTAGGGGTCAGGTCTCTGTCAGAATCGGCGTCCAGTCTACAAAATTTGGCATTACGGGCATGCTGACTGGGGAGTGCGCAGGGACTTTTCCTCTGGCTTCCATTGGAGAGACGTTTGTTCTGGTGACTTGGACGTGTCGGCTGTCTGTTGGTCAACAGGTGAAGTTATCCATGTTGGGATATAATACATCCTCATACAGTGAAAGTGACAAAACCAAGGTCTAACAGCTGGTTCAACAGATCATGCGGCACTGTTCGCCGACAGAAAATGAAGTCACATCGAACATTCATAGACAACTCCACTGTTGAGTACAGAAAAGCTGATGTCGATACTAGAAACAAATATAACGAAGCTGTTCGCAGTGTCAAAGACCAGCATCATGCAGATATCAGGAAAAGGGTAATGTCGCAGAGTAATGGCTTGCGGTCTTTCTGGCCAAGCAGATCGGAGGGAACTCAAAGAGTAGCCTTACTTGGCTTACGTGCGATGATGGGACTATTGTAACCGATTCCAAAGCTAAGGCGGAAGTGCTTGTCAATATCTTTGCTGCCAACTCCACCTTCCCTCAGCGCCCGTGAGCCGTCGATCCGAAGGGTTCCCTATACTATACGGGAATTAACCTTCAGGCATAACACCTTAAGATGGGTGCTCCTGTGGCTCGACATCAGTAAAGCATTTTGTCCTGACCTGATTTCTGCTGTTGTTTTGAAGACATGTACAGGGGAGCTTGTTCCAGTTCTTGCGCGTATCTTCCAGATTTCTCACGAATCTGATACTTTTCCAGATGATTGGAAATCCCCGATAGTATTAAATATTAATTAAATATTTTAAAAAATGTTTGTTAAATATTTGTAGCGACGGATTTTTTAATATTTAATAAATATATTTTTGATATACATATTTATAAAATATTCATTAAAGATATGTGTAGTATATATATATAATACATATATTTTTGCGATATTTTTTCCAAATATTTAGAAAATATATGAGGAAAGATTTTTAAATATCAATTTTATATTTTGATGAAATATCTAATATTTTTCGTAAATTTGTATGGATTTTCAAGCATTAATCTGATACATATTTTCAGTGTATATAGAAAATTTGTTATTGGTTATTTTAGCAAAACCTGCAGGAATGCTTATATAAAATTGGGTGTATAAAGAAAATTCATTCTAGATATACAGGTTTAATTTGCTAGAAAAATATTATTAAAAAAACATTAACCCTCTTCAGCTTCTTGCAAGTCCACTCCTCTGAAAAAAAAAACTAATCATGAAGTATTATTGAATACATAAGCTGCTTTTCAGTGTATTTATGGGAATATAAAATGCATTGGAACAATATTGGTGCTGAGCATGGTGAGTTACTCCGAGTAGCTCAACTGGGTCACTGAAAAGGAGCTATAATGCAATTAAAAGGATCCCACATTTTTTGTCGATGATAGTTCGAGGTTTGGTTAATTTTTAAGAAAATTTGGTATGTTATATTAGATATCTTGATGAAAAATGTCCTTGGGCACAACTTGATCCTTTGACTAACTTTTAAAGAAAAGGATTTTGAAAATAGACCACTTATTGATTTTGTTGAAATTTGATTTTTTAATAAGGGAGCTCACTTATCCATAACTATTTTGTGATTTTATATTATAATTCAAGGGATAAAAGCATAGTATTTTCGACTGTTAAAATTTTTGAACGTACTACGACAAAAATAGGTAATAATAATAATTGAGATATTTAAAAAAATCATTTTTGATGTATCTCGATCAAGTTGCGATTATATGTCTTTTCATTGGGATGTTATGAACATAATTTTCCTTTCCATTCTCAGATAAATCCCTCAATACCAAATAACTGTTCCATTTCACGGCTAGTTGTCTTGTGAATCCCATTTTACTCAGCTGGCACAATAATGTTTACTAGTCAATTAAATTATGCTATGTAATATCGAAAAACTTACCCTTTTCCACAAAAAAACACTCAAATAATGAACCATTTGGAGGTACACACAAAGCACGCTATCATAGTCAAAGTCACAAGTAAAATGGTTGCCGGCAAACAGTTAACCTCAGGCCTGCTTGCTGTTATTCTATTGGTCGCTCGAGGTTACACGCACATACCGCGTAGCCGAAAATATTTAATGAATATGTTCTAAATATTGGAGATTTAATATTTTCTATTGATTGAAAAGTAAATATTTAATGAATATTATAAAAGAAATATTGTATTTAAAATATTTAAAAGACATTGAATAAATATTTAATAAAAATATCCTATTACAAATATTTATTAAATATTTGTTTAAGAAAACAAATATTTAAGTAACATAAAAATATTATTAAATATTAAATAAATATATAATGAATATTTCGTGCTATCGGGGTTGCTCATGTCCAGTTTCTCACAAGAAAAGAATCTATGACCGGTTTTTCTATTATATATCAACGATATCCTCTATTCCATGATCAATCCCATCCAAAGCTTTGCCGATGATAGCACTCTACACGCAGGCATTATATATCCCTTACGGCGCACTTTCCCCGAAACCAATGGAAAATGTTTTTTTTATAGGCACAAACCTCGAGAGACTCATTTTCCATTATCAAGCCTGACAAAAAACCGATTTTTTATACTTTTATGAGTGCAAATGCACCTGTCTTTTCGTTCATCTCGCTCTGCACTACAAAGTTATTCTCGCGGTGACGACAGAATTATTGGAGCATCCTCATGCTCGCCCGCTAGAATTTTTTGAATAGCGAAGGGGCAAATTTTTCCAGGTGGGGGGCTGATCCTCAAAATTGTGCACAAAATCGTGCTAAATATTTTTTTAAAGGTACATCGAATTTCCAGGGGGAAGTGTGGCACCACTACCCTGGCCCGTTCCCTGCGGGCGCCCATGAGCACCCTTGATAGTATCTGGTCAGATCAATACGCCTTGTGTGTTGCATACCTACAGCGTAGTATATATAAATCACGAAGTTATCTCTATACAAGGTGTGGATATAGGATACATTATATTATATTATTATACAGCATTATTGTTGTTATACACGATGACGTTATCAACATTTTTTCAAAACTAGTTATATATTGCACCATTCAAACGTCAATTTTACTACAAAAAAGAGGAAGCATCACGACTCTTGAAATACAGAATTCTGCACTGTGGACCGTATGGGCTCGGGCTTCCTTGATTTCCTCTCGACAAAGCAGGATAATCGAACCCTCAAGGCCGTCGTAAACCACCAGGGGCCTTTAAGTAAACATGTATCTGGGGCAAGCACATTAGTAGCTAGCTAGCGATCTATCTTGCAGCTGGTAAGAATAATCGAACCCTCAAGGCCGTCGTAAACCATCAGGGGCCTTTAAGTAGACATGTGTCTGGGGCATGCACATTAGTAGCTAGGGATCTATCTTGCAGCTGGTGAGCTAGGGAAAACAGGAAAGCGAGGGGAGAGGAGCGGTGTACACACATTTTTTTTAAATATCTTTGATTTCTGGTAAATTGAGGTTCCTTCATCAAACCGAGACCCTAAGCATAAGCCGTTTGCACCCGTATGGTGAAGACCGAAGCGCAAACCTGCGCTTGGGATACCCCGTTGATCCTACCACCAAATTTTAGTTGGATCCGGAATCTATGCACCTGATTTACTCAACAGGCTAGTCTCTGTCCAGACCACAGATATTGCACAGGTTTTTAAATTTCTCAAACTTCAAAAATACAAAGTGAGAGTTTTCTGTTCCAGAAATAAAAAGCTAAAATATATCGTCAAGTATTTTATTACTACCTATAGGAGCATACTATATACGATTTTTTTTCATATTCGATTTATAAAGAAACAGCTCGGTTTACCTACATGGTGCGCGACGCCTAGATTAGAATCTGATCTTTTTTATAAAATCATCTGCAGGGCAGCTTTGATATCGCAGAAGCCTAAATACCGACTTTAAGACGCCTTGTTAATCCGATTTTTGAACTGCAGTCTAGCAGAACTGGGAAAACCTCCTAAGGCAGACTGTTTGTTCCACAAACTCGACACCCTAAGAACGAAGAAGTGGCCAGTTCTCGGTGTGCGAAGTTCGACAGAGTTTGGCTGGGAGGCAGAAGCCTGACGAGTCCGCCTGGCAGACTTAACGCGCGGCGGTATAATCCGAGAGAGTCGAACAGCCCTTCTCGGGACAGCATCGAGTATGGACAATGTAGTCAGGGCGGTAGAACCTCAAATACGTGAGCAGTACTCGAGGCTAGGTCTTATCTGGGTCTTGTACACAGTGAGGAGGTTGTGAGGCGAAAATTACTTCTTAGGCCTGAACAAATAACCTAGCTTTTTACCGGCTCTTTGGCAGAACTGTGCCATCCATCGTTGTCACAAGACCAAAATCCTATTTGCTTATTTTCACTCCACAGTGTAAGAAAGAAAATCCCAACTTTTCCATTTTTGCTTCCTGTTGTTTCAAACAAATGCACATATACTTTACACTAAGGTAATTTATGAAGATCAATTTAAGTATGACTGGCACAATGTCCTGAATTGTCTAGAGGCCAAATTTGAGATAGAAATCGTAATGAATTATGATTCCGAAAATACAAATTTTCCTTCCCCATGTTCTAGTCTCTCTCTTGCTACTACCTAAAATACCTTGACTATTGAAAAGGCCACCGGTATAACTGGTTGCATACGTTTGACTCCTAAGAGCACAAAATGTTTAATGGAATGGGTGACAAAAGATTCAATTTGAAATGATTTGTAGATTATTATCTCGACCAATTAACTAACTTTGGATTGATTAACGAATTCATTGGTTGATTGAGGTAATATATCCGTTTGGCAGAATTTTTCGTCTATTCTTACGGTCATATAAATACATTTCACATAATTAGCAGTACAAGAAGTACAAATTCTACAAAAAAGTTTGTAGAAAAGTCAAACTTAATGCACAAATACGAATATTATCGTTGTTATATAAGAAAACAAAATACTTCAATGCACTGTTAATCTTGTCACGTTTTCCAACTATTCAATGCTTGTAAATTATGCCAATAATTAAAGAAAAAAGAATTATTACACCCTATATTTTTCTAACTGTACCTACTAAAATACCCATTCAAAGTAGAGCAGCTGATTTCGTTCATTTGTCTTCTTCTCTGTCATCGTTCTATCTCATTCTATCGTACCACATTCCACCTCCATAGGAATGATTCTGATTTCGTCCAGCTTTATTTTACAAAATAGAGTAAGCACAACAAGTTTAGATTACATTATCGGTATAAATATTTATGGAAATCACTGATAACTCTCTGTAAAAGCCACTTTCTTATCTTTAATTCGGTAAGCAAAATGGCCGATGCCAAGCGATATGGAATGAGGTAGGAGTGGTGGGGGGAGACAAGAACATGGATACCTACTTGATTTTAGAAACACAGTTGCTGTCGAGAGTCGCTGCGAGGAACGTGTACGATTTTTCACTATCGGTCCGGACATTTTACAAGATTCTTTATGATTTTACAAACTGTGAATATGTCAGACAGTTAAATCGGTGCGATTCGCGAACTGTGGATTACATTTGTGCAGTGACATAACCTAACTTTTGGATTATCCGTTGTTGAACTTCGTGGAACTCTTACAGAAAAGTGTTTAGTTACTTCAAACTCCGCATGTTGTGTTTCGTCAAAACAAACAGTGATATCAGTGCGTCAGCTCTGAAAAAGGTGCAATTAGGAACTGGAAAACTATCCTGAAACTTTAGAAAGACCAGCTTGAAGCGAACATGCATGAAATTGTTGTGGATTAAAGTTCGCAAAGTGTACAGGGTGCCAGAAAAATGCGTTGTCACAAGAAAACCAAGGAGAGTGGTTTTTTCGAAGGAGACTCGTATGACACGGATGCTACAAACATGGGCAAAGCGTTAAAAAGGTCCAAAGTGTACACTACTTCTGGTGAAACTAAGAGGAGGGTTGAATATAACCAGGAAGAACTGGATTCTCGTATCAAGAACAAGAATGCCGAAAACGGTAAGTCCCCGAGTTTTGTTTACAGTTTAAAGGATGCGATTCTGATAGGCCGGGCGCCTTAGTCAGTTACCATGTAAAATACTAGGCAAACTCATATGTTACAAACGCAACTCTTAAAAGAGAGAACTACAAAGATGCGATTCGGAATATGAAACATGTCTGGGCTCAAAATGTTTAATCCCTCTTTTTGCTCGACCAACATCTCAGCAACAACGCAAGTTGGATAACTTCCTGAAGACTTTTATTTGTCGCCATGGCAACATCAATTTCAAAACGCTGAAAGCTTTTTCGTCCTTGGCATAGCAGTAACCTTGTGTAAAATGTTACTTTCCGCGTTATACAGTGCGCCTTGATGGATTCCCAAATATTTGTGTGGAGAGGGTCTAGAGCTTAAAAAGCTCATAAAACGGAGTAGATTATTTTATATATGTCTTCCTCAAAGATTCCATACGTGTAGTTTGTTTTACACGTTTTTTCCTTTGCGAGCAATGCACCGATTTTCAAAAATTTTAATTAAAATCTGCCAATATCACAACGCAGCGAAAAAAGCGTCCCAAAATTCTGTCCAAATCTGTATAGGAATTACAAAGATCTCGTGGGTGGTGGTAAGAATTACAGGAAACTGGAAATGAGCAACATAGATTTCCGAGATTAAAAATATCATAAAACATGTACCTAGGACTTGGAATAACTTAAAACAACATTGTTTATACCAATCTGCAGTGAGTAGTTATTGGTATGTATGAGATTATGCCTAATCTATGTAATCATAACAGTACAAACATTAAGTGATTATCCTATCCACTTTTTTATTGTCACCTTAGAGGAAAGGCAATGCATGTGGCAACGCTGTGCGAAATCCAAATTCCATGTATACTGTATACACCTTTTTAGACGGAACAGAGGTTCATAACCAAACTAGATTTAAATAAACCTGATTAATGATCGCTTGTGATTATGTGTCTATAATTTATTTTATAAATCTCATTTCGCAATAGCTTTGCAAGTGCGTAGGTCCACGGACGCAAAAGCGCGAGGTTCAACATTTTAATATCTTGAATAGATTAGCAACTGTCTGACCTTCAGATAGTTGGCAAGCTCTTAACAACTTGTGAAAAGCAGTCAGCTGATAGTAGTATGTTATAAAATTGTTTCTGTGTATAATTCAAAGCTGATAACAGCGGCGATATGTCATGGCTCTTTTTGTGCAGAAGATATCGGTGTTTTATAAATGAACCTGGGGAATATCTAGGCTTTTTGCATTTTCCAAACTGTGTTAGTCGGAGTTATCAAATCGTTTGGTATTTAAATATTACAAAATTTGTATGTTCAAAAATTGATTTTGCATAGATAGCGTAGTTCTTGACGTATGGGTACATTTAAATGGAAGAGAGGGTATCGTCGAGAATTAGAGAAGTTATTAGTGAAAATAAATCACCTTCTGGCCGACAGTAGCAGTGAATGAAAAAGTTGAAAGATGGTGGTAAAATACAGGCCAAATACGATCTGTTTGAAGTTCCTTTACTGCCGTTTTTTAATTTTGACGAAAACACATTCCTTTTATGATTAAGATTGCAACATATATCATTAATCACGTTATTTAACAATAAATAGTTAGTTTTTTACTTTGTCAAATATTTCATATAAACGACATTTCCTAAGCATAAAAGCTGTAAATCAATTGAACAAAGTAAAAAAGCAGTAGTCCTCAAACTGTACTGCTGTTAATCTCTGTATGATACAAGTACTGCCTTTTTACCTTTTTAAAACCTATTATGATGCTTACTTATTTAGTATTTTTTGTAATAATTCTGTTGTTTGTGAATAAGTATTTATCGTTATAGTTACTTTTGCCCCGAAAAAATAATTTTGAAAAGTATTCTCCGTTTATCTTAATATATTAGAAAACATGCTTTTTTAGTTTATTTATATAATTTTGTTGAATGAAGTTATTAAATGGAATCATATAACAGTTAAATTAAATTACTTTTGTTACTGTTTTTTCATTTGCAAAGATAAATTAAAAAATAAATTATGAAGCAGTAACTTCGTTTTTGCAGAGTATAAAAACAGTAAATCACATGTTACTGCTGTTTTATTTACAACAAAGACAGAATGTTATTTATTTTAGGCCTCTACAACAATTAAGATCCGAATTCTTACTTTTGTTCTGTCATAATAATGATATTTATTCAGTTTAAAAAAAAAACAGAATTTTTAACTCAATGTTCTTTGACTTCGATTTTACCCTTTACTGGCTTTAACTTGCATATTTCCAATTTATCAGTCCAGGAATGAGAAATGCTGTATTAGGGGTTTTCCCCCGATGTTTCCCATATGCCACCTTTGCTTGTTATCTGCACAGTCCTGCTTCCAAGGTTTACTATTTCAATGAAATTTACCAAACCTAATTTTGAGGATCTACATAGCAAAGCATACAGCCAAAGGCATCTTTATATCTTGTTTTTAGCCACTCTCTATCCCTTTGCCAGGTAATGTCCCTATCCTTATCAAGGGTGACCTCAAAGTATCTACCTGAAAAATATTTCTTAAAGGTAGCATTTAATAGGAAATAGTATAGACAAACTCCTTTAACCTTATTTGTAGCAACAACTTTAAAATAAGAGTAAGTCACTTATTGTCAATAATACTGTTGCAGCCTATTATTATTATTATTATGGAGACTTGTCCATGTTGAATCAGTGTTGCATTATTTTAGCTTTATTTGCCAATTGATCCACTAGTATTTTCTAAAGGATTTAAACAATTGAATATAACACATATGTATTCTTTAATGATGCAGACACATAATGTCACGTCAAATCTACGTACTAGGAAATATATTATAAAATAAATTATCAATCGCAGTGCTTTCACTTTACATGGAGTTATACCTAAGTAAACCATTGACTAGCTATACGTATATGATAATACTTATAGTAGCTTGGAACTGACACCATGTTTCTGAGTATGTTTCCGAATACGAAGTGTACGTCAGGTCAAAACCTCGGTCAAGTTATGGGGTTAGTGAACTAGGCTAGAATTGAAGCAAAAATAATATCTACGTCTATTATCAACATACTGGGGAATATTCTAACAGATTCGCTGTGTTGCCAAATGTAGAACATAAATCTGTTCTTAATGGAATTTCAAGTATGTACATGTTTTGCTTGTAAACAGTGCTTTGAGTTGTTGCTGTTCGATTCAAAAACATGTTCGTAAATCCACCACCTAGACGGCTTTTGCACGATACAAACAAACCAACTACTCAGCTTTGATGGAAGCATCGAGGACGACGGTTTGAATACATTCGCGGAGTATCAATAGCATCTAGAAGACACTGACAGTAATCCAACATCAAATTGATAACTACCGTACTGTTCTATGGATGTGACAATTTAGGATTTACAAATGCGACTTGTTTATAAACTAGGTTAAGCTTCATATCATGCGGCGCCTGATTTGACTTACTCACATAGTACCACAACATATCATATCGTCACACGGAGGGGGGAGGCAGAGTCGGGCTAGCCCATTTATAGTTTTTCGGAGCTTAGTATCTTGGGTATCTAATAGCTTGGGTATATGTGTTACTAGGAAAACTTGATTATTATTGCTTGACCTATATACGTTCTGTAAAGTCCCAGCTTTGAAGACCTGTATAGAAAGGTTAGGATAGCATTGCATCAAAACAACTGTGATCTGCTTCTAACCGAATGTTTACCTCTGAAATTAATTTCGTCCACCAAGGTAATTTTGACGTATACCAGGGGAAACTAGTATTTTTGGACCCCAGGACGTCCACGTACACGTTGAATCCGATATACTAATTTGCTAAAAGAGGCCCAGAATGAACGGATGACCACCCCACGGGTATTGTTCGTTGTCAAAACGCCTCTCTCTCTCTCTCTCTAAATCAATCTGTAATGTTCTGTGTATGTTCTACACTAAAGTTCTAGTTTACTAATTGATAATAACACTTGGCCCCAATACTCGCACCTGGTCGAACTTAAATTCCCCATCAGTCATTATGCAGATTGCATATCCATCAAATTCCAGATATAATAATATGGATACCAATCATTCCAAGCACTCCCAAATATCCGATTGACAGTCACACACGCGACCTATCGCGGCGCAGCGCCGGGTCGTAATTTTGTTAAGACGTTCGACCTTGATGTCCGCGCATTCGCGGCCTGTACATTGTAACTTGGAAAAAATTATTTCAGTGCTGAAGGTCGAACATGTTTTATTCTATGGGATCGGAAAAGTTATCGCTATCAACTACCGATACCACTTTTCCGATATAGCGTTTAGTTACATAACAAATTTTTAGCTTGTAGTCCAATCAAGTTCGGTTCAAGTTTTACACATTTCTATGGTTCGGAACATGGCGCCTTATAAGTTATAAGCGTGGCACTTTATTTGCTAGGAAACCTCCATCATATGCCAACGGATGGAAATTTGACAGGCTATACGAGCCCCTTTCCACTTCAGTTGGCCCACTTCAAGATTAGTACCAAAATATGCCTTTATAAACTAAACATGACGAAACTATTTACTTCTAAAACAATTAGTTTTCTCAAATACATTTTAGATACACTCTAGTCCTAAAAAATACAAATCACTTAGACCTATAAGTAATAGAACATCTGAACAAATAAACAATGTGCGAATAAATGCGCGAAGTTAACAAAGCAACAATTGAAAGATTACCGTTGGGTAACATCACCTTTATTTTTTATTACGGCTGAAATTCTTTGGGGCATAGTGTTAACCAAGTTTTGGCAAAAATGTTGTCGTAGAACTTTTTTCATCTCGTGCCACAAAGTTTCAATAGGTGACAGATCTGGACTGCGAGAAACCCATTTCAAAAGTGGTACATTATTTTCTTCCATCCATTTTATAGCCTTTTTTGAGGTATGGCACGCTGCACCATCCTGCTGAAACACAAAATCTTGGCCGGATGTCAAACATTTGTCCATGACTGGTAAAAGCGATTCTTCTAAAATTGCCAAATATTTGTTTGTACCCACATTTCCATCAATAAAATGAAGTTTTCCTACTCCTTTTGATGACATACTGCACCAGACCATAATGGATGCTGTAAATTTCACTTTTCTCCTCAGACAGTCAACATGAATGCTTCATTTTTTTTGCGAATAACTCTACTGCGACTGTCACCAACACAAACTTCGAATCGGGCCTTATCACTCCATTGTATTGCACACCATTGTTGAGGTGTCCATTGTCTATGTTCTTTATCCCATTTTTCTTTTGCAGTGGAGTTAATAGTGGCCTATAAACAAGTTGTGCAACTTTAGGGTTTCTACTTCACTTTTTTTTATAAGAAAACTTACCTTGCTAAATCCCAGGTTGTGGGCCTCTATGAGATATGGACCTCAAAATTCTCCTTCCAACAGCGTCACTCCACAGAGCACTTAATCGTAAATAATTGGCACGCCTGTTTTCGACGATTATTCTTCTTAATGCTCTTTGATCGGCATTTGTGATATTACCTTTTTTCACATATCGTGGCTTAGTATTAACTGAACCAGTTACGTTATATCTTCTAACAATATTTCTCACACTGTACCGCGATAAGTCTAACAAAGTTGCAATTTCTGAGTTTGATTTCCCAGAATTAAAAAATTTAATTATCAGTAACCGAATTTTCTCACTAATAACCTATCCTCTACCCATTTTGAAAACCTTAACTACCCAAAACTATTTTAAACGTATTCTGACGGCTGTGATAAATAAAAGCAATTGTCATGGCTTTTATTTTTCACAGCCACCTATGCGTTATAGACTTATTTTGCATTGAAATGAAAATAGGTTGATATGCTGTAATTGCAACATATGTTATTTTTATGCTGCAAATTTGATTAGGGAGTGATAAAGTTGGTGTTTTCTACTATATATTATCAAAATATTGATTGTTAATATTTTAAACCTATAACACCCTGCTACATTTTTCTTATTTGTGTTTGATAAGAAAAAACTAAGATTTCAATAGTTGGGCCAACTGAAGTGGGAAGGGGCTCGTACATGATACAAATTTAAGCATTCTATGACGAAAATTCTCCAACTGGCGCTGCTTTGTGTTAACAGTATCACTCTTTAGGATTGAAGTCAAAGTTAAATTTAGGACCCTAGTTCCTGGTTCAAATGAGACCATTCACAGAGATCTTGATATCCCATATCTAAGGAATTATGTAAAACAACAGCCACAGCGGCGTTATAATCAAGCCGAATCTCACAGCAACCCTCTGTTGCGTGATTCAGTAGACTACACAGTCGAGCAAGTTCGCAAACATTCCAGGCCGCGCCTCGCATTATTTTTTGGAGTTACAAAATAATTCGAGTAGTCAAAGCAATAATGCTTAAGCTATTTCAAATGATTTACTTCTTTTCTTTGCTCTATTTCTTCCTTCCTTCTTTCCCTTTTCCCCTTAAACATGTTTGGTATCTGGGTAGCCAGACCTGACAGACTAACAGACCGACGAGACTTTTAACTAAGAGCAAAGGTCCACCGGACCACTCTGATGAATAATGACGAATAGTATAGTTGCACGCAAGTCAAATATTGCATCTGGTAGAGGAAGTCAGAGACTTAGAACCTCCCATTTATAGGTGGGTTTTCATACGATTAATCTCGAAATTGTCTTTGAACTAGCAAACCTTTTATTCATATTTTAGAATTCGAAACTTTTCACTTTGAATTGAGCTTTAAATCTTGGTCGTAGATAAAAAATGTCAATGTGCCAGTAATGTTTATGATTGAAGACAGTTTTCCCCCATTCGGATGTTAAATCTGTTGAAATCGAGATTAGAATACACTGATTGAGACTTGGCCTTTCACATCATATACCTAGTCGGTTACATAGGCGACGAATTGATCTGCCGACAACTTTCAGATCAATTTGCATATCGGAAAATGCCTAATTATCTCGATTAGCAAGAACGCGCTTGATAGGCGTTATAGACAGGCTCATTGAATATTTAAACTTCACCATCACAGAGCCGTAGCTATAATTGAAGTCCTGGTATTTAATATATGCTGTCCGTTTTACTTCGTACATCGACCTATCAGTAAGTGTTCTGTCACCGCGTAGTCTCAGTTACAGTTTTACCAATATAAAGTCACCGAAACCAAGGATTAGATCATACGAAATATCTTTACAATTACCTGGTGGTGATGAATGATGAACAAGATGAACAAGACATGTATGTCAACATTTAGCAGCGCCGTGTATCGAAGGTTTGATCATTGGGGAAAAAAGACGAGTAGATTTTTTAAGCAACATAAAGAAGGGTTGTTTTTTGGACACACTCAGGGCGACATCAATCCAGACGCTGAGCCACAACTAACTAGGAACTTCACGGTGGCCGTCATGCGTCAGAATTTTCTGCGACAAAACGTCGCAAGATTTCAAAACTGTCATCAACATACGAAACAGAGGAACTTACTTTGGTTGCAAAACTGAAAACCGAAGGAAAATACGCTGGAGCAAAACTTATCCCAGAATCAATTTTGACGACTCCGACCAGAGCCAGTAAAATGAGGCAAAGGATTCAATTCAATTTAAAAGAAAACATTCCACCCACCCCAGACGAAGCTTTCTCAGTAATAATTGAAGCAAATCATACGAAACACTTTGTTCATCGACGGACAGCAAAGGAACATTTGCCGATATCTAACCGTTCTATCTTAGACTTCGAGAAGCAAACTTATATACTGCTATTCCCGAAAATCAGAAGAAATTTCAGAGAAAAAAAACTCGAAAAACATCAAGTACAACAAGAAATTAAGATTTATTCAACAGAGTCCTTATAACTTCTGGTCCTGTAATTTTATTTATGCGGCAATGCCCACTCTGAAAAAAATCAATTCCATGTCCGAGAGTTATTTTCTTGTTGAAGGCACCATCAATAGAATCAGTAGATCCAACTTCTCCAAGAAGGCTACAGTTTGATAGGCGAAGCTGCGAACTTATTTCATCTGACGAGCAAGATGACGACAATTTCGGGAATATAGACTTTTAGTTTCAATATTAAGAATAATTATCCCACTGTGAATACCAAGTAATACCATAATTTTTTGTACAATTAAGTATTGTCTTAGTATGGCCATGATGACACGTGTCAGCGTAAGTAGCAATTTTATTTAGTTGGCTCTGGGTGCACGCGCTCCGGTTCAAGGTACACAACCGCGCATATGCCGGCTCGATCCTATTTTATTTTTAAGCTGTCGTGAAAAGCTGCTTATAGATTGCATGCACCGATAGCTACTTGTCTTTTTTGTCGCGTGCAACAATACCTGTTTCATATAATCATTTATGACAGTTTCATCGCATATTTGCAAATGAGAGCAAAATAGTATATTACATATCGAGGTCGGAAAGTGTGCTACTCTACCCACCATGACGAAATGCTCCGAGCATCACCGTGCTATGATGTGTAGCGAACGACTCGGGGGTTTTAACGAGTATACCGCATTTCTGGGGAATCTCACACTTTAGGTAGGAAAAGCCAATAGGGCAATACAATTGAACTTTTCCTGCCTGAGAAGAGTGGATATAAAATGTTTCCCCCGTCAAAAAAACTTTCTACTGCCTACTGGTCTTCTGGGATGATCTCGGGGATGCAATAATTTACTTGGCTCCTGACGATATTTTGACGTAATAAATACTGGTCGCCTGTAATTTAGGTTTCTTATCAACAATGCAATGATACAGCATATATAGTTTCATGCGCCTTATTGAAATATGTCGTTTCACTGAATTCTGTCAAATTATCAGCCGTTTCAGAAGTTCACTCATTAAAACGATGCTATCACTGATTGATTGATTTTTAACTCTATGTAATAATATGTGTATAGTTTAAAAATAGTGTTAGTCTGCATGTAGCTTTATAAAAAAAAACACACTTAGTAGTTTTCAAAACATTTAGCAAGAATGATCACTTTACTTTCTCTATCATCATCCCCATTTTCGAAGAACGATGTCGTTTCGGGGAAAAAATCGAAAGTAGCTTTTTTACCCGATTCTCACTACTCATCATCACGTGTGAAGCTTCTCAATCTACAGAAACTAATCAAAATGACTACCTCGACGTGCATGGCATCAATCTCATGATATGCTGCGGAACCCTTTCAAATACATCGGATTCGTTTCTTATTGAGTTAAATCCATCAATTTTCGGATTTTCCACTGGATTTGTGTAAAGTAACTCTGGAGTTCTGCATAAGGAATAATTTAAAGGGTTCAAAGTTTAAGTAGGCTATAAGTTAGGTACTCCTCGACAGTCTAAGACGAGAAGATTGTAGTCTTGCATTTTCGCTAAATGTACCTAACTATTAAGAATCGGAATTTAAAAAAATTGAGAAGCTTCAAACATTTACTAACAAAAATTTTGCTTCGCGAATATTTTGATCGCTAAACGAAGCGGCTTTTCAATAAAATTATCTCAGAAAGGAGTGAAGAATCACCTTTTGAATTTTTGGCCTGTTAGGCCGGTCACATTTACACATAGTCTAACCTTTGAATATTTTTCGCTGTGTGTTAAAGATTTGATTCCAATTATTTCAGCATATGTTTTCACGTTTGCATGACAGCAGGAACTGGCCACAAAATCCATTGTGCGTGATTTTATTTAAATTAAAACATATCACTCCCACAACATATTCTTTCAAAAAAAAGTCAACTGCAATTTCCATGGCTATCTGTCTGCCGTCGCTAATAAAATTTTAATACTTACCTGTTAGCTTTCAGCCGTAGTGGATATAGTAGTAGATCGATTGTATTAAACTTTTATGCCACTGTTTACTCCGTGGCGCATGTAAAACCCATCGTACAACTACACTACAATTTTCCATTCAATCACAGAGTGGCTACAGTGCTGTATCGATTTAAATTTGCCATCGCTTGTAAAGGGAACTGAAATGATATTACGCATTTTATATCAACTATTACATAAGTGGTTTTTCATATTATGTTAATAGTTATCCAAGTAATAAATAAAGGCTGCATTTTTTCGGGAAGCGTGACCAGAATCTGATTATGATCCAGTAGAAATTGAAAATGAAATTTTGTATACGGTTAGACTTGAGCAAGAGGGAGTAGTGACTAAATCTTGAACACGTATAGCACGCTTCTCGCGCTTCTCTCTCGTACACATTACGACGTCAGTGGCATCTGGTTTTCAGCGTATACCTGTGCTGATATTGCACCGATCTGTTGCGTGAAATAAACAACACAAAACACAACATCCATGGCTCGGAATTAACTTCCGAGGCGGAGATTCGAACCCACGAGTCAACCGATCAGTCCCAAGCACTCGGCTACGCAGGCCTCCTCACCATAGGCGGCCAACCGTGTACAGACGTTCCATGCTTATCGGCAATCATCAGTACGGTCTGAGCTAGGTATCTAGGTAGGACAACGAACGAAATCAGAGCAAAGTATTCTCTCTCGCAGAGGTCAATTCTGTTAATAAATGGCACGTATGCTAGTGCATGATCTTGTTATGAAATGCGGTTTTCAAGCGTTTGGAATAATGGCAAAATTGAGGTTCTAGTATTTCCTGGATATGCGCCGTCATACATCATCTAACGGAAACTAGAAGTTAGAGTCTTAGCACCATAGTTAATAGCGTCCTTAACCATAGCTGCTACAGTATCGTGCACATGACGTTCAACAAAAAACTATATTACGTCTGTCTCCGTGACACCTCCTGATCTGCGCGGGTATTACTTATCTTGAAAAGTGAAGTTATATCGATTTTTTTGACATTATACTTTTTATTTTTTGACATTATGTAGGTTTTTCGACAAGATGTTAGCTTAGCACTAGCTGATGGGCACTTGTGTAAACTCGTTTTGTAGTTGTACGTGTGGCCTAAAAGTCATGAGGATTCAGTTATCAATGTTGTGTTGTAAAATCTGCTTCAGTGATGACATTACTGGAGGTAACGGCGTAGTGAAGATTTGTGTGCCAATAATATGTGTTGATGATAATTCCATTGGATTCTTGTCTCAAATAGACTTACTTGAGATTCAAAGCTAGAAATTAGTTGCGCATCCACTTTTTCTTATCCATTCTGGAAATTACAAACGCAAATTTGCTAAATTTCAAAAACGAGAGAGATAAGAAATAATTATATTCACTGTACACTGTCGAATTACAAGTCATATATGTACATGCTAACAGTAATTATACACAACGCGGGCGCGGTAATGATTTCCCATAATTATCCTCAAAGTTGTTGAAAACGCAAAAAAAAACGTAAAAAATCGTAATTGATAACTTTGAACATAACCTGTCTTCCGAGAGATTTTCTGGGCTCAGTTCTTTTTTTAGGGACGCATGATAGGCTAGAGTCAGGGGCTGTCTCGGAGAAAGACATAATGAGGAGGTTTCAGTGGAACGTCACTTGCACCATACTATAGGAATCATGGTTTGAGGCGCCATTACATATTATGGTGCTATGTGACCTCTAGTTTCAATTAGAGAAGGCATGACGCCTTAACGGTATCTCCAGGAAATATGAGAACCTCGTGTTTTATTCTTTCGCCATACGCTTAAGAGCTGTATTTTCCAACAAGATAGCATCCGTCCTAATATTGCTTTGGCCTCCTAGATCTCCAAACCATTCGACATTTAACATGCGTGGAATATGATGGGAAGAAGAGCGATCTCTTTGTTTCATACTGCATCCACGTTAACGGCTTTTCGGAATCAAGTCCGGTTAGCTTGAGATGGGATACCTTAAGAAGATATAAATCACCTCATTTAAAGCATCCCGACGACTAGCGTCAAATTGGCCCAACACATTTTAGCGAAATCTAGCGATATCAAAATTTTATCATGACTTCCTCTTACTCCTAACTGTATACAAAATTCATTAAAATTAACTCATTTCATTGGGTGTTTGTTCTATTTTTGTTGTCACTTAGGGGCATTTCACGACCCATAATAATTTATTTCCCAATAAAAATTTTTCATGTAAAGGTCAAGACTTTCCAAAGTTTGCAGCCGTCTAGAAGCACGTATCCATTGATTAGACTAGAAACTCTCATGTAACTATGTACATATAAGGCACTTAAGTATTATACGATTAATAAATAACAGTTATTTCATACATTATTTAACTAGTCGATATGCATAATATAATAATATGTATTACTCAAAACGTAAAAACAAATAAATAGCTAAAAGTTCAATCATGCTAAAGCCGGGATGGGAACAGTTATAATGAGCGGAGCCATCCGAATTTAAAATTCAAAAGAGAGATTTGCAATTGTAATGTTCATGTTTGACACAATTGCTGAATTATTACATGACGATATTTCCAAACAGGGAAGTGAAAGAGGTTTTGCTAAGCTTCACTAGTCTTATCTTGAAGTTAAACAGAACCATGTACTAAAACCACAACTCAAAGTGTGATGTGAAGCATTGGCTAATATCGTAAGATTTTTCTCTGCGGACCATGCAAATGTGTGGTAAATGCCTCTAAGGTTGAATGTATTTTTCTAAATAATTGTTTCATATTCAAGCTCGTCCTTTATTTTCTTAAACCTGTAAAGTATCTGAAGGTCGTCTACAAAACGGTCTCGTCTCGTCTCACAAGATGCTTCTCCGTTTTGAAACCCAACGAAATAGAAAATAAATTGCCTGGAGATTATATTGTACTACAATAAACATAAAATACATTGAAGTGAGATGGTTGTTTGGGATTTACCAATCTGCTGTCGAGTCCGCCTAACGTATCAGCAAAGAAACCGTAGGACTTTTGAATGTCTTATATTAGTTGCGTTATTGAGCTTCATAGTATGAACAAGCTTTCTTAATGTATAATTTTTGAATTTATCTCGGAGCGTGCGAGCGCTTTCTGAAATATGTTTGAAGGATGTAAAATGTGTATGGTTTGAAAGATCATCATGTTTTTGTGTCGCATTTTGCAATTCATTGCTTAGTATTAAAAATACCTACCGCCTCGCATCTCGCATTGCTTCAGAATGAAAATAAAAGTTGCATTCTGTGGCACATAAAAATAGCTTGGCGGCGATAAAAATAAACTATATTTACAGATATTTTGTGGAAACGTATCTAATTTCTCTCATAATACCTGTCTTTCTTGAGCCTAAAAGATTAAAATATTCAATATTTTTTTGCACTATGATTATTCCCTGGGACTTTCATTTTCGAAATCTTTTTTTGCAAAGGATATCGAAAGTCGCACTACAATTCCTTCTTTTTTACGCGTGAGCTATCCATCGATACAATATTGTTACATTTCCCAACAATCTCATTTTGCGTAATGTCAAATCAAGTGGATCCGCACGCAACCTCTCCATTTTATTCTTTTATAGCACTACAAGTACGGTCGTTTGTAATAAAATAAAAGTGTCGAAACGCTACCGTTTCTGTGTACTACTAGCAAAGTATGTTATCGAATAACGCCAAAGTCGGCCTCTCTAGACTAGCACTTTTTCGCACATGACCTAGCATTGACACACATAGATGCAGTTGGTGCGACGTTGCCCAATCGTGAAGAATTCGCCTATTTGAGTTTTTGATTGTATCATTTCGTTACATTCATTATATTTAGTGCTTATTTAATCATTCTAGGTGACTAGAATGTTTTCACTATCCCCTAAAACGATTTATAAAGAATGGTGCCAAACTAAGATGGGGTTATTGTGAATGGTCCAAAATTTTATGTCTATTGCCATGACCCAAAAGATCAAGGGGCTTCTGAGATAATTTATCTGGAAGCATCTAAAGTTCGTGCGTGTCTGCTTCACAATGAATAAATACTATGGGATATTCTTATTATTTAGGGAATCTGTAATAGTGAAAGATATCATGGTGAATATATAATCTATGATTCACTTTTATCAAAATTGTATTGCAAAATATGGATTCGGCGGGTGGTTTAATTGCTTGTTGGTAGGTATTATCCATATCCTAAGTACCAGATAACTGCTATCGCGGTTAAAGATTGAAGGGCAAGGGGTGGGCCGGCTGCATGCTTAAGCATCGCTTCTGGAATCAAATACCCTTGAGACTATGAGCGGGGGATAACTGTAATGGTGGGGCGTACATCTAATCGACTCTGGGTCTAGCCATTTTTACACAAATACAAATACAAATAACATTTTATTGAAAAAAATATAGCAGACTTCGGGGTTTAAAGGGGTATGGATGGATCTAAATCCGCCCTTGCTATTACATCTTATTATTATTCTTCCGAAACACAAACTTTTTCTGGGTTTTGCAAGGTGTTCGATAAATTACATTAGTAACAAAGTTACTTTTTTCGACAAATGGGATATACACCGCCGTTCTTAAATATCCACGTTGGGTCCAAAATTGGCATTGATCTTTCAAAAGATATCGTTATTATAATAGTAGCGTGATCTAGGTAATGCAATTTATGTTCTCTTTTATTGGATTTCAAAATGAAGTACACCTACAATATTATGCGGTTTCTTGTGAAACAATTTTGTTTGCAACAACGATTTGTAATCCACCTTCGAGGAATTCCAGATCCTTTGAGAGTATCTGCAGAACCATAAAGTAAGTCTCAAAGCTCTCGAATATGAAAATACCATTGTCAAAAAAAAACCATTCAAGTAGATTGCCTCGGTATTTCTCACATAATTATGTCGTACAGTTTCAAAATAAAGTAGCCTACAATATTATGCGGTTTCTTTTGAAACAATTTCGTTTACAACAATGATTTGTTATCCACCTTCGAGGAATTCCAGATCCTTTGAGAGTGTCTACAGAACCATCAAGTAAGACTCAAAGATCTCGAATATGAAAATACCATTGTCAAAGAAAAACATTCAAGTAGATTGCCTCGATATTTCCCACATAATTATGTCGTACAGTTTCAAAATAAAGTAGCCTACAATATTATGCGGTTTCTTTTGAAACAATTTCGTTTACAACAATGATTTGTTATCCACCTTCGAGGAATTCCAGATCCTTTGAGAGTGTCTACAGAACCATCAAGTAAGACTCAAAGATCTCGAATATGAAAATACCATTGTCAAAGAAAAACATTCAAGTAGATTGCCTCGATATTTCCCACATAATTATGTCGTACAGTTTCAAAATACGAGTACTCAAAGTTTAACCACGACGACATTTTGGAGTGTACCTAACAATGATAACTTGAGAAACATTCATCAGTACAATTCAGGGGCGTTGACAGAAACTTTTTTCAAGAAGGGGGGCGAGTTACTACTATCATTTTTGCCGTGATGAGTTAATCGTATTCTGAAGACCAGAAGTAATAAATGAGTAGGAATTCAGAAAATTTCCTGGTACATACTTATTGGCTTAAGAAGATCTTTAATAGCAACGCCCTGGACTGAATTTCAAGAAATTTTCCAACTCGATACTTAATTGTTCTTATCCACCTCCGTTGGATGCCATAATCGCGGCGGTAACCAGGTGCAAATTTATTTGAACTGATATTTTGAACAAATTACAAAAAGCTGTTTTGATTTAGCTTCTGACGTAATTTTTTTTGGGACAGAAATGATCCTTAAAGGCTTTTCTCTAAATTTTACAAGGTATACGCGATTTAAAGTCATTAAATGCTGTTATATTTGAGTTTCCAAGAGTGTAAATTAAAGTTCAAATCTTCCTCTACAACTCTGAAGAGTATTTTGGGCCTAGTTTATTTTAAAGCATTGTAGGGTATATTATTTATCTACATTTATAACTCACTAATACATAAAATTGTCCGTCGACGGATCATAATCCCAATATCTTTATAATGCTCAAAACCAATGATTTCATTGTAATCTTCATTATATCGTAATCTATTCGCAAACAAATTAATACATCAAAACAATATTATTTACTCTGATTTGAAAATAAGTGCTGCTTCCCATAGACGTTAGTTGCCTTTAGATATTCTGTCATGCCAAACATCGGGACAAACAAGCAGCAGTAATACTCTGTTTGCAGACCATAAAAGTTAGTTTCAAATTAGTACTCATAACGAAAATGACCGATGACCGTAACCAGGTATTCCGTCAGACATAACATTTTTTCTTGGAAGATATACTGCTATATCCTAAAATGCTAAATGTCCTATTAATGTGCAAGGTCGTTTGGGTTTCTTGGATATGGTCACATTTTCTGTTTGTCTAGGGATAAGTACTATCGATAGATTAGTTACCCAAGTCATTATAAATATTATCTGTTCTTATGTTCCCTGGCGACAGACGACTGATAAGAAACGTATTGGCTGGGTGCGCGATGACAGCGCCATCTAGTCGATGCGGCACATAAATATTTGGGCTGGACACGTGCAATATAAAAATAAATGAATGTGGGTGAAAATATGATAAGTGGGATCTCAAGGTTCCCCCAAAACAAAATTGAGCAAGTCGAAAACCTGTGGAAATAGACCATCCGAATAGTTCATGCCCTATTTGGAACATTTCATGAAGTTAAGGTAACCATCGAGATTTAGGCACAATATGCTTGAAAATTAACATAATGTATAGCAAATCTTTGTATATGTAACTGGTGTAACAATATACGAATACTCTTTGTAATGCTTTGTATAAACGCATAAATACGCGTTTTTGGTGATTCCTTTCACCCTCACCCACCTGGAGCTTATTCAAAATGCATTTTGTCGTGTAAATGAAGAAATGTTAACATAGTTTGAAACTAGCGCGATTTGGCCTACTGCTCACCCAGTGTCGGCAGGTACCTTTTTGCCAGTGGTTTCAGTATTTATGTACTTTAGTAAGTTTATCTTTGTGAATTTCAATGGTAAACTACTGCAACTATGTAAAAGAACGATTCTTGAATCTAAAAGTCATGAATCAGATATCAATAATATAATAATAATTAATGTATCTTTTTTGTGCAGATGTAACAATGGAAGCAATGGCTGCTTCCCGCTATCAAAAAATTGTTATTCTTAATCACGTTCAAAGTATCATTTTTGTAGTTTAAACGTCACCACCTTAATAACAACTTTAATCATTGAGACCACGCTTATATTTCACTATGAATCCGATGTTTCCATTTTGTCCAACGTTTTGCACTTCCGACGAATATCTAGAAAATGATTATCACTTTGTTCCAACATGAAGATTCTGACTATTCGGTACTGTCAAATATGGTCATCTAAACAAATTAGTAACAAGGTGCTGCCTAGCTACGTATTGAACTGATCTGGTCCGCTGTAAATGCCGAACTTGTGTTCTGCTTTGAGATTCTAGAGAAAGATTAAAAAAAAAGTTGTACGTTGAAAGAAGTGTCGGGTGTTAAGGCACCGGTATGGCGAACGTTATGACATTTTTATTATTTATTTGTTAATGAAGTATAACTTTTGTCCAAAATGTATCATTTAGTAATTTTTTTGATATATCATGATTGCTTAGCAAATCGGATATAAATGCTATAAGAAAAGTTAATCATAACTGAATCATTTTGCAAAGAGTTCAGTATTTTCGCTATCAGCTTTGGAGATAGTATTTTTGAATGGTTTTCCAATCCAAAAGCTTTTTGCAAATGTTTTGTTATAAGCACATGGTCTTTACTAATATGAATCGTACAGTTGACGATCCCACCGACACTACAAATCGGTATTATACTTAGTTTTTTCACACGTATACTGTTATTATAGGGTTTTACTTCAGTTCAAAAGATGTATAGTTATAAAGTGAAACGTTAGTTTGATAACGGGTTTTTAATAAGGAGCATGTTACAAAACATACATATCAACAAGTTTGTTTGTAAACAGTTATTAGGGCTTTAATTATACTTACATAATAGAAGTAGTTCACTGATAAATAAATTAATTATCGATTTGTTGTTACGTTGTTAGAAAATTATATTTAGTTAGTTTGAAATTATGTTCCTCAACAACAAACTTGAATACTCATATGTTTCAACACGTTTGACTAAAATGCAATTGAAATTAATAAATCAAAAGAAATTACTACTTGGATACGTACGACCGTAAAACCCAAGTACCAGAGTACGTCATCTGCTACAAACAAATGGATAAGAGCTTATTAATCCCCATGCTTGTCTGGCGACAACAGTTCTGTGTGGGTGTTCGCGTTTTTTTTTTATTTTTTGGTGTTTTCGGGGCGACGGACGAGTGACGCATCTTATACATTACCGCATGTTACGGGAAGGTGATAGTGAAAAAAAAAACAAAGAGACTTTCACCTATTTGTCATTGTACTGAAGATCACCTTTTTGATTGCAATGTTTACTACAGTAAAGAAGGTGGATAAGTTTCAGATGTTGCATTAAGAGCCTAAAGTGTGAGCTCTGAACTGGTCAAAAGCATGTTGTATTTTAGTAAATGATTGCATGTTCTGTACACTCTAGGATTGTAGAAACCACCATACCGATCCCTTCATTGTGTATAGAACACGACTGAATTTAGATGTGAAGCAGAAGGAAGCCGGTGAGTCAATCTAGCAGACTATGAAAATTGCGCCATCATGGAGATGAACTTAAAGAAACAGTTTCTGTAGAACACAGCGAAATCTCCGAGAATAGGGGTTAAAAGTGTGCGTCACCAGTCGGATCACCATACTGTGATTATGGAGATAAAAAGACCCATGAATAAATAGAATTTCGTGAATGTCATTAAAATCATGTTTGTCTATTTCAAATGTAACTTTCAAGAAATAAACTGGATTCATTCTCGGTCGTGTATTATAGCTACTTTTAACCTAGAGGGTCCATACAAACCGGGCTGGTGGTGAAAGAATCAAGAAATGGAAACACCTGGTGTCCCTCGTTTTGAGAGCATTGAATTCTGTGTCCATCCGCAGCGCTGTCTAATGTTTTCAGTTCCTTTTGGGCAGGTACTTACCTGCTGAAGGGTCGATCGTGCAAATGCGGGGTTGCATTTTTTCAAGTTGTTTGAACACCTTGTCTACCTCTCCCTATGATGAATAAAATAGTGATGTGACCTACGATGACCGAATGATTACAGTAGATCTCTCCAATTCAGTGTTTAATTATAACAGTGCTTAAAAAAAATGAGAATAAAAATGTGGATAATGATGATCTTCACCTTGTACATTTGTATGTAAGTATCAGTCCTGAGATATAGATGGTGTCAATAGAGTACCTAAATTTCAAGCGCGATTCCTTGGGTGATTCTAAGAAAAAAACTCATATAAACATAGGTCTGGAAAGGCTACGTTTCATGACAGCTGCCTAAATTTTATTTTCAAATATCCGAATGAGACCCAAAGACAAGCTATTATTTTGATTTTTTCGATCAGATTTTCGGTAATAAGTTTGTACCTGCTATATTATATCATCAAACTTGAAGTTAGTTGAAACTTAATTACGATTCTTTTTGAGAAAACGAGTTTTGATGATAGCTTGATAACAAGCATCTTGAAAAGAGCTATTCGTTTCGGCTAGTTGAAGTCCAGATCACCGAGGACTTCATGAACACGTCTCGTCAATAGCGGCAGCTACTGGGGAAAGCTAGGTTATCCTAAGAAGTACTTTTCTCCACAGAACCTTCTCACTCTGTACCCAGATAAGGCAGCCTCGGGTACTGCTCACATGTTTGGTGTGTTGCCGCCCGACTACATTATCCATCTAGCTCTCTTTTACCGCTATGTCAACGGGCTGTACTCTTCAGATGATGTGCCCGCCAGACAGACCCGCCTGACTTCGACCTCCCATCCTAACCGTGTCGTACTTCGTTCATCCAGAACTGGCCGATACGACCGCTCCTTTGTTCCTATGGCATCGAGATTGTGGAACAATCTACCTGAGAAGATTTTTCCCAATTCCACTAACCTTAGGCAGTTTGAAAATGGAATTAAGTTACTTTAAGCCGCGGTGTTTAGGCTTCAGCCTACACGGCTGCCTCGGTGTATTATATAAAAAAAACCGAAGCATTTACCTTCTTATTTTTATATATTTTTTATTAGAATCACTCGTAGTCGCCCTTGGATTTTGCCCAGAGCCTTTATTAGTATCTTGTACAACACATTTGAATATTTTCTTAGAGGGCTGTTCCTAAACTCAATCGCCGCGTCTTTTTGAGAGTTACGTTATCATTCTACGTATAGTAAAAATTATGTAATTTTTAAACGCCCATTTCTAAAGAAATGTTTAGTTTTAATTGATGAAAATATACTAATCCAAACACTTTATATGCGGAAGTGACAAAAATCTCTGTTACTAATCTACAAACTTAGCCGGTTCTACTTTCGATTTGACACATTGACAGCCCCTAGCTCGTTTTTAGGTTTTATTCGTGTTCAGTTAATGGTGGCCTGGTTTTTACGGTTTTTATTCAAAAATGGACTTCTGTCGAGCATTTAAAGATATATTTACCTGTAAGTAATACGTTTATTTATTCAAAAGCTTCATTTTTTTCTTCAGCTGTTGTGCTTAGAATGTTGAATCACTGTCAGGTCATGTGAGCCACTGGTTTGTACCCATGTAGTATTTATTATATATAATGTTATACAGGACATTGCTTATCAAAGTCACAGAGCCCAGCTATATTTTTCCTAGATAAGAATCGGTCATTGAAAAAATACACAATTCGAATCTTTCAGGAGATAGTAAAAACTGTAATTGGCAAAGAAACCGTTTTAAGTATTTTTTGGGCATTCATAGTTTATTAATAATAATGGAAATAGTAATGGAAAAAAATGAGTTTGCAAGAAGCTTTTTAAAATATTTATCGTATATTTAAATTACTTTCTCAGTCATAGAAATGAGGTCGATTGAGACCATGGTTTTGGTATTTATGCCCCTGATTTCGGACGAAGCAGATATCGCAAAATAGATACACTGTAAGGATTTGAAATTGGTATCTAGATATACATATGAAAATAAAACAAATCAAGGATCCTGGGAATTGACCTATGTTGTTTATGCAATGAACGTCGATTACTCAATATTATTGAAAATTGAAGAAAAGTATATATTGAGAGGACCTCTATTCACTTTTGGTTAACTACTAACGACACTTCATACCTTAGTAGGTTCAGATAGCAACGAACAGGAATGAGAAATTAACCTTCGTAAAAAATGCCTTGATCTTTGAATTTTTCGATTAGCTAGTAGAGTTAATAATAAATGCTCATTAGTGCTACATGCAACTAAAGTACGACCAAAGATATAGTTAAAGTATACCGTGGAAAGATCTTCAATCTTAAATCAGTATTTTAAAACAACGGTACCTGCCCTACTGTCTTGCGTCATTTATTATAGTTTATGAATTGTGGAGCAATATACATATAGCACTAAGTTCATACTTTTTTAGATTTCTTGTTGCTATTTCGAAGTGCAGATGGTCTACTTCCTATACAAGTGTTCATATGATGCTTTTTATAAATATCTCAGCTTGATACCCTCACTGACGCATAGGTCTTGCTTGGAACGGTATTATGGTTAATATGTAGATATACTGCACGACCAAAATGGTGGAACTGACGCAGAAACTAAAATTGAGCTATGAATATGTTTTTGTCCACTAGTGAAATCAATGCTTAGGAGTTATCGAAAATACAAAGTTAAGTATCTATAAACTTTTCTATCATTATTAACAGCTGTTCTCAATACACAAATAGAATTCTCGGATCTATTGTCCAGGCAAATAATAATTGGACCCCCTTTTAGTTGGCTTATTAGTATATTGATTTTATGTTGGATATCACAGTCCGATGCTGTAGTTTAATAGAGGGTTATTATTATCGGGCTTGTAATTATAATGTCCTACAAAAGATGAACTCTAGTGTTATCGGTATAAATACGAGGGTCACGCTATATATTTTGAGATGCACGAAAACTAAAAACTATTTTCCGAAAACTAGTGTATTTATGTTTAAAGTATTCTCCTCCAGCATCAATGCACTTCTGTAACCTGACCTTCCACAAATGAAATGCTTCTAACTAGTCAGTTTTTGGAATGCCTTCAACAAACTGATTAATTGCTTGATCGACTTCTTCGGACGAACATTTTCGACCACGCAGATTTTTTTTCAAATTCTTGAAGAGCCAGAAGTCACACATTGCCAAATCTGGCGAATAAGGCGGGTCTTCTAGCATATTGATGTTTCGCTGGCGTAAAAAGTCTACATTTAGTTGGGCAGTGTGGCTAAAGGCATTGTCGTGATGCAGGATTGTACCTCTGCAACAACTTTTTCGAATGAAGATGATAATGCAAAATGGTGTGCACTGTTGCGGATCCCACCACAAGAGTTGCCTCTATAGTCGCATATGTGCAGCGAGAATCTTCTTCAATTAGCCTCTGAAATTTAGCAATGTTTTCTGGAGTCACACTAAAACATGGCTTACCACTACGTTCTTCATCAGCCATTGAACACGCCTTCTGTTAAATTCGGCATACCAGGGAAACACACTTGTCCGGGACGAAGCTTCATTTCCAAATGCCTGTTGTAACCGTTCGATTCATCGACGTTCAGTTAAACTGGCTTTACGGTCATGGTAAATCATAGCGCAATAACTCTCTCGAGACAACTCCAAGTTTCGTCTTAAATTTGTTTACACCACGTGCACTGTAAGACGCTTGCAAATGAACTAAATGCAGCGACTTACTAATAAAGGACTGCTCTTTCTAATAGTGCACTCTTGCCGGTTTTAACTAGTATAGTTAATGTGCATCTCACAATATATACAGTATGCCCCTCGTATGTCAGAGGATTTTCAGTTAATTTGCGTTGTTAATATCGAATACGAAATTCTACTTAATTATTTGCGAATCGCTAATACTAACCTGGCAGAATTGAATAAGTAAATCAGAAACCCAAATTCATTCATATTTATTTTTTGAACTGGTCAAGTTAGGAATCTGAAATTCGAAATAATTAAATTAACGCATGAATACTGTATTTTAACATAAAGATAACAGTTCAAAATTTCAAGATAGCGCCATCTTATAATATTTTTTAAACGGGTTGGAGGTTTTGTGGTGGTGCCTTTACAATGCTAGAATATAAAATCACTACATTTCAAAATGTCAAACTTGAGCGTTTTTGTATATTGAATCACCAACAGCTAATTATCAAACTTTATATATAGTATGATATATCATTCTTCGTCTTTTGGAAGTCTTCCTGAATGTGCAATGAAATATGAGACATTTAGTTTAAAAAATGTTTGTGAATATTTTATTTCATATTCGATTAGGCCCTTCCAAGAGAAAAAAATTGATGTGACATACTAAAAAAAACAAGAGTAGACATATTTTTTCCGCCTATACCTCATAGTAGTTCCATCATTTTTGTCCGGCAGTATACAAAGTTTGTACAGTACAAAGCGGTATCATGGAAGAGTGCGTTCTTGTAACTGCTCGGGGTACCCTTTCGCAGTCGTTGAGGAAAACCGGTAGTTCAGAGGAAATATAGACTGCTCACAAGTGTTGTGGCGTAATGACCCGGCGATTTTTGACCTTTGGGGAAATCACTCCATATAAGTCGTGGTACAGGTTATGTGTGGGCGAATATAATTTTGCTGAGGTCACGTTTTGTAGTAAAGCTTTCTATATAATTAATTCCAAGTTGAAGAGATTAATTTTAGCGACTTTTTTTAGATCTGACCTTATGGTTAAAGTTATTTACATTCACATAAAAAATACAACACCTGTTGTCAAAAACGTTCAAGATATTGTACTTTATTTGCTTGTAGACTAGACGAGAATTAAAAGATTTTTATTCCTAATTAAACCCGCGGGAAATATAACAATATAATAATCACATACCCGGTACCAAAATTTGCAATACTCGACAGGTTGTAATCCATCGAAATACTTCATTATTTCATATGATGACAGCAACCACGATCGCGATACATTTGGTTCACTGTAGCTACAGGAAAACTATATTGTCCCAGGCGTGCCTATTCATATAGGGTTTCACAATTTTGTTGGCGTCTTCGATTTTTAGCTGTCTTTTTTTTCCTTCCGGGAGCAGTCCGACAAAATCTCCGCTGGTATCAATTGTATCAAAAGAACTATAACTCTACAGTGTCTTGAGTAAATTAAATGAAATACGGCCCTGATTCGAACCTCTTGGGTATAACAGTCCTTTTGTTATCTTCCACGGTACGTCTTCTGTGCGTGATGCGTGGTTGTCTCAGCTTTTTATGATGTAAATGGGATCCGATGGCGTACCAAAGTATTTACGTTTTTGTTTCTTATCCATTCCTACCGCTACCTATTATTATTTGCAAAACCGCAGTCGTGAACTTCCAGAAGACATTGCGTGAGCTAACAGTCGCGCCAGGTTGAATGCGTGCCCAGAAAGTTACTTGAAACTTTCCGGTTTGAAATTTGCAAGCAATTTTTTGCCAAGAAACTTTTGGCGGTATTCAACATGCCTGTTAAATGATGCAGACATGTTCTTTACCTGTTTTGTGTGACAAGAAAATTTGCATTCAGACAAAAACACATTAATTCAAGTATCAATTAAAGCCGAGTAGAAAAATATAGACAAGTACAAATAGCATGCCTTCATTGGGCTATCTGAAAAGGCTCTCTTCAAAGAAAGTCAAGAAATCGTTTATTTAGAATGAATTAGGCTCGCTTGATATCGTTTGTAATATGAAGAAAAAACAATTCATTAACCTGACAGGTATAAAGAAGTGTGAGAATTGAATTACCAAGTGATTTATACTAGTTTTTCTAGTAATAAGGCAATCAATATGTGGTTATCGAACATTCATTTATCAAAAGAAAATAATTACGTAATATGGCTGCAAGTAACTCACCAAAATATATAATTATTATTCATTATGGCATATGGCGCAGTTTGTACTTGTGGACAAATAGGCATGTGCAGGGTGTTTGGAAGGTCGACACGAACCTTCTGCGGCCTGGTAGCCCATATCACCCGGAATACTCCAGTATAAATGAATAAAATAAATGCTTTTTCTTTTGTTGAGAATAACATTTGCAATTATGCACCTTTTGTTAATGATCTGACGACTGAAAGAATTTGAAAGCGGTGGCATCTCGAAAGAGAAGATCAGCTACATATGTAGCGTTTACACGAATTTGCTTTGAGTCGTACGTGTAGTCCGCTCCTGGACCCCGGAAAGGGAGGCCTGATGTCAGGGGCGGTCAAAGCCCTCCTGTGCTGCTGGAGGAAGGAAGCCCCCAAAAATATTTTTGAAAATCTCTTCCAATGTCGGACATCCTCGAGGATCGGTGACTTCATCAAGCCGAGTGCTCCTTTGTGCCCATAGACTAGAGACCGGATAGTCCGAAGTTTAATCTACAAAAAAGTCGCTCGTACTATTGGTTCCCAAGAACATCAATGAGAATGTTTACCTTAGTAGAACCGAGGCATAGTGGCATAGTGTAATAAATAAACTGACTCGACAAAGTAATATTATGCGCGCTAGCTCAGCGAGGGGTAGAGTGTGGTTAGAGTCGCCGGGACCACGTGGTACTAGCTGACTCAATCAACGACCGATGTCAACGGTCCCTGGGGTGAACGGCCCTACCGGATATGCCCTTACGCTTACATCGACGTCCAAACGAAAGCTGATACGACTAGCCTGTCATTCTCATACGGATGCGAGGGAAACTCAGGATGCTGATTGAGTAGATTCAAAATATAAGATTATCATACTAGCACCGTATGTTTCACGGCGGTACTGTGATATAAAAAATGGGAAATGTAATTGCGCCACTTGTATCACTGGAAGGCGTAGGAGCCCAAAGTTGCAGATATTTGGAATCTCTGGGTTTACCTCTATGTCTTATTTAATACCGTGTAGCCAGTAATATATACCTGACTGATTTGTTTCTCCTAAAACTTTGCAACTAAGTGAAACCGATATAATTTTTTTTAATTCGATCATTTGTAGAAAGTTAGGTGATATATATGAAATGAGATATATTAAATGCTCACCTCTGGAAGCCGCGCAGACCTGAGCTCTCTTGATTATTTACCTGCTCCATCACTTTTTGGTAGGTTTTTGGTATAGTGCTTGGTTTGTTTGCAGAAACAGTAAAGGAATAAAAAATAGATAATATCGACTAGTTTTAAAACAAAATAGTACTTTAATAGTAGTTCAGAAGTGGCCCGTTATGCAGGTCCGGCACAGAGTCACGTACAATTTAATTTGTATACCTGAAATGACCGTACGCATGCATAACTTATCGACCGAAAATGGAGCGTTAGTAAGAATTGTTGGATAGCTGAATGCCATTCGCATTCCTCATGCGAAGACGTGAAATGGGCAAGACGTCAATGGCGGATTCAGACGTGTAGCCTTGAGCTCGCCATATTTTTTAACATGGCATATAAAATGAATCTTGACTTAATTGTGGAAGTGCAGATTCACTTCAGTAGCCACTAAAGCGTATCGGTTTTTATTGAAAACAATATTGCTTCTATACCTTGAACTGTTTGGGACTTTTAAGTACAAGATTGACCCCCCAAAAAGACGATCCTGTCGCTCATCTATTAGAAGCATATTTTGGGGTATATTAGAGACGGTCCTGCCAATGTCGAAACGCGGAGTTGGCTGACTCCCCACCTTTTCCCGGTGCCAACCGCATATCAGATCGAACCCCCCCTCCCACAAAGATAGGAAATCGTCCCCACATATTAGGAGGAAAAAACAAGGGTAAACAATAAATAATCCATTTTTCTTGCATATTTATCAAAAACAATACCTTGTCCACCGCGCTTCAGAGTGTTGGCTCTCCTACAATAGTTGTTTTTGATAAACAAATTATCTATTGTTTGCGCTTGTTTTTTTCCTTCTAACATGTGGGGATGATTACCCATCTGGGGTGTGGGGGCAACTAAAACTTGGTGGGCGACGTGACAAGGGGGGTAGGTGCTTTTAAGAGATGAGCGATGATGAGAGTTATGTTAGTAAACATTTTTTAGTAAGCGTTAGTTTTTTTGCCTTTTTGGGGGAGTCCTTACCAGTAGGGCCCCCTGGGAGCCGCCATCTGCCAACTGTTTGATGCACGAGCACCCGGTATCGCTTCGAGCGGCGATCTTTTCTTTTAACTGATCCTCAAGGTTTTGTGCAATTTGTGACTGATCATAACTCGTCCCCGAATTTCACCAAACAAAAGCGGTGTAAAGACACCTTGTCACACACACTTCCTACGATCGTCACATAAATAACGTACACAGAATGCGAATTCAATTTAAAATTACCCGAGTAGCAGCTAAAAATACCGTCGTCGGCCTTGTTTTCAGATAACTCGCTGTACCTTGCTCTAAATTCGTCCTTTGACTGTCGATAGTGGGCACCTGATTGCTGATAAGAAAGCCTCGTGCAGGCATCGATAGCATGATCAAAGGATTGCTCTTTCCAGATGTAATCTTTTTGTTATAAAATAGAATGAACTTCTGTAATTTTTTTAACATGTTGTTGATACGAATAAGTTTGATAACATGCGGTTCAGAAGAGAACTAACCGAGTAGCCAGTGGCACTTCGTTAACAGACTGTCTCACGCTTCTCTGACATCGACAAGCGATCAGTAACTAAGCTTTCTTTCACCGGCATTTCAATGGACTCATAGCTCATCTGAACTGTTCTTCACAAAGCATCCGCGATTTAGGACTGCTGATACACCTCCCCCAGGTCTACTAACCTTAGTCGTTCCAAAAATCGGATTAATGAGATATCTCTGCCAGGAACGAGGTGCATAGTGGGGGACTAAATCAATCGCGGTAAACAAAAGGGAAACATCATGGGACTGGTAGTAGAATACACTTGTGACCTCTATGGTGAAATATATGTAATGTGAGGCCTGTCAAAGGTGGGAATATTTTGTTGCTATCATTTGTCGGATCACAAAGAATTGTGAGTTTGAAATTCAAATTGTTCCCAACTTGAAATGGACTAAATGCACCATGGTGTGTCTCAAATGAGACACTACACAGAGACCCTTACTTGAGGGACAATGCCACGCTTCAGGCGCAGCAACCCTTTCTTACCTGACTCAGTGGACTACACATTGGAACAAGTTCGTAAACATCCAAGGCCACGGCTCGCACTGTGATCAAAAATTAGCGCGAACCCAAAATTACACTCTTTATAGTTCGGCTCAAAATTGATTCGTGTACCAAACCAAAAATCCTAGGAATTTTCTTTTATGGTAAACTGATACAACTTCTGTTTTTATTTGCTGTTATCCTTGTTCTCTCGCTCTCCCTCTTTCTTTGTCCTTGTTATTTCTGGGCAACCAGAACAGACAGATTCGACTGACGTACAACAGTGACTAATGGGCAAAGGTCTTATGTGCCGCCTAGACAAACAAATGATGAATAGGTTGTTATCGACTATCTGTTATTTTCATTATTGTCCACAGGCATAATTATTTTAGTCCGAGATCCGCGAGGTGGAGCTATCATCTCCCGCCCAGCGAATACTGTATATCTGAAGTCACTTGAAACACTGTGAAATACCGGGTGCGTTTTATATATCTATATTTAACACGCTCTGTTGCTGCAAAAATCGCCAAATTTCGCAGCAAATATCCCCCGTATAAGAGATCAAAGGCAGTTTCACCGGTCCACGTGGAGTAAAGCACGCCTATGCGTGGACCTAGCCAATGAGAAAGCGTGTATTTCAGAGCTCGGAACAAGTGCAGGTGGCTACTGAAAATTGAAACAGTTTAGCCAGTGCCGTGTAGCGGTGAATAAACGTGTTTTCTTTAGTCTGTCCGTGTTTTTTCATAGATTTTATTAGTTTGTGTGTTTTTGACTTTTGAATACTCTGTTTACTTGTTGATTTAACTGTTGTGTTGATTGTTCTTGTGTGTCCTAAATATGGCTCTTTGGAGACCTTGGGAAAATGCTCCAAGCCACGAGGAGATGGTTGATGAACCTGTGCAGGCAGAATTCTTTCATAAAGATTTAGAGGAACAGACCCAAAGAGTAATCCTAAATATGTATGATTGTCTGAAAAACGAAAATCCAGATTCCTCGCAAAATCAAATTTTAAACAGAATTTGTATCCTGACAAAAATCAGTCGGTCTACCATTTATCGGGTTATAAAAAGGGGAGATGTAGTCAACCATTCCTTCCACAGAAAGCGCATAGGGCAAAAATTAAAAAGAATAGACGTGGGTTTTCAGGAAGATATTCGTCGTATAATATACGGATTTTATAAAGAAAATTTGGTGCCCACGTTGGAAATGATACGGGATAAATTAAAAGATTATCCTGAAGATTTTTATAATTACAAATGCTTAGACTCACTGCACTGTATTGTAAAACTGTGTGGTTTTCAATACAAAAAATTAGATAAATGAATGGTGATTATGGAGTCGTCTCGAATCGTTGAATTGCGCCAAGAACTTTTGCACAAAGTTAAAATCTATAGAGAGCAGAAAAGAAATCTGATTTACCTGGATGAAACGTGGTATGATACCCACGATGTTGTGCAGTACGGCTGGGTTGACGACAGCAACAAGTGCATTTTAAATGCACCATGCAACCGTGGAAAACGAATCATTATTCTCCATGCTGGCAGTGAAAATGGATTTATACCTAATGCCTTGCTGTTATCTGCCAAAAGTATCAAAGAATCATGTGCCGACTATCATGAGGACATGACCTCCGACTTATTTGAAAAGTGGATAGAGCAGCAGTTAATACCAAACATTTCCCCAAATTCAGTGATTATTATGGACAATGCGCCATACCATTCCCGACAGAAAAACAAAATTCCGAATACAGGCACAAAAAAACAAGACATTATTGATTTTATGAAGGATAAGGGAAAGGAAATACCACAAAAATCAACCAAAGCCATATTATTGGATCTTATTAAAAGACAAAAATTTGAAAAAGAGTATGTTGTTGACAATCTGCTTCAGCAAAATGGCCATCAAGTATTACGTCTACCTCCCTATTACTGCATTTTTAACCCGATTGAGTTGGTCTGGGCTGCTTTAAAAAAAAAGTGAGAAAACATAATCAGACCCCTCAATTAAGTGAATCGCTATTGGCCACAATAAGAGATGCAGTATCTCATATTGCTGCCACAGACCTATGGAAGCAGTGTTCTAGGCATATTATTGAAAAAGAAAATGAATATTGTGTTTTGCCTCCTGTAAATCCCGTTGTAATTCCTCTACAAGATGACTCTAGCGACAGCTCCGAAGGCGAGGATGATATATAAATACCTATAATGTAAGTCTTTATATACCTTTTTATATACCTACCTGCTATGTAAATATTTGCCTATGTCAAACGTTGGAATTCTGTAATTTTTCCATTTCTTAACTTTCAGTTAAACTCCCAATATAAGTATTTTTTATCCCAAATCAAAAAAATAAGAAGATAGTAAAATCCATTTATTGTGATATAAAAACATTATTATTATCGTTCTAAATAAATGCCGCACGCCTATGATACGTCATGAAATTACAAAGGACGCGCCGACCAAAGGTTTTTATGCTATTTCAAGTAACTTCAGATACACCATACTGTCACTGACGAAAATCATGTGCCTTAGCTACATTGCTGTTAATTGTTTAATGAACCATGGTTGGTGATCGTTTCTTATCGGTTTTGCATATCACCAGGAATAAAGTTGTTTATATTTGCTGTATAGATAACCTTTGTGGTTGCATGCTGCAAATATGATAAAAATATGTTATTAGTATTTTTAAAATTCATCATTTATTGTCACTCGAACAATGCGCTTCAAATCAGAATTAGCACGTTTGTAGCAAGACCTTGAATAGTTTTGTAGACTTCTTAACAATTCATGAGTTCGAATGTGAATTTTATCATAAGATAATGAAAATTTTATTCATTTGCCTCAAAGGAAATAGATCCTTATCATATGTAACGGGAATTTGTTATCAGTTTAACCAATTAAACCACCTATTGGTATTCCAAACAAGTTTTCGAAATAATTTAACTGTATCTTTAATGGAGCCTCTTGGCACGTATCATAACGTATCATACCAGTTTGTTTTCTTTGTTTTGTATAAATATTTTTATAACATTATAGGCACGACTTGTGGCATTTCATAAGTCGATTGTCACGTTTTTAGTTACTGTAATATATTACAAATTGTCTGCCATTACTACTTGAATTTATGCTTTATACAGGATGTCCCAGAAATAACACGCAATACAGAGTGTCCCAGAAATAACACGCCAGAGTGACACTTGAGCTAGATTAGCTTCAGATGAACATGACCTTTGTAAAAGTTTTCTAGTTTTAGAGATATTGCCACTTTGAAGCTTTTTCAAAAATATCGCTACTTTTTGCTCCTTTTTGGCCTGTTGTGGCTATAAAAAAATATTAAGTGCAGCTGTCTTTTGTGCCCAAATTACAACTTTGTAGTTGCTGTAATAGCTTTTTATTGTCTCAAATGTCTAACACCTATCCATTACCGTTTTTTTATTCATTGTTATGCAGGGATCAAAATAATTAACAGAACATGGTTATATTTTTTCATTTCCATTAATGTTTACAACATTCAAATCATATAAAGAATTAGGAATCATTATTATTATCTTGAATTAACTAAATGAAAATTAAATTAACATCTTGTAATGTAAATATTGCCCAAAATAAATGATTATTATTATTATTTTCACAACAGATTTTCAACATGTCTACCAACAACTCTTATGCACAACCTGCATGTTTTAAAAAATTGTCTTTTTAAACGTCTCAATCTTAAATTGGATATTTAGGGTGATGCTTGACGAATTCGATGACGCAGTTCATCGGCTGATCGAACTGGTTTCACATAGACCTTATCTTTTAAACACCCCTAGTAAAAAAATCCAGACGGTTCAGGTCTGGGGGGCGTGGGAGCCACAAAATCTTCTAGGGAACGTTACATTAAGGTACCCCCTTACTGCACTAGCATAGTATGAAGGGCAACCATGGTTCTGTAACTGCATCCTTCTTATCTCAAGAGGCACATCTTCCATAAGAAAGGGTAGATGATGTTGCAAAAAATCCATGTAAATTTAAGTCTTTAAGATCATTTGCCGATTCAGTCTGATACATTTTTTTTCACAGTAATTAGTCAAACTTTAGTAAAGGTTTTTACATTGAAACAAAATGTAACAATTTATTTTTTTCAGCATCGAGCTAGTTTTCAATGAACTGAATACTCGGTTATCTCAACAAACTATTAATGGTAGGACAGGAAAAAACATAAGTTAGAAGTTCCTTATAGCCATAACTGGCAAAAAGGAGCAAAAGTAGAATGTAAGGTAGAATCCAAGCTCAAGGCGGGTATTGGGGGCTAGCATGTGTAGATCCGCAAAAAAATATATAATACCTTTTCCATTCACCCCATTCCCACTTGGATGTCAATTCATTCATAAATGATTTGCGTCACCATGCTTGCAAAAGTGATTGGAGCGTTGAAGTATTATCTAGAGAACTCGCTGTATACGTGAAAAACATTCACCAGCAGCGGACAAGTACACATAAAAATGTAACTTTATAGCCATTTGAAAAGCAAATTATCGTTAAATTTCAATTACGATACACGAGTAAGTAGTAACAGCATGTGTTCCTGTTTCATTGTTCTGTGTCAAAATTATTTCAATTTATAAGTTTTCATTATGGTCAGAAAATTATCGCTTCTATGTGTAGAACATGTATACATGACTGTCCAAAAGTTCTACATGAAATCATACATACTGCTATTTTAAAGGTTTCTTCCTCCAGTCGTCAAGGTACTCCAAAAATCATTTTAAAATGTATACTCTGCTGATAAACTGGTAAGAACGCTTTTAAACAAGATAAAAATATATCCCAGTTAAAAATCTAATCGGGATGTAACAATATCCGTTTATGTTTTTTAGATAAGAAATCGTCGCATGGAAAGAATACACTACAAGTTTTGTATCTGAAGTGGCAGTTCCTAACTAGAAATGATTGTAATTTGTTCAATACACACTTAGAAAAACAAAATTCCACATTCAGTAAAGTTTTTTTCCGAAGAATATAGAATTGTCATTTCAATTTAAACTTGAAATCCCATAAAAACTCAAGTTGCTCTAACATGAGATGGGGTCATAGTCTATAATGATATGGCTTAAATATTTGAGTATTAATAATGCTTTCGTCCGGCTGTACAGCTGTTTCATACTTTTTGGCATTCATCAGAGAAGCAAAGTATTCTCTATCGGAGTTATAAGGTCTATCCGAATAGGACTGCATCTAGCAATAAATGACATTTCAATATTGCTTTAGATATCTAATATACGAGTAATCGGAATGTTATACGAAATTTCCTCCAACTTTCAAATAGTACCTCGGATTGGACCAGAGGCCAAAATTTGACATACTTTAAGAGATGTACCGTTAACACACCACTGATATTAAGGGTGCCGATGGCCGACACATGGAGCGTCTATACGTAGCAAACCATGAAAAATTGATGTTTAATGTTTCGCGCAATTACTGAAGTCACTGTCGCAATGCATTTGGTGCACTGTTGTGTTTTTATACAAAACCCACGCGATTAAACACTTTTTATGCCCTGTTGTCGGTTCCACATTGGGAACTCCGGTACAAAATTACAAAACTTTTGAACACCAGTATATACAAGCATCTCACGCACTGAGCTTTGATGAAACCGCTTGCTACTTATTTAATTTTTCGTGTAGTGTAGGTTGGTTTTATATTCCAACATCAAAGTCGGGAATAAAATAATATTTTAATTATCGCCTTAGCTTGAATTTATTATTAACACACACAAATCAACATACGGATCTGTATTCAGAGTTAATTTGCAAAATATTCGTATTTGTTTGTTGACGGTCTATGGATAATGCGACTCCAAAATATTAAATTGTATGAGTTACTCGAGCTTAAATGTTGCCGCTTATGTAATGCAGACAAGTTTTCTGAGATTTTAGTGTCCAATATCAGTTTACTTATCCACCTAAAGTGTGAGACCCTCTTTGTTGGAAAGTAAAATCGGAAAATTAATTGCAAAAGTAAAGCATCTACAAAACAGATTTTTTTTATATATTTCATTAATTCATAATGAAAAATATTAATGTATTCTGTATAATGCTTTCATGAAGGAAGCTAATAAGCAAACAAACAAGGCTTTCAGCGTTCCTCTAGTGAATTACACAATACTTTGCAATAAAAGCATAACAAAAAATAGAGAAAATAAGCACATTTTGCATTATTATTTTTGCAACTGGTATTACTTCGTCTATAGTTGTTATTTTTGGTTTCAGTGAATCTATCCGGTGTTGGAAGAGTGGATATGTCACACTTCGACTTGCTCAAGGTGTTAGGCACTGGTGGTAAGTACTAACTTTTTGCAGTTATATTAAAATTCGATATCAGAAAGGTTAAAATGATCATCGGAGTCAGAATCTACGTACCCTGTTTACCCGGAAAACTAATTTTCTTCCAGATCACAAAGATAGGCAATATTTTTATAGAAAATGTCAAAATATGATAACCGAAATGCAAAAAAATAGTTATGTATGAGAAAAAAGAATGAACATCTGCATTATTATTTCATCATACCAGAACATGTGGTTTCTCACTTGCAGTTATTACCTCTAAGGACATCTGCAACCTTAAGATCAATACAAGAACTGTACTAGCATATAATACCGATGTATTTCATAACCACATTACCGTGAAAACAAATAAATTGTAAATTCTTAATTGCACAAACATCATTATGTGATAGAAATCACGAAATTTAATATTTAATGTTCTAATGTGCAATTATTTTCATGGTTCATTGATATCAATTTCTAGTTTCTGTTTAACTAGGTCTGGGATTCGAATAATAAGAAACAATTGGATATATTGCTATTGCCTCATACTACTATATTTATAAAAATTCATGAACTGTCAATTTAACTGCTAGAATACAAATTCAAATCACTTTAACTGAGATTTGACTTTAAGTTTACTACAGTACTTTAAGGTCGTGTTGGTAAACGTGAGGTCATATAAATATTTAAATATGTTGTGGTATGTAAGAAGTATTTGTTATTCTGTACTAGAAGATGTAGCTCATTGTGGTGGATTCGGTCGGATCGAATTCGACCTCTGAGTTCAATTCTAATATCTTAATTCATTCCGAAAATATATATTTTGCTTAATTTCGAAAGTATAACTTCGCTCTGTTCCTCGGAAAGGACCCTTGTTAATATGGGCATTTCGTGCTATTCTTTATTCTTTTTATGCCCTAGAAATAGCGCCACTATTTTCTGAATCACCCTCTATTGCTATCTACACCACTGATGAACAGTTATGAGGGTCACCGTAATCTTGATTATTATTTGGTTAATTTTCATTAACATTTGCAATAATGAAAATACTAATGAGCAATATATTTGCGCCGTTCAGGAATGCAGAGGTAAATAAGCAGAAGTTGCAAAATAGCGAGAACAAAGAAATTCCATAAAGTTTTAATGTCTGCTATTAACTAACATACCTTAGCATGGATAGTATACAGTCCATAAAGGTAATTTCTAGCAGATATAACTATTAGCATTACATATCCCCAAATGACATCAAATAGTCATCAAATTATCATCAGAACGATAGGCAAGAAATAATTTGTCATACTGAAATTTTAATATAAAATTATTTGAGTCAATAATTACCATCATCTTCAACATAATGTGTGAAAGTTAATCTTATAAAGTTGCAACACTGAAAGGAGAAAACAGTTTCTTGCTTCCACAAATGAGTGATAAGAAATGAGCAAAATTTGGTCTTTGAAGATGACTTTTGTCATTTTTTTAATGGAAATTTTAATGAAAATAATGTTTATGCAGAAAAAAAATATCATGCATGTGTTTACACAAGATATGAGTAAAGGAATAAATCACCCGTATGGATCATATAACGCCCCATAGCTTCGAAATCAGTATGTTGTCAGATGAAAAAATATCTCTTGAAAGTTATTGATAAATGCTAGAGAGTCCAACGAAAGTGTATAAAATACTACTTTCGGTTTACAGTCATCTCTCTCATTTTCTAGATCCTAAACAGTAATAATCAATGACGACGTTGCGGTTCGTGTTATCAAACGTTTTGTTTGTTCTCATGAGAAGTATTGTTAACCTTGCCTTTAACCACAAGTTCCAAAAATAGTACACATCGTCGAAAACCGTGTGAAATGACACTTCGTTTCTGTATCGAGCATTGTTCGTCCAAACAAAATTGTATATTGCCCTATCAGATCAAACATAAGTTGGTGTGAAGAAACGCATCGTTTTCACTTTTCTTTTCTCTACTATGCCCGCCTTAACAAAATATGCAACGAGTCTAGCTAGGATCAAACACATAGCATTGTAGTCACTTAAAAAAATGTTTTTTAAGATTTTACGAAAAAATGTCACTAATTTCTATCGGTTTAACCTATAACTTGAAAAGTACGCCACGGATTTTGATGAAAAAAAAGAATCGCTCAAATTCGTTTTTTGGCGTTTCAGACTCCTGCTATTTTCAGTAAATTCTGTATTGAGTGGCTTGAAAATTGGGGGTTAGGGGTAGTAGGATGTGGGGATAGAAAATATCGTATTTTTGGTATCAGTGAAAGGTCACATTCTATTATTAAGAAACTTCTGATCCCTCTAATATTATGCATCTAGCAGCTGAATTTAAACTCTAATAAGTTCAATTCAGTTTAGTTAATCACAATAATTGCACTACATGACTTAGTTCTGATTCCTGCCTTGGCTGCAAAAGTACAGGTATATTTATCCAACCTTCTCTTTGCCTGCACGCAGGCCATAGGCGTGTGGCGTATATTTTACCTAGGGCTGGCGAAAATTCCGCTGGTAGCGTTAAGGAAATTTGACGTATTGCTTTTTTGTATCTCAATTTAATTTAACGTAGATTTTACATCCGAGAATATCACGGTAGTTACATACATACATTTGCCATTAAAACAGAAATGTGATTTATTATAGTTTGATATGTAGAAAGGTAGAGATTTACTATATACACATAATAATAATAAACGTCTTTATTGTACAATAATAAGTATATGTAGCTTAGTTAAGTGATCATATCTAGTCAGGTTTTGATTTCATCAGTCTTTTGAATAAATGTTGCGTCAAGTAGGTCGACTCTATATCTCACATACAATTAATGGCTGTGATCAATTTAGACCTGCAAATAAACCGAACATCATCTGATTGATAGAGTTACTTGACGCCATTTTTATCTGAAAATGGCTATATTCAAGCTTTCTCTGTGACCAAAGCGGCATCCCGTGGTTGCCAAGGTACAGTTCCAGGTGTCTCTTCGCACGTGCAACTGATATAGGGGCGATAAATACGGTACATGAAAACAATGGCATATACATATATCGCAAAGCCTAAAAATAAACGCTAATTCCTACCCGCCATTAGAATGTTAAAAGGATAATGTCAGTAGGTAACCAGACGACAGAAACCCTCCAAGAATGCAAAAGGCCTACCTACAGGCGACACGCTCTAATGGCCGCCATACACGAGCGTCTATATTTTTCATTTACTGAGCCACTGGATACTATACCTTTTTTTTAAGTTCAATAAGCAATTCTGATGTCTGCATTTATCAGTCACTCACTCTTTAGGGTTGTTTTCATATCACAGATAACATTAGAAAACCCCTGAAAGTAAAACTGACCACGAACCGATGAGATTTGAACCCACGACTAGGCGGACTCTTTGTTCATCTATCGCCGTGCAAGCGTGCCCATCTGTGAGCAGCTCGACTCTTAGTAGAACAACTAACTACAAATATACTGGCCATGACTGATACATGTGATAGGTATCTTCACTGATGCCACCACTTTCTAAATTCTGAGGAGCGCTGTGATTAAGCAGATGTACATACATGTATATTGGAATCATATTTTCTCCTTAGCATTTTCTTTCATTGTACCCTTTTAACATCCCTGAGCCTGTCTGCCTGAACTGTTTTAGAACATGTGTGGACACCTTTATAGCAGACCCCAAGGTAATACTTTACATCGGTTGGCATTTCTTTGAGGTATTTTTATATCGCTAGCTTCTCCAGACCAGAGATAGAAAGAGAAAAGTATGCACCTAATACTGGTAGAGAACATCGCACCCGAGCGCATGGTATTCTGTGTAGCCGCGGGCCAATGAACGGTAAGATAAGGAATTTAAAGCGACAAATGCACCGGCTTTTTAGGTCAACAGATTGTTTTCTCTGCCACAAGCGCACTCGACAATTAGTTTGTCTGTTTTGAACGTTGTCTCGATAGCAAGAATGTAAATACAAAAAGGTCGTGTTGAAATTGTATCGATATAATTATGGTTTAGTTGACCGATGCCCTACACTTAACCTTGACTTATAGATACTGTTAGTAAGGATTCGCTTTTTGATCCTGCTAAGTGTACTGGTCAGGTTGCCAGCTAGATGTACATCTGTATTGTTTTTGTCCATATTTTTACTTCCCATGCCAACTGTCATTCTTTTCCGTCTATCTGTCCGTTAATTCTTGGCCCTACTGTAACTTGGAAAGTATCGCAGCTTTTGAAAATCAATTCATTTGCCGTGGAGCTACAGGCAAAAAAACGAAAAAAAGTATTGTTCAAGCTTCGATTTTTGATGTTTAAGAATCACCTCGTCATTTTCATACAAAAATGATGTAAGGGTACAAAATTGGGGTTGGGAGAGGGTGTATATGTTCTTCTCTTCCAGCCCCGGTAATTCTACACACCCATTAGACATTTCACGCATCGTAGATTTCCCCGGACATTTGCCTCTAACACTTAGCGATTGAGAATTATTTTCAATATACGCGTCACAGCAACGCAACCTTAGATATAGTACCTGTATCGCGGTGGGGTCTGACTGATGGGTGACCGAGTAGTGAGGTTAGTCATGACAAAGTTTCCAGATGGTCGGTTCTGTCGGTGGGGCAGGGAAGACAGTTCAAGACTGCAGCGTTATCAAATGGGGGGGGCTGTGGACTAATTGTATGAACACGCCGCTCATGCGTCATTAATTTGATTATGTGTTAAAAAACCCAGCGGGATAATTTCGCTTCTCTTCCCCGCAGTGAGCGTGCACCTTTACAATTGTACTTCTAAACATCCCTTTCAACATTCATTTATGCCGTTTAAAAAGCTCCTTTATTTTGTTGGTTTTGTTCCTCGTCATCTTTAAGAGTTCAAACAAGACGAAACAAAGATAAATAATTCAGAAGAGCAGCACGTGTTGCAAATCCGTTTTCTCTGCTAAAAAAAATATTGTATCCAAAAAGGAACGTAGAAGGTTTCAAATGGGATCGATATGAAGGTCGTAACCTCGGTGTTCTTTGAATGCAAAGGAGGATGCGTCCTCGGGAACGATAACGACAACAGCATGTGTACATGAAAGGGCAGATTCTGTTATTAAATCTTTTAGTATTTTATAGTGTAGTCGAAACCACATTTTCCAATATACCTGTACTGCCAAATATATAAATTTGATCTTAACTTTGGAGCTCACGCGTATAACATTGATAGGCGATTGTCGAGAGGCCTTATCTCCTTATCTTTCAGACCAAATTGGTCTGATGGCTTGAGTTCTATGTGTACGAGAGAGAAGCGCGAGAAGTGAGTATCAACACATGTTACAAAGCCAAGCCGGCTGAATAACGAAGGCCATCACCAAATTGCTGCGTTGCCAATATGTTACACCAGAAAATGATCTTGTCGTACACATTCAACTTAAGCCGTCAGACAAATTTGGTTTTCAGTGTATACTGAATCACTAGTGTGTGTGTGTGTGTTGGAATCTTAATACGCTGATAAACAGATGAAAATGTTCAATTTTAAATCTATTCTGTTCCAAAATAGCAACGTGCTGATGAGCATGAACTTGTCTTTGACCTTGATGGTCTAGGTCAAGATAAATGAAACAACCAGTGGTATTGAGTTAAAGACTAATCAACCAAATTACACATTTCATAAAGTGTTCAATTACACTTTTCGCAGATAATTTTTACAACTTTCTGAAACCTGTAAATTGTCACTTCGGTGAAGCTGTTAGGGCTCTACTCGTTAGATTACATGATTGAATTTAGTATCAAACGAAAAATATCAGTTTTAAATTACCGAACCCCATCCTATCGTGGATGTTAATAACAAGTAGCTCACCAGTCTTACGTAAATTAAAAATATATATTGACTATTAATGATATTGTGTAGGTTTTCCGACAAAAACGTCACCTATTAGCTGTCATTCACTTCATGTTCACTTGTACTAGCTGTGCGTCTTGCCTAAACGTCATATGGTTTGGCTCTTATTTGATGTAACACCTGCGTTAGAGATGGCCATTTATAGCTTCTATGGCCTAAACTGTAAATTCTATACTATATGAGTTTGTAGCATTTCTCTATAGGTAGCGTTCACATTGAGTACTCGTGGCGTAAACTAGCGACTAGCTAGTACTCAAGTTGACATTATATCGATTTTTAATGATAATATATAGATTTATTTACGTAATACCCTGCGAAGCCACCGTTATAAGAATTTTGAAACTTTGTATATTGCAAATCATTCCAGGTGACTCAATATTTACCTTATTTTATCCAAGTTAAACTTCCAGTTTTACCAGCAATGGTATTGCCAAATCGTAATCCAGGATACTCGGAAAACAGGTTTCCCAAAATCAATATGGCGCATTATCTACACTGCAACTTATTTTATAGGGTGATAAATGATAACGTTTATTTTAGTTTCATTATAGATTGTGCATATTATTTACATAAACTATTATCGTATGCATGTCACAGAAACAGGTGATATGTGGTGTTAAAGCTTAAATTGTTCATTGTAGTTTTTGGTCTTATTTCTGTTACATCAACGCAGGTGTTTCGGGCAGAGTTTAGGTGGGAATTGCTTTTTCATTTGAAGCATATCTCGCATAACTTTGTACCGGGTCCTTATGAGCTCTCCTCTATGATGAGGCACTGTACAAATCTTTCGGATGCTGTCGGCATGCTTCTATTTCTCGTTCCAACGCAGTAACTCTACATGCATTAGGATTTGAAGTGAACACGTTTGCTGCTCTGGGTTTCCCCGATTGTGTCTTGAGGTATATAATCCCAAGCTATCTGTACTTTGTTCCGCTGTTAGTGTTTGTGGAAGAAGAGGTCACGCTTGAGAACTCCAATTTCCAACAGGATAATGCTCGTCCCCATATTGCTACAGCCAAAATGAAATACCTCAATAACGCTTAGGTCAGCCTTCTTCTCCCTTGGTCTCCTAAATCTACAGACCTTTCCCCTATTCAATATATGATTGGAAGAATAGTGACCTCTTTACCTTATCCCCCACAAATCATATTTCATATTACGATCATATTTCTGGACTGGACGATTCAACTCTCACCATTAAGATCTCGGAAACGGTAAGAGATACGAAGTCTGTTAGATGAACAGATTCAGCTATACAGTAAATGTCTTCATTTCAAAACTTGGTCGCAACTTCATCTTATCTATTTTACTAGGTACCTTATTTTCTATGCCATTAAGTATATTTGAAACAAGCTACCCGATCCTACAACAATAACAACGTTCAGGCCTTGCCTTCCCGTTGCTTGAGTGAAGAGCATCATGCAAAAAACTATTGTAATATGCAATTGTAATAATAGATCTTAAATTTCCCTACGGTATGAAACGATAAAAGTGCAAACTCCATTATTGCGAACGCAGTTTTGCCGAGTGTATTCCAAATGCACTTCTATAGTTCTCATTCCGAAAGTTACTGAAACATTAACTAGAAGCTAGGAGATACCGGCACAAAGAGGAGCTCCGCGCGTAATATGCCACATGAAACGGGCGGCAGGAAAACAGTTTAACTCTACGAAATTAACGGCGTAGCGGCAGAAGCAGAAACCGCATTTTAAGCTCCGGCCACCGGACAAAAAAGAGATCCTCACTGCTGTCCTAACGGGCGACAATGTAAATAACCTCTTTAAAATTTGGTGGAAGATCGTCTTTTTTGTACTCCCGAGTACCATAGTGGACGTTGATCCTTTGCAGTAGATATACATAACCGTATTGCCGCTTCTTCAACTTCATTCTAGCCGAAATAGAAATAAGCTGGTCTAATTAAGTCACTCGAGTACCATAGTGGACGTTGATTCTTTGCAGTAGATATACATAACCGTATTGCGGCTTCTTCAACTTCATTCTAGCCGAAATAGAAATAAGCTGGTCTAATTATGTCACTCGATTAGTGGATACGTTATATGCATAGTATATAGTATAGTATATAGTATAGTATATAGTATAGTATATAGTATAGTATATAGTATAGTATATAGTATAGTATATAGTATAGTATATAGTATAGTATATAGTATAGTATATAGTATAGTATAGTATAGTATATAGTATAGTATATAGTATAGTATATAGTATAGTATATAGTATAGTATATAGTATAGTATATAGTATAGTATATAGTATAGTATATAGTAGTATAGTATAGTGTATAGTATAGTATATATAGTATAGTATATAGTATGGTATATAGTATAGTATATAGAATGGTATATAGTATAGTATATAGTATAGTATAGTATACAGTGTAGTATAGTACAAAAATACAGCTAACCCTTTTTTTAAGGGAATCTATCACTCTACAGAGACTTCAAATCCGCTAGGTGACAGCTCAGTTATTAAACCCTGCATTAAACCAAATCAAACCTACTGCTTACCAGAACATGGCTATCAACGATGGCCGCATGACGCAGCGTTGTCAAATATGCGATAAATCTATTTGGGCTGTAAACGACTACTATACTCAAAATTATGCTTCCATCAAAAATCAAAACAAACCTGTTGTCTTTTCACCGTTGTTTGGCGGTTATGTATTTGTATCAATGCCATACCAAATAAGTAAACTGATCTCACCGACTACATACTAAAAAATATATGTACATAGACATATCTCTTTACATTCGGATTTTTGCAGACATTTTACCTATTACTAAGTTAAAGGTAAAATGTAAAGGTATATATGTACTTATTAATATATCTTCCATAACGTGATGGGAACATTATTTATTATTAGGTTATTTTAAGCAAAAATGCAATATGATAAACTAATTTTCGTTATTTTGATCTGCAGTGATTTTCTATGCGTGTTTGTGAAACCTGTATATCCGCCCATGATACGCTATTTACCCAAACTTGACAAGTAACCTCATATTTGTTAAGTAAGTTGACGTCAATATGCGGAACTTTTTCAAGCTAGTCAACAGTGTACCATCTAATAGCGAAAATAACACGGTTATATGATAGTATTAATTTAAAAGATCCGGAGAGGGGCTTTTACGTAATAAGTTTAACTTGACTTGCTTATATTTGAGAAAAATCAAAAATTCAATCTGTTACGTTACGCTCATCTGCTTCTTCCAGCTTGAGGAGATGGAATACCAACTTAGGGATCAACTATTTATTATCCATAGCATGTAGTGGTCAACAATGTCATTACTGTCTCTACAGTGTATTTCAAAATAAGAAAGGGTAATAAGTCATCAGATTACACAAGCTCTGCAATAATTCATAGGCGTAGAATTCATTGAAAACATTATATTTGTGCTTCATAATACCAAAGTTACAATTATACCTGGTATCATTAACTTTGTTAATAGGTAGTAATAGGTATGGTTTTTTCAAAATATGTAGGTAACTTCACAAATCACTCGGATTAGAAATTAACAATGAAATTGGGTGTCAATTCCCTGGAAGTACTTGCCTGTAAGTCCCTACCTTATTATGGTTTTGACAAAAATGGGTAACAGCTTCAATCGTTTATATGAGTATTTACCAGGTACTCACCTTAACGATTTAGGTAGGTAGATGTAGATATATAATGGATCCAACGTTGCCTTTATCTTGCTCACCCCATTGGGGATTTCCATGCATAATGAGTGTTTATTGCTATCTCTCATTTTGAAATAGACTATAATAACTGTGATATTCATGCTGATCCTTTGAGTGGTATTGTACGGTCGCTCGCTGTGGCTTATTGTTATATGTCTAGGCTTGTTTATTGCCTTGAGTTGTATTTTTGGGTTTATTTTTATTAAATGTTCTCTTTTGGTCTTAGGATTTACTTACTGGAAACTCCAGCGATTTTCTTATTTGCTTCGGTCATTTACTTTTGCTTCAGTTACATGTTTGGTATTTTTTTTTATTTATTAAGTTTTTCCTGTAATTGGAACGATGTTCGGTTGGGCAAAAAATACTATATTTGATTGTTTGTCAAAATTAATGAATAATTCCCACCTACAAAGAAAAACACTGATTCATATTGTTCAAAAGTTTCATAATCTTATGCTAAAACCCCGGAAAATCCAAGATCTAAGCTTAATTATTATTCTAGTAACGCATATACTGTAGGTTGTACACAGGTATTTATTGATAAAAATCAGGAAAACGGTAAACTAGCGGAGCCATCCTTATAAATACATTATCCATCTATGTATATCATCCGGCGCGACAGCCGGCAACCGCATCATACGGGCGCCTTGGAGATGATTTTCACGAGGAAGTAGCCACCTCACTTTCCAGACCGGGCGCCACTTGACCGTATGCCTTATAAGGCATACGGCTCCTTAATATCTTTGGTGCAGTTCATGCCGTTTGTCACGTTTTTTGTTTTTTTTTTTTTTTGGTGAGGACCTGTTGTGTTACATAAGAAGATGAGGCTATTATTCGGTATTTTCATATCTAATTAAACTATTTTGGTATTCTTTGTTCCATTCTTTTTTATTTCTACACTCACCCGAAAAATATCGATGCTACGCGTATCATATTTTGTTGTCAGTTTAGGTATGTCTGTGATTTGAAGTTTTTAATTTTAGTTTAACTTTCTTTTGTCGAATGATATATTTCGAAGAATTTCCTGTCAACTCTGGCAGAAAAGTTATCAAAACATTATTGTCCGAAATTCGACTTGATATGTGACATTAAAATTTTCCGTGTAAATATGGAGCTAAAATACAAGAAAAGTGATAAAGAATCTAAAATATTTGAACAAAACCGGAGAAACATCATCGTAGGATAGCATCACAAAAATTGAGCAATAACAGAAGGAGATAAAGATTTGAAAGCATGACGAGTGGCCTTAAATATTCTTCTTTTTAACTAGTTATTGCTCATGGAAGTTTTGCGCGTTCATTTTGAAACACCTGCAAATATTATGTAGATCTAATCAGTGGATCGAAGATGTAGTCCAACAACCTGAGCAGAGCGCGATGAATCAAAAATGGTAACCTGCAAGTGGCGAGCAGCGGGTTCGTTGACATGGAACCGCGAAGCCGGACGATGCTTATAGCTGAGGAGATAAAGACAGAATTTGTAAAATAAAGTCTATGTAAAAGTCTTGTTTGACTGAAAGTTACAAACGACAGAAAGGAAAACTCGCAATCTCCTCAGAGCAGTTCGAACTCGGGACTTCTCACATTTAAGATCTAGACGGCCCGGCCCGCCCAACTACGTATATGAAAAGTTTTGCATACCAATGCAACCGCGTGGACAGAAATCTAAATATGTTATCAAGGCACCGCCACTGCTATAAGACACCTTGTTGATCAGATTTTAAAACTATCTATCTTTGATACTCGTATTTACGTACCCAAATATAAATCTTTTAGTCATAAGTACCCTGCGTGGTACACCAACGAAATTATTAGGAAAGTCAAGCATGAAGCAAAGTTATACAAGTAGTTATACAAGAAGTACAATAAGAGTCCCAATAACCATCTACATGAACAGTACAAACCTCTTAGATCTGAGGTAAAGCGTCAAATATCTGTGTTCTATAAAAATTATACACATAATGTTGAGATTTCCATCTTTCAAGATCCTAAACATTTTTGCAGTTTCATTCACACAAAAACTACTAGGATTCCTGGTAAAATGAAGTTGAGTATCGTCTCACTGAATTATCCTCACTGTGATGTCCATGCATTTGCAGATTTTTAATAGTGTTTTTGTTGATCCATCTACTCGTAATGATTTTATTGAAGGCAGGAATCCTACTAGTCAACATATTTTTCAATGACATTAATGAAAATGAGATTATTGCTGCATCTAAAAAACTCAAGAATAGAGTAACGGCCTACCCAGAAAACATCCCCTCGTTCATAGTCAAAGATTGTATTCATATCTTTGTTAAGCCGTTATTGAAAATATTCAATCTGACTGTAGAAACCATTACATTCCCTGATATTTGGAAACTTTCTAGAGTGACACCTATTTTCAAATCAGGGGATAATACTGATATTAAAAACTATAGAACGGTGGCAATATTGTCAAATTTCTCCAAATTACTGGAGAGAATATTGCATAATAGAATTTACTCCGCAGTTCGTAGATGTCTGTCCTCTTTTCAGCATGGTTTTCTTACTAAGAGATCAACAGTAACTAAATCTTCACTCAGTTCGCTATTGAATGTGTCGATCGGAAAGGTCAACTAGATGTTGTGTATACCGATTTTGCTAAAGCGTTCGATACGGTGGACCATGGCATACTTTTGAATAAACTTTTTTATTATGGACTCCATTCATCAGCTTTAGCACTCATTCAAAGTTATCTTCATGAAAGGAAGCAATATGTATGTTACTTTTAATGGATTCAAGTCGTACTAGTATATAACTAAATCGGGAGTTCAAATATTGGTCCTTTATTGTTTACCTTATTTATTGATGATGTGCATTATTTAAGTTCTAATAAACTCCTCTTTGCTGATGATTTAAAATTATTCAGGATTATTGAGTCTGAGACTGCTTGTATTGCACTTCAGCGTGATATTGATTCTTTAGTGACTTGGTGTAACGAGAATAATTTATTTCTTAATGCGGCTAAGTGTAGTGTAGTAAGCTTTTCCAGGAAAACTTCTACTTGTAAATTTAATTATATAATTTGGGATGCTTACATAAATCGTTATAACTCAATTAAGGATTTGGGTGTAGTTTTTGACCATAAACTTAATTTTTCACTCCACGTAGCTCAAAAGGTGGATGAAGCTTCGCAGGCGTACGGTTTTATTGTGAGAACTGTAGAAGCTTAAGCCGCCCAGGATCACTGTTGGTTTTCTATTCTGCATATATTAGAGCAAATTTGGAACCTGCATCGTTAACTTGGAACCCAATTTACAACTGCTACATTGATTCTCTTGAACATGTTCAGAGAAAGTTTCTAAAATTTTTATTTTTCAAAGCTAACGGTATAAATCCTGAGCGTGGTATATCTGAAAGTTTAGGTTTCAAATGCAGTCTTTAGAACTAAGAAGGAAGTGTGCAACAATTATGTTCTTGCGTAATCTACTGCACAATCAAATTGATGCTAATGGGATTGTGGCTCAACTAAACTTTAATCTTCAATCTATTCATTATATACATGCTGACAGTTTGAACAACATTCTGGGAGTAGCTAGAAATTGCTTGGATAATTTATGATATGATACTCACCTAAGTGAAAGTTTTTTTGTTTGCTTCTTTTTCTTGTTTGTTTTTTTTTTTTCTTCAGATGAAATCACCCGCTTTTTGTGTGTTTTCTGTTCTTGTTAGTTTGATTTATCTATTTATTATTATCCAAGGCTAGTGCGCTGCAAAATATCTTCTCGGGCAGAGTGTTACACAAACCCGACACCCTTGGAACAAAGGAGGCCAGTTCTGGATCTACGAAGTTTGACAGAGTTAGAATTGGAAGCGGAAGCCTGGCGGGTCCGTCTGGCAGACTCAACGCACGACGGCATTGTGGAGGAGATCTGGACTCCGACCAACCCAAACGAATAAGTTCTTGGTAACTCTGCCATCCATTGGAACCGGATCTACTTTAGGACTCTTCTTGTTAGTTACGATCCAGTAGTATGCTATTGAGAACATTTAACCGAATCAGATTGTTGCGACCCCAAATAGTGATAACATTGTTGGAGTCAAGACTGATGCCTGATTGTGCGATGAAGAGGAGAAACCCATCAATTACGACTGATATCATATGGATGGAGAGGAATTCAGACTCGCATTAATAAAGTTTCTTCGGGAGTCCACAGGATAAAAGTTTTCGTGATATCAAGACGTGCAATGTTAGGTATCATCTCAGATTGTATTTTATATTATTCTATTCCATGTTTGGACCTTAGCCAGTCGCTGATATTTGTGTTCAGTCGCTTCACAAGAAAATGTAATTATTCAGAGGGACCATTCTGTCGATTATACAAAAAGTTTGTTATCTGTAGGATTCGAATTCTTAACTTCCAGCAGCCTGATTATATATACACAACGACTTAGTTTTTGTTGTAAGTGTACCCTAAAAGTACTTTTCCTTTATTTTTTTGCCAATTCGATATCCAAAGAGTCGTACGAATTGCAATCTCATTCTGGTAAAGGTGTGTGTGATGATATGTATGCGATGCTAGACAATTTTCTGTCATCATAGGCGGTACCACCACAATATATATAGCAAGAAGTTCTATTAACAGCTAAAAAATCTCTTGCTAGTACCCTATGCCTTGAGCACCCATAGATCATTCGAGCTGGTGCCAAAAAAAAAACATTGTCCTAAAGCAGGAATATCCAAAGTTCACCTTTCTGAGTTCCATAAAACAATCTTTGTCTCTAGCTCCCTGCCTATCAGACACAGGCATATTGAGCTTTCGTCGAGTCGTCGGCGATGGAATCCACACAAATCAGAGTTTCGTTCCTCGTTTTTCGACACTTTCGATAAGATTGACTGGACGGCCGTTATGTAGTGACCCGTTACGTCACTTGCTACCATTGTGATATGTCTTTAAGTCCGAATGTTTTGTTTTTCGGGACGTTGACACCACGGAAGATCACCCACTAGCTTACCGATAAGAATTTGGTACCGGAATCGGTAGAACTAGTGAAAACATTGCCTTTGATGAGATCAAAAGTATCTGGAGGCGGACTCTCACCATTGGAATCTCGTAAACTGAGAGAGATACGGAGTCGGCTAAATCGGGGCAAGGTTGATCACTTAGGTAACTAAGAAAACGGCACTTATCAAGTAGCGCAATTCGAATTGTTCCACCTGAACTTATTTGTGGTGGCATTTCAAAATAAATTGCATATGAAAATTGCTTCTGTTTCTCCTCTACGAGGGGAACGTAATTACATTGTCAATATGACTTTCGTCTCTTGTCCTCAATCAACTGTATTTTTTCTTATGATTGTGTATAGTATAGGTACATTGACATTGCCAAAAATTTAGTTACTTCAAAAAAAAATTAATATTTTCATAGTTGTCGTCGAAAACGACATCTTATCAAATGTTTATTTGATTACATCACCAATTAAAGATTGGTTCAGTTTTTGAGAAGCGTGTTTCAAAACGCTTTCAGACAATTTGCCCATTTAGCGACTATAACAAGTGTTATTTTAGCATGATGTGGTGTGCATCGGATATGGATATTATATAGGGTTGTCCAATAGGGACGCAGGAAAGTAAACGTCAATTTGACATTGACGCTATCTTTGTTTTCTGTCACCGACATGTCATTTTGTTAGTTGCATGTTTACCATTGATCGCTATGGAGTCGTATTCGATTGAAGACCGCATTAAAGTTATTCAAGAGCACTACAAAAATGGTGCAAAAATAAAAAACACGTTTCGCGGGCTTCGTGAACATTTCGGTCGCAACAACCGCCTAAACGAAACAACCATCGGTCGTCTGGTGCGTAAATTCGAGGCAACAGGTTCTGTGGCAAATCTGCCAGGCTCTGGCCGGCCAAGGAGCATTCGCACACCGGAAAATATTGCTGTTGTGAAGGAGAGTGTGAGAGACGATCCGAAACAATCAACAACGCGTCGATCCCAAGAATTGGGCATTTCGCGAACCAGTTTGCTCCGCATTCTCCACAAAGATTAGAATGTACACGCCTACAAGATCCAATTAACGCAAGAGCTGCGTCGGGCCGACCATTTTTCGCGCCGAACGTTCTCAGATTAGCTCCTTGAACACCGCCAAATTGATGCCAATTTTTCATCAAAAATCATGTTCAGCGACGAAGCGCATTTCACTTTGAATGGGACGGTAAACAAGCAAAACTGCAGCATCTGGGCGAACGAAAATCCCCGTGAGTATCAAGAGCAGCCGATGCATCCTCAAAAAGAGACTGTGTGGTGTGCATTGTGGTCAAAAGGCATCATCGGACCTTACTTTTTCGAAAATGCGGCCGGGGACGCCGTTACCGTCAATTCTGAGCGAGATCACGTGATGATAGAGGACTATTTTTTGCCGCAACTTGAAGGAATGGATATGGACGATGTTTATTGCCAACAAGACGGTGCAAATGCCACACAACCAACGTCAATATCCATCGGTTGCAGTCCTTCTTCGGTGATCACGTGACTTCGCGCAGAGGAAATGTGCCATGGCCACCAAGATCGTGCGATTTGACTCCCTTGGACTTCTTTTTATGGGGATATTTGAAAAGCAAAGTCTACGTCAACAAACCAGCCACCCTCCAAGAACTCAAAAACAACATCATTGCCGAGATAAATGCCATAGAACCGACCATGTTGCAAAATGTCATTGAAAATTTCGACCATCACGTGGACGTCTGTAAATCCAGTCGTGGTGAACATTTGAGCGATATTATTTTTCATACATAAATGGTATAAATGAACCTTCAAAATAAAGTACCCAACTTCATTTGATTATCAATCTTTCTTGTTTTAATATGCGGTTACTTTCCTGCGTCCGTTTTGGACAACCCCATATATGGGTTTAGCGACCTGCAACATCGTCGAAGCTTTTACTTATTCTAAAATGTATTTTAAAATCATACTGTTTCTAATGTTTCAATGAAAATTGAGAAAGTTATCATTTACTTGTTCTGTGGTAAAATCGACTATAAAGTCTATAAAAATAAATAAAGTTGATGTGAGTCTGTAAAGGAGAACAAATGGCAATGTTCGTGTGCAATTGATTTTAAACTCAGGTTAAAGTAAAAAAAAATATCGTTTTTGGTTTCGTCTATCGCCGGTCATACTCTGAATTGTGAAATTTTCTAATTTAACTTTGATGCACGGTTTTATTTCCATTTAATCGACATCGTATCTCATGCCGTTTCCGAGATCCCAATAGTGACAGTTAAATTTAAAGCACCGGATATGGAGAGAAAACCAGAAATATTAGCTTTTGCTGATATAACATGTCTCAAGTTTTAGCTACGACCAGGATCTTAAAAGATAAAACGCTTTCCGTAGTGTAGTAGTAGTGGTAGGGAGGCAAAGCCTGGCAACTAGGCCACCTTTGACCCTTTTTGCCGACCCCCTAGAATTAAAACTGCACTACTCCGCAAGCCATCTAGGGGTAACCGATTATCGAATAAACCAGCTCCAGCAATCTGATGTACCTGTCGTTCATTTTGCACCGATCTGGTGCGTTTCGTAGTTTAGTAGGAGAACAACAGTAGAATAGACGCAACAGTACTCTCAAATATACTACAGTGTATTCAAATGTTGGCTAGAGGGCCATAAATGCCTTGGTACGGCAACGACAAGCGTATAGAATCGAGTGCTTATGTTTGTTTTGACGCATAGTAAATGATGTTTGACGGGATTAGAGAGCCTAATGTTTTGATTTCTCAAAGTATGAAGTGGGTTGGGGCCATACTTTCTCAAAAACAGCCAGTTTTAGATTTTAGTTCGTTGGATTTAGATACCTACATTATTTCGTCCACTTCTGTGGAACGGATGATGGTCTCATGCAATGGCCATCGGTATCAGGCAACCCCACAAGTTAAACCGATCAAGAAAACGCTAATTCAAGGTTATTTTGTTATTTCGTCATTGAAAGACATAGTATGCTTTCAGTGTAAACCTGGCTTACACGTGAATTAAGAAGGAATATCCACTTACTCTTCGTACAAAGCTAACGCGTCGACCACGCGAAATCAATTCCCTCTCAATTAGGTAAAGCGACGATTTAGTAGCGAAAACTGAGCATCAATTTTATTTGATGGCCTCAAAGCACGATAGAAACAGAATGCTGACGATCGTATAAATATTTCTTCATTCGTGGTACTCGTATTTATCTTCAGACGTTGATAGTGCAACACAGTACCGTTAGCAGTGAAATAAACATTGGACATGTTGATGTGCCTATGAAAAAAAGCTGATTAGGATAGAGCAGTTTAGGCAATTTGTGACTTCTCTGATTTAGTTATATTTGTTATACATCGAATACCGACAAAGAACCAGAACCGTGGCAAAAATATAAAGTGGGATAGCTGATTTGATTTCCGCAGATTTCGTATAAAAACGCTACAAGGTGAGCAGTGATTATATAAAACAATAAAAATGAGTTAATAATACAGTTTTCATCCGTCCGACCAACCGAGGGTCAACCGTGTACAGCTGTTTCATGCTTATTGACAATCATCAGCACGGTATAGGCGTAGTCTCGAGATATACGATCTATCCCAATACGATCGCACAACTGCCATCTATCGGGTTGTCCAATAGGGACGCAGGAAAGTAAACGTCAATTTGACATAGACGCCATCTTTGTTTTCTGTCACCGACATGTCATTTTGTTAGTCGAATGTTTACCATTGATCGCTATGGAGTCGTATTCGATTGAAGACCGCATTAAAGTTATTCAAGAGCAGTACAAAAATGGTGCAAAAATAAAAAACACGTTTCGTGCGCTTCGTGAACATTTCGGTCGCAACAACCGCCCAAACGTGGTGCGTAAATTCGAGGCAACAGGTTCTGTGGCAAATCTGCCAGGCTCTGACCGGCCAAGGAGCGTTCGCACACCGGAAAATATTGCTGTTCTGAAGGAGAGTGTGAGAGACGATCCGAAACAATCAACAACGCGTCGATCCCAAGAATTGGGCATTTCGAGAACCAGTTTGCTCCGCATTCTCCACAAGGATTTGAATGTACACGCCTACAAGATCCAATTGACGCAAGAGCTGCGTCGGGCCGACCATTTTTCGCGCCGAACGCGATTGGCTCCTTGAACACCGCCAAATTGATGCCAATTTTTCTTCAAAAATCATGTTCAGCGACGAAGCGCATTTCACTTTGAATGGGACGGTAAACAAGCAAAAAGCAAAGTCTACGTCAACAAACCAGCCACCCTCCAAGAACTCAAATACAACATCATTGCCGAGATAAATGCCATAGAACCGACCATGTTGCAAAATGTAATTGAAAATTTCGACCATCTCGTGGACGTCTGTAAATCCAGTCGTGGTGAACATTTGAGCGATATTATTTTTCATACATAAATGGTATAAATGAACCTTCAAAATAAAGTACCCAACTTGACTTGAATATCAATCTTTCTTGTTTTAATACGCGTTTACTTTCCTGCGTCCGTTTTGGACAACCCCATATTACTATAATCGAGCAGCTATACTATATACCTATGACGCTATCTCAGATCGCGTTGAAAGCCGAGTTCTTACTGTGACCCCTTGATGCCGTCAATTCTGGTGATATAGTAGATGATAGTCTACCCGCCATTGAAAACTAGTAATACTGCTATAGAAAGAAACACGTTTGACAGGCGTCACATGACACAGATTTCACCATAGAGATCACGTATATGTTCCAATATATGTCCGATGATATACCTTTTTGCCCACCCTGTGCGCGGCGATCGATTTAGTTGCCCCCAATATGCACTTCGCTCCCGGCGAATAGCAGTTAGGCATCCTCGACAGGAACTTAACCCTATAATATATATATATATATATTATATATAAATTATGCGTTTTTCAAAATTTGTAGTACCAATTGATTTTACAGCTGCAACTACATCATTTATTACATTTGCTCAGTGAACCATATCAGGATACAAACGTAGAGTTACAGAAACCAGATAGAAATTATGAGGTTCAATCTAAGCTTAAGCCTAGTTAACAATCGCACTAGATAAAATCTATGGCATAAAGCGAAACACGCTGCCGACAGATTTATAGCTGACTACGTTTGTGTTTCCTATGGAAATAGATTATTCTTGTGTGGTCAAGTGTAAAATTGCTAAATGAAGTACGAGATTCGACGTGAAGTATAAATTAGAAAACGGTAAATTGATTCATTACTCCAACAAATTGATGTTATTTAGTTGTTTTCTTCTCGCATCATTCAAAAATGTCTTCCTCCAAGTAGTAATGGGTTCACGAGCCAACTTTTCGTTTATATTGATTCACTTTATCTGCGGATTTCGAGGATGGAAACATCAATGGATAAAAATGACCACTTCTCTTAATTTTGTGCTTTTCTCAAGGCATTTTGTCTATTTAAACATCAACAATTTTTTTTTACTAAAAATGCTTCATTAAAACTTGACACGTATTCTGGTACACATCTCTTAAGTCAACACATTTCTTTTCGTTCAAAAAATACCGCATAATCGACGTTATTTGCATAAACGACATAAGTTCGCGGACTATTTGGATGCAATTTTGAGTGTGTGAGTATGCTTCAGTTATATACCACTAACCCTCTTTCAAATTCGATCATGTTGTATGGGGCTCCAGTCTATCAAAAGGCATTGAAAAACAAGAAATGTAGGCAACTGATGCTCAGGTACTGCACGTGATTTTCGCCTAGAGAACTATGTCGACGGAGGAGCTGATGGTGGTAGCTGGAATCCCGCCAATTGACTTGCTGGTTGAAGAAAGATGCCACTAACAGGGGTATGGAAGCTAAAAATTATGAAAGGGAAGTAAGGGGCAGCGATGACTAGACATGAACCATGGACTATGAAAATGATACAGATACGACGATTCGGGAAACGATCATTAAAAATCCTTTCGGCCTCGTGAAAGTTACGCGTCACACCATAAATAAAAATCACTTCGATTTTTTCTTCCAATGGACGAGAATTGACCATTTTAAAACTAGCTCAAACAGTACTAAAACCGAAAACTAAATAAGAATATTTTAACTGGACAATGATGTTTGTTTTCGTAGTAATATTATTGTCACTGTCAAAAAAAAAATAACAAAACAAGTTTTTATCGCTGTTGTTATGGATTCGGCAGGGAATTACAATTATTTGTAAAGATATGCATGTTAGTGGGTTTGTGTTCGAGTAATTATTAAATGTACCACCATTTTGTAGTAGGTATTCTAGGGTTATAAAGTACTTGTCAGGAGTTTCAAAATGATGTGCCACAAGATCCCCGTTTTCATATAATTTTTTTTCCAGAGGCCATCTTGACATTTTCATCTGTCAATTTTACTCTAAAGTATGGTATCCATGCTGACAAAAGGCATCTGGCGAGCTTTTCCATCCGAGAGTGGCTATAAAGGCTTTCGCTTTTCAAAAAACCCTATTTTCTGCTAAAACAACGAAAATGTCAATCTTCAAAAACTCAAATACTATATTAAGCCCAAAACGTACCTAAAATCTGATTTAATTGTTGATGACACAGTTTTTTATTGTTTCCTGAAAAATGTAAACTGTGTGACTCAAGAGCTTTTTGCTATAATCGTTTCAATTTTACATATGATTAGATAGTAAATGAGTTGAGTACTGGACTGAGCTTAGTACTATCAAGCGTTATATGTGAATGCTTGAAAAACTGGCATATATTCATTTTGACGTTGAGAGGAATAACGGGGGGAGCCATATACCGCATTAGTCATTGTGTGACGATGGCGACGCAACAAACTCAATACTAATTGCAAAGTCGGTAGCATAATGCGTATCTGAGGCAGACGAGCGGGAGGCAAAAAGGGTAAGCACCCGAAAATGTTCAAGGTCCCTGAGCCCTATTCAACTGGCAGCCGTTCGTGCTCCGTTCTTCAACCCTTGCTTTGTCCCTTCGATGTTGCCAATGTTCCCTTTCTGATCTTCTGACCAAAACGTGACGTCAATTATGCTGTGATATATGGTAGTGCGACTTGTCTGTCTTAAACTATACTTGAAATTTAAGTCCCTGATCGTTAACATAAAATTCCCAGAGATAGAAGCATTCCCTATCTGATGCTCCATCCTTCTAGCTGTGGTTTTTCACTGTTGCCTCATCCTGATACGATATGCCACCTACAAATGATTTGCAAAAGCGTGATACATCTTCAGCCCATACACTGAAAACGACACAAAGCCTTCAACTTTTTTGGATTATACTGAAAGATAGATGTCGCTCACAATCATCAAAAAGAATGGCACGTCAATCAGTTGTAAAATGAGCGTTGGCGAGTTTTTCAAAAGACTATGCCTACTTTTTCGATTTATCTGTCATTGCTGATAGCTTTGGGAATGCCTCTTAGTTCAACTGTTTGACTGCCCATGCTTTTTAATGATGGTGGCGACATCTATCTTTTTATAGAATAACTTGTTTCAGTGTGAGCTAGAGCTTTAACATAAAACACTGTAGCAGTTAATGGATTGATTACTAATAGGCATGAAACAACGTCGTATGCGATTGGTCATGGTTACAGAGACAGAAAGAAACAGATTCAGTTTATCCTGAGACCAATTCATGTTTCATAATACCGGCACATAAAGATTCTCATTCGGAAACTGGGGTAGAATCTATCCACTAGTAAGCGCGCAATAGAGAAATACTACATAAACAACGAAACAATCCATTGCTGTCCATAAATTAAACCAAACCTTGACCAAGCGCGACATTTTTCAAAAAATGATAGTCTGCCAAGAATTTTTACTGCGCCTTAGAATGACTAAGACCTCTCCAAAAAGTATGGTAGTAGTAATTGAAACGCCGAAATATCTACAAAAGTGTATTTTACTATGCCAAAAAATGTTGGGGATCGAAAAACATTGAGGAGACAGAATTTTTGATAGAATTTGCGTGATCAGTTCAGCAATCGGACATACAGAAATATGGAAACTTCTGGCGTGAACTTCTCTCTTGGAAGTACTGGCAGGCATTATTACTAGATAACTCTGTAATGTTTGGAGCAGTCAGCCTATTTTGAGGATATTTAAGGATAACCCAGTTTCTTAGTAATAAGAAAATGGTTTTTGTTTTTGTATTGTGGCTAAGGCTGCTGGTTCTGTATAATGGTATAAATTCAGAAATTTGATTGAATATTGACGTGCTATTCTTATCAAGATCAAGACAGATTTCCTCGATTCTATCGAGGCCTCTATCCATGACCTCTTGCAGACAATATTCCAAATATATCAATATTAAAGTATCATATCAATGGCATCAGTCGGATGCGCAATTAGTGTTTGTGACTTTGTCTAGACATTTTGACCTAAAAGACAGGCACCAGGCAAAGCACCGTTCCATAAACATATCAAAATATTGTTCCAATTTTCAAGGAAAAACGATAGGGCAACATTATATAGTGGCAGACGATGTTTGCTCAGCGATAAAAAGCTGTTTAGCTTATATGCATTCAGTTTCGCTTATATAAATACTAGACGAAATATTTTTCTTTCTCTCCTGTTTTCCAACATAGTTGTGGCCGTTTGCTAAGGATTCACTTATGAGATTACTCTTTGTGCCAATAGGCAGTTGTATTGAAATAGCAAAAAAGATTCAATATGCAGTCACATTTTTAATTGTACCGTAGAAACAAAGAAATTGTAATGTCTTATTGAAGCAGACAGTTGCACAAAGCTTATCTTAAGATAGACAATAATGACAAAACCTCAACCAATACCTGTGAAGGCATTATTTTTATATCATCATTTACAGAAAAAACTGCACTTGCACCAAATTGATTAGACCCAATAAATCATTCATCCTACTATCCAACGACACACTGTCTTTATCATAATTTGGATAAGGTAGAAGATGTACTAAACCGCGATGAATATAAATGATAGGGGTGGATAGAAATTCATCCCCCTTGGGATATTCCTTACTGCAATGGCTTTGACACGTCTCATTGGTTACAGTGTGTTTCATCACGAGGGTTTTAAATACCTCGAGGTCTGGGTCCTGACAGCGTTGCCATAATCGCAGCTATAGATTTAAATATTGTAATCAGTGCAACAACAATATTTCCATGAAATGATGTTTTGCATTTTCAGCCAAGGAAGAGCCTCTTTTTAGCGATGAATTTCGACAGAATTATTATATCGGCCTTCCACACCAGAAGTGAGAAAATTTTTCACACCTGCTAAAACCTCTCAGTCATTCACTATGAACCACTGCACGGTGGTGCCTGTCGCATTTCGTTATAGTGGGTAGCGCTGTGTTAATACTGCAAGTTATCTTTTAAGCTTGCCATATTTCGCCAAATAAGCAGTTGAGAACAGCTCTGACAATTTCCTTAAATTCATTAGTATAACCCGCAATTGTGTGTAGTGTACGAGTATATATACGAAAATATAATTAGTGAAGTACGCGTCTACCCGAGTAAATTAAATCCAACGACGAATGCGAGTGCCGTGCTCTTGTTATTCCACATTTTTTGACCAGGATTTTGTGGGAAAGTGAAATCTGCCTTTCAAATATTTTAATTTTTAATTAACGAAATACTTTCCATTCTTGCTCTGTTGTCCAGCATATTCGTAAAAAGTAAAAACTGGGAGATCTAAATAGAGAATTGTATTTCATTTCATTTGTTTTTTATAGTATTAGATTAATGTCCACGTAAAAAAATACGGAAGCGTTAGAAATCAATTTGAAATTTTAATAATCCATTTACGATAGACAATTTTGGACAAGCACTAGTGTAACGATATCTCATTAGTGCCAATCATTTTTTAAGGATTCTAGAATAGAAGTATTCTTCTAATATACTTGATTGAATCTTTTCAAACTGTCGCTCGTTCTATTCAGATAGACATCACTATATCAAAACTAATTATAAAATTGGAGTAAGCGAGTACTAAATGGTAACCAAAAAACCTGTCCAAAAGTCCAAAATAAAGTTTTCTTGTCGCCTTTGACTCCAGATTTTGTCCTCCAGGGATGATGATAACATTAGTTCCATATATACGTACAGGGTCCGTCAGAAAGAACGCTTGTTTTTTAAATGAGTAGTACAGTCAAAATAAGTATGGGAAAAATATTGTATTATATCAAAATACTTAGAAATACATGCCATTTTTTTTTGAGTAAAAAAAATTTAGGTTCTAAAAACTATGTCGGCCATATGGCGCCCTTGAGTCGAAATGCAGGAATCAAGTCTTTCCCGGAATGAGCCAATTGCATCGGCCAGCATCCGTGCAGGAATTTGGGTTACTTCTCTCCTTAATTCCTCCTTCATATCGACGAGGGCCGAGGCTTGCTTTGGTAATCTTGTGATTTCAGGTAGCCCCATAAAAAAATCACACGTTGACAGGTCCGGGGAGCGAGGGGGCCATGGAATATCGCCATGTCGTGAAACGAGACGTCCTGGGAATTTTTGCCGAAGAAGTTCCATCGAAGTGCGAGCTGTGTGAGATGTTGCCCCTTCTTGTTGGAACCACACTGTTCTGAGACGCACACGTCGACGTCAAAAACATTCAAAACCGGAATTTGAGCGTAATCCATTGTTTTGCAAACATGTCCGCCATATTGGATCCGTCATTTTGGTTTTTGACAAATGATATCATATTCGTTAACAGCGACCTCGAAAACTTGTTAATGCAGATTTTTTGTAAAATTTAGTGAGTATTTCTAGTTTTGGGACTTTTGAACCGCTGTGGAAAGGGAAGTTGAGACGCGTTCGATTTTCACCGGTAGGTGCCAGTGCGTTGCCGTTTACACCCCCTGTAATGCATAAGTTCTGTAATAACAACATATCGTTGTTGAACAAACTGCAGATAATGATATTTTCCAGTTATTTAACTATGAATATATTGCCCAGAGTCGACAGTAGAGATCATAACAACCGATAAATAATTTCACTTTTGATGAGCTTTATCCAATTACTATATATTGAAGCGATTTTTGCAATTCGGTAAACAAACTGGTCCATCTAACTAAATTAAATTATGTGTCCAAACTAATGAACATTTCATTCTATTAGAATTTTGGGGGATAACAACTTTTATATAAAAAACATGGTGAAGTGTAAGCAATACAATATTGTAATAAAGAATCGATTTTTGAGCATGGGTTAGTTTTCATAAGTCTACTGTTGGCAGGGGAATCGACAAAAACCTAAAAATGCTACTCCTCTGTAGCTTGGAAAGCGGTTGAGTCTCAACAAAATTTTGATACAAACTACAACAATCAGGACAGTTATCATAAAAAGAAGCATTCACATTTTGTAAATGGACATTTCCAGGACAAATTCCTGATGATTTTATCATAAAACTTAACTTCTTGCAACAAGAGTTTAGTTAGCCTTGTATCTTTATCTTTCACCAAAAATCGTGCTTACTGAAGCAATGGGAAGTAACTGTACAAATTACAATTGGTAAATGATCCGAAATTGAGGTCACAAAGTATCTATAAAAAAGATTAACCTCCATAGCAGTTGCAGAGGTACAGTCTGCTAATGGCGAATTTATTTTGGACACTTCCTGCATCAAAAAAAATAATTTTCTGCAATGGTGAGTTCGCACTTTTTTACAAGGTAAAAGTAACGGTTGAAACAAGATAAATGAGCTCGGCCCCAATTAGTATCTCGTGGTAAGAAGGTTTTTTTGACTGTTGCTAAGCGGTAAGATACTGTCATTTTAAGAAGTATCTAGAAACATAACGTTTTTAGTTTACTTCCCGCACGACTTGGTGACGAATTTTAAATGAAGGTAATTGTTTTAATGTTATATGACATGCTCCCTGTGAAAAAACATGTCATTCATTATGCCTAAGTAGGTGACAAATCTCCTCAACACATATTTGCCCACAACATTTAGTTTTTCAAACGACCATACGGACTTTTTTGCTTTCCGTTTGTCTCCAAAACTAGACTTATACCGCACTGATGAACTGGTAGTAAGCACAAAACAGCGCCGACTGCGGTTGGTCATGGTTATAGAAACGGAAAGCAAACATCAATCTCTTCCAGTCCTCTTGTCCTATTTCGTTAGTACTTAGCACTCCATAACTGGGTCTGCGACAACTTTCATAAAATCTTTACACAAGATTGCTACTGTACCAAGAGCGATGAAGTTTTATGGGCTTTGATATGTCCAGTGGCGACGCAATCACGAGCGAAAAACGAAAATCTTAGAACTTCCCTAAAATTCGTTTTTTTATGATCGTCGAGTTTCTAGTCATTCTTGGGTTGTCAAAAAACTTTATTAACCTTCATATACCCGCGCGCTGGTCTCGGAGACCGACGAAACACTTTTCAAGTAGTATTATTATTTTCCTGGAGACGCTAGCGAGACGAGATTTCTGCTAGCTGTCTGATTTGTTGCTGACTTCTCTTTAGTGCACACCTGAAAACATAAAACAGGGTTCCAAACATGCGGTCTGTGACACCGCGCGCAGGTATAGGTCTTACAAAAATTCGCGTGGGTATAGGAAGCTTAAGGCTTAAAAAACTTTGAAATCAAGCTATTTTCATATTTTACCAATGACGCTTAAAATGCGATGTAGAATTGTTTTCTATGAATTCGTAGGATTTTTTGTACCTTTACAATAGATAAGTAAAATAATTCTTGAATATACCGACCCTGCTGGAACGATTTTCTTTATTCTGTGCAATCATAACCTACAAAACGCTAATTTTGTGACAGTTTTTTGTATTTTTGGCTTTTAACCAATCATGGAAAATTCCGAGCTTCTTGATAGTATGTTGCAACAAAATGGAAAAACACACCAGTATAATACGAATGTGCAAAAAATGCATTTTCTTCACTGTATGATTCTAACTTTTTGGGTCTAAATGTAAACAACAAACCGTTGATGCATAAACGTAAACAAGAAAACAAGACATCCAAAATGTTCCCTCCAACGGTTAACCGGACAATTAACCTTCAGCCGCGCATACCAAAACTTGTCTGTACCACGCATGTTCTTAATTTTATTTGGAACATATTTTTCAAGTAACGAATTAGTTCCTAACAAACACCAAGCATGCTGAAACAATAAACATTAATAAAATAAACCGGAACATGGAGTGCTGGAACGAATGCTTTGAATGCGAATGTGGGTTTAGTTCTCAACGTTTTTTGACACTTGACATTTTACCCGACTCCACTGCATGTCGTCAAATAGCATTACTGAGCACATGTCGGAATAATACTTTTAAATATTGTCATCAAGTGGGATGCCTTCATATATCAAATGTCCTCCACTGGAAGAAACCGCTTTTTTGTAAAAAAAACAAAATGCAAGCGTGGATGTTGAAATTTATCATGTACATTATTCGTCTCGCCGTTTTTTATTTTCCCCAATTATTTCCTGCGATGTTAGAATGGAGGGTAAACAACCCTAAAACAGTGCGTCGCGACCTGCTGTTGTCGCTTTCACCCTCTTATTCCACCGTAGTCGGTCATGTAAAACGACGATCTGACCTTAAAAAGGGGGAGGAAGGGTTATACAAGTACGTCGTTACGAATACGAGTGCTAGAAAATGATTTTCTGCAAAAAAATGTAAAGCTTTTGTAGATTAAAAAGTTGTGACTAGTACAAATTGACTGTGGCTGCGCCTTCCGGATGGTGATGTCAGTAGAGATTATTTTCCTCACATTTGACTGAATCGTAACCACCATTATTGAAGTAGAGTCGTCTCATTTTAAGGATAAAGCGTGGAAAAACATTAAGGTTGTACATCGCGTTTTATAAAGTGATTATAATTAAAGCAAAATGTATTTTCTGTTGATGGTATGGACTTTAATGAGCTTTTGGCCATAGTTTCTAAAATTTCATTTCTATTTTCTACATGACTATATTGTATTCAGGATCATTTCAACAATAATTAGGTAACTACAAAAACATTTTTGAATGAAGTTTTTTTGTTTGACTAATTGCGACAGTTTTTTTATGTTGCAATTGACTCAGTGAGAACATGTGATTGTGGGCATCCTTTCACACTGTAAAAGGACAGTTCGGTATTCGCAATAATTAGCGAAAAAATCTTGAAAACCCGTCAAAAAATGACATCAGACTCGCCTGCCACTGTTCCCGACGTCTTATACGTATTCGCCACATCTTTGACGAGAAATTTTTCGTTTCGTTCATAAGTGAAAACGCACAAAACACACTTTCAGGAAGCAAAGTATTGGTAGTCTGCCTAAATAAAACTTTTAGGAAACAACCCATTTCTTGATGGACACAAACCCTAGTGAATATAGCTAAAAAAATACCAAAATCAATATAAAGAAAGTGGCCTCCGGTCAAGATATTTCCAACGATGTTTATTGCTTATTATTTATGTGCATTCTGTTATCGCCGATAAATAAATCAAACCGAAACGATAATTAGAAAGCTATCGTTTTTATCAACATGCATTCTCTTTTAGCTTTGAAAGCGAAAACGAAAATAAGCATCAATTCATTTGAGCAATTTCTTTCGACAACTGTAATTAATATAAATTAGGATTCCCAGTGAGACAAATTTCCTGGACAGTTGTGACTCGTGTCTCCTCGCATGCAATAGTTGAACGCGCATAACAAGATAGTAATAAGTGAGACAGTGGAGGACACATTACCTCAAATATTCTGGTTTTACAACGTGTAGGACTGATCTTACGTAGGGTTGCCATATGTCTAACCAGTTAACCCGCAGTTTACTATTTTTTGGCGGTAACTTTATTTCTGACGGAACTAATTTTACAGGTTTCGTTTTGCGTAGGGTTGCCGTATGTCAAAACAATTAACTAGGAATTTGTTATTTTTGGCAGTTATTTTATTTCTGATGGAGTTAACCTTGCCGGCGCATATCCTTTGTGCTTCACTGCTCACAATGTACAAGTGCAAGGATCTTGATGTTGAAGCCATAACGCAAAGAAATTTCGGCTAAGAAGAAAGTTTGTTCTTTTTTCGTCTCAAGCTTTCGAAACTATTTATTATCTTCATTAGGGCGCAATACAGACTCTTGTAAGATTGGTCCCATTTTCTAACTCTGTACATGGTTACTGCCAATTAGCCGTATTCTTCTAGGATGTGATAGGGGACCTAAAATGCATCAAATTTTATCCTATATATCTTCATATATGTATGGTCGAAAATCTATAGTTTTCGCGATTTTTAGTTTTCAGTCACCCAAAATAAAAGACTATCTAAGAATCGCGTAGGAATTCAATTGATTGTAGTAATTTATAGTGCAAAAATTTTCACACGATAAAATAACAGGTATATGGCTTCGAGTAGGTTGACTCTGCACTTCCTAAGCAGTGTCGTGATCAAATTATAGAGGATAGTTGGTATGCTTTTGTTCGTTGTCAAAGAGACCAAGCCTAGACAATGCTAATGAGTTGTCAAGCTTGAGACAGCTGTCCATGGTCTGCTGTTTTTGGTAGGGCGGACAAAAACAGCATGTTTAATTTAGACCCTCTGAGAAATAAGTTATCTATGAACACGTATAACCGATGCATTAAATGGATCGAGTCAGTCAAACAGGCTCATACAATTAGCCCATCGACATCTCTGCCCTACCGGTAGTACCATCCATCTGGCAACGTCGCCTTTTCCCGGTACCAGTGTGGCACAGCACCAGTCATGCGGAAGACGGGCGGTCCACCGATGAATGCAGAGAGCAGAAACATTTCTATATCGTAGTTTTAAGCGGAAATATATGACGTGTAAAGTATGTCTGATGGATCCGAAGTTCGGAACGTATAGATATACCCACGTCAAAAAATTGAGGAATACCCTTTCCGAGCCCTTACATAATTTTTAACCTCCATGAAAATTCTTCTAAAAATGATCAGAAGCATCTGAACGTCAAAGAAAACGAAGTTTGACCGATTGTTATTTTTGTCATTGTGGACCTTTTTCTCCGTCGCTACTCGACCGATTTTCAAAAACTATAAAACTTTTTTGTTCTTAGCATAGCAGCAACCTTGTGTAAAATTATCATCCAAATGCGAGCAGTACTTTCCAAGTTATAGATGGGCCACGGATTAACGGACAGACTTAGTCAGACCGGCGGACATTTTTCGGCAATCGCTCATCCTAGAGCTATTGGTTATAAGAAATGGCCGCTAGGTGGCGGCATTCCAATTTCAAAAATTATTATTTTGCAAAGATTCATAATTTATTATTACGCTGTTTCATAATCGCTATATAACTTCCAGAAAACGTCTCATTTTCGAAAATTACGCGATTACAATAGTTCCTCGCCATTAGGTTTTCACTATTCCAATGAATAGAACTTGTGACTGTACCTATTGATCTACTACCATATTCAATTCAATTCAGTCGACTTTATTATAACAAATACATACAGAACTACAGTTACAAATTGCGAAGTCTGGCCAATTGCCATTCATAGTTAACCATGATGTTCCAAGACTCCCAATGCCTGACCTGAGATACGCCATCTCCATGACCGCATGTCGCCCCCTTATGCGACGCGACACCAGTTGGATAAGGGGCGAGACCTTGGGGGTTGGTGAACGCTGAGTTCTTTTTTCTTATATGTTTTTCGTTTTGCGCCCGCTGCGTTTCAATCGAAGTCTACGAACTGAGGAGGGTGGGGGCGACCTTGCGAAAAGCCGTCGAACCTCACCGCCAAAATTTCGACGCAACGCATGGACGTCAAGCGAGTTTAACGCCCCGTGATGGATGGAGGCGATGTTGCCGATCTTTTGTAAATCTCATCAGCTTATCTTGCTATGATTTTCGATTGATGTTATAGTTGTATTCACCGTTCTTGGCGGGTCAAAGTAAGACTACCAGTATCCCTTTATATATCTGCATCTCCCTCATACATACACTTGCAACCTAACCCTGTGTGTGAACGTTTGTTCGGTAAGCTCATACATACGTTTTTTAGTTGCGTGTCTCCGTCTCGAAAACTTTCTCATTACGTATGAGTGCCCTTGAATCATATTTGTCAGAGTAACAACTTACTTGACATCGGCGTGCAATTTTAGTTATCAGTCTTCAATATAAAATTGTACAACGCCCGGAAATACGATCAATGGAGAAGGCAGCTAAATTTATTAGAGTATTTCCAGTAAGAGAATGAAAGCAGCGGTCCCCTGTTACCCACTTCATGCGTACTGGACAGAGTAGCAGATGCGCTGAAGATTAGTCAGCGTCCACGGCACGGAGATTCGATCTGTTTACCTATTTTATATGGCGTTGATGACGAAACGACCAATAACGGTGACTACAACTATACTTGTATGCTATTGTAAACAGGGTGTCCTCAAAGTTAGGAGCGAATAATAATAAGCAAAATTTTCCTAGTAACACATACCAAAAACTTGAGATAACCGGGATATTAACTTCCGGAAAGCTCTAAATAGACCAACACCTGCCTTCCTCCTCTCCTCCTCCTGAAAATCTATGATATTTTGTGGGTCTATGAGATTCAGTACAAAAATCAGGCACCGCGCGGTGTGTAGGTTAACCTAGTTTATAAACGAACCGCATTTAATAAACCGAAATTGGCACGCTCCTTCAGCAATAACGTAGTGCTTTGCTTTAGCTAACTAAATTTGTTGGAAGTGAGACGTCGCTTGGTGTAAAGTACGTTGTTATTGAGATTGTGTATAATTGAATGCAAATTGCTGTAAACAAACAAATTCAATGTTATACAAAACATATACATGGCTACTTCTCAATAGCGATTGTAGTCCATGGTTTGAATTAACAAGACCATATACATTTTTAAAAAGGACGAATGCCAGGTTATTTATATTTTCCGTTTAAACAAACATTTTTCATGGATAGGTGTTTTCCAGAACTTGCATTTTGTTAGTGTCAGCTATCTAGTTTTGGCCTAGTTTTTCTTCTTTTATTGTTTATAAAATCACAAAGCAAAGGAACGTTTTTGTAATCAAAATTTCCGTATCCAGGTATCCAATAAAGTATCCCAATGTCTAACGAAGATTCCGATTATTTGGAGAATTTGTCATCTGCATAAAAGTGGTTAGTTCATTTTTACAAGAACTACATCAGCAGTATCAACAAATCAGATTATTTTTGAATTTGACGCTAGGTATTTCGTGGTTTTCATCGATCTACAAAGACTTATCCGCTCATGACGAATACTGTACATACGTACCTGCGTAGAATAAAATTGAAGCCATCAATCTACTTCTTTCCATTTACATCCTTATACAAGACCTAGACGCTAACGATTTCTTAGTTATTTGATTATGTACGAGAATTTCATCTTATTATTTGAGCTGACGTGAAATATGAATCTTGAATAAGTATTATGTACATATATGCTTATATGTTTCAATTAATTAACTATGACTTAATCATTAATTTTGTACGTTACCAGCACATTGATGTCATGGACCAAAAAGAAGAAAAGAAGAAAATATTGGCATAACTAAATTCTAAAAGTACATGTTTCTCATGATTAGAAATCTGATATTTGAGTTAACTTGAAATATTTTGTCAAGATAATCAATACGAGTATCCCAGCATTGAATGACGCGAATATTTCCCATTTTCATTTCAGTCTACTGCTCATTCCAAAAACGCTTATGTATTAAGCTCTATATCGATCTGATATCTGTATATTTCAGCTATCATATGCCATCACTTTGCTTTATTGAAGCTCTTCAGCACGATATATTCATACACCAAACACACCTTAAAAGGTAAAATCATTCTGCGACAAAATGTCGGCCTTTAGGTGATCTCCGTCTGTTGGAGAAAGTGTTTGATCTAGCAACAGTGGATGGTAGTGACCGCGGCACCCGCGGCGGTGATTCGTCGGTGCCGGTGGTGCTGCAACCCTGCTTCCAGTCACCACCTGTCCCTCATTGCAGACCGGCGTGCCACCAACAGATGGCAAGTCGTACCTTGTCTACAGTCTTGCCGTGTCACACAGACACACGTTCGCTTGTGCATGCAGGATGCATTGGGTATTAGGTGTTTCAGTCTGGTTTCGTTATACCGTCAGGCGGGTGGTTACCAGGCTAGGTCGTTCACATCTAGCGTGGGGTTTGGGTTCTATACGGTGCAAATGGGGCGACGGTACGATAAGCATCATGGCCCTGTTGCTATGAGGGAGAGCGAGACTTTTGATTTGCCTTCTAGTCAACAGGCTTTTAACCCTTTGCGGCCAGGTTTATGTTTTTATATTATAGATACATTGAATTAGTACTAGTAAATATAAAATGACACTTCAAGATGATACAGCATGTTACCGCCAGCCGGTTATCATAGGTACCCTGACCTGCTGATACTTGCCTAATGCCAGGAGATTCGATCGGTAACTTAACCCCCTATTTCTGTATTTGACAAATCAGACTGCATCCGAGCCGATTAAGGTATCCTTACCGGGTAAAACTAAGTCGGCCCTGCTATTTACACTCCCCATGATATCCCAGCTCTGGATACTCATTGAAACATACTATATGTGATTGATTGCTATAGTGAACAATACCTTTTTTCCAGGATACTAACGAGTACTTAAAATACACCACTATACCTATAGCAAAAATAAAATAAAGTTGAATTATGATAACATTGTTAGCTACAAACGATTCAGAGTTATAACTTTATTTGATGGACCAGCTGATCTATTTTTTTTTTGCTATCATTTCATTGTTGATAAAAAGCCTAAATCATATGCGACTAGTAGCTATCGTATTAGCATCAGAATAATCAAGAGCTAATGTATTGCTATAAATTTGTGGTCATCCCAGATGAGCAGGTCGCAAAAGTTTAATTCCTGTACTTATGCTTTTAACCTAAATTTCTCAACATTGCAAATAAATCATAGTCCGTCGTATTATCAACAAGTGAAGTTGTGGCTACTGGCTTAAGGAAACATTCTAAGGGCTCTCTAAGTTGGAGAGAATTGTATCTGTATAGGTCATGACAAACTTCTAGTGTACATTTAACTGGTGTTTCCAGGCGATGTTCAGAGAAGCCGCGTTCTCGGTCTTATGGCTTCTTAACGACCATCGATAACAAATTTAACAGTTAAGTTTGTCAAGAAATATACCAATAATTTCAAGATATCTCAGTCGTCTGGTATGTAGTTATCATGGCAACAAAGGTAGTTTGCACAAGTGGTTTCACGTACTGAATCCTATTTTCTGTGGATGTGCTCTGAAGAAACAGTAGCCAGTCACAAATCTAACTACTATTCATAGTTGATTTCTACTCAGTCTACTGCTCTCTACCACCTTTTTTCATGCTGATTTGATACAAAAAAGGGATATTGATATAAGTATAAGAAAATTGGATGTTGCTCTTATAAAAGGGGCTACAGTGGATGAGACTACCTACTAACACTCTTCAGTACATTCTAAAAGAAAAACCTTTTAGAGTAGGTGAAAGCATTCCATTTGTGGGAGAAATTTTCGTGTTAGATTTTTTCATAATCACATTTGATACCCCTTAACATGAATTAAACGGTTGCCGGGAGGTAATCCAGCGAAAAGCTTAAACAATGTTTCAAAAGGAAATAATTTATTTTTTGGTCATTTTTAACAAGAAATGGTCCTTAGTAGTTTTCATTTAAAAGTAATTTTTGAGTAATAAATCATTGAAAAATCTTCACTGTGGAGAAAAGTTACTATGAACTTTTTCGTTTAGAATGATCCAGAACACCGTAAAACACTTTGCTATGAGCGAAAAAACATTTTTTTGTAACTGACGAGACATGTTCATGCCTGATGAAGATTGACTCCTTGGTTATTAATGGAATAGAAGAATGTTATCCGAAGGGGGCCTCTTGAGACAGTATGTCTGCTGTCTGTAAAACATCGCTATCATTGTGCAGGCCTCAGGTAACTTGTCACTCAGCAAGACCACTACTGAAAGGCAGCCGTCGCATGTCGTCGGTACAGTACTCAGACAAGCAAATTAACCCTCTTTGAAAAGCAGCTAGCTTCTGCCAATCGACAGCCGAGTTATTGTTATGCATAATGACCAGCAATTTGAATGAATATGATATTACTTCAGGAAATGGTGAAGAATTACGCATATACATGATCATACGAGTTGGGATCCTTGTTTTTATTATACGCATTCATTCAGATGTCGGACGGTTGACAAAGACTATTTATTTCATGATGCTTTTATTCAATCTTTTTTGTTTACTTGTACTTTGATCGTTTATTACATTTCACATCACGGCATTTCAAGATCCAGAGTGCATTTTATGGTGAAAGCAAGTTATACCAAGGGGAATACATTGGAGAGAGAGAGATAGGAGATGTAACCCAAAACATAGCATCCACAAAACGCGTCAGCTAAACAGAAGTTATTCTCAAAACCTGAAAGTTATCCCATAACTATTTAGCTTCATATTGTTTATTTGTCCAATCGTCGGTGTATTTGACAGGGTTGCCAGTTATCTAGACAGCGGTATGTTTAATTATCCCATATGCCTTTGACCTAACCATCAAAAACTGCGAAAAAAACTCAACTCTATTCAGCTCAGTATAAAAGTAGTGTTTTCTAAACATATTATGTCAGTTCGGCAACACCGCCTCGGTATTGCATAGTATTCTATGAGCGAATTCTGAAATGAGATTTTTTAAAAGAAGTACATTGGTCTTAAATAGAACCCTAACCATCATAATTTATCTGCAGATAAATACTTTTGTGTTGTGTTAATAGTATTTATAAACAACCCGGAAAAACTATTATCAGATAAGCGGTGAATGAACGACCATCTAAACGTAATTAGGCGTTCCCCGGGTTTTATACTGTTTACGTATTTTGTTACAGATAACAATTGACATCTACGGAATGGGTACACGCTATCGGTGAAAAACGTGTTTGTTTTTGACAAATGAAATAGATGAACCTAAATATGGTTATTGTTAAGATAGGATAATGTCTTTCACCGAATGAATTAGGAAAAGGGTAAATAAAATCATAATGAAGTTAAGAGAGTTATCTCCCGCACTCTAATCACGTTTGTTCTGAGTGCAGTTTATTCATAAAATCAAACGTCGATAACAAAGGAACACGTCAAACTATCGGAATTTTTCATGGCAGACTCATGCAAATATTATAGGAAGTATTTCAGAAACAAAGCTCAAACTCACATCAACAGATATCAGTAGAATACCTACGTTATATGAAAATTTCATACATATAAACTGTGACTAAACACAAACACCCTGAGTAGTATTTTCTGGAAAATGTGTTAACATGTATTTTAACAGACCTGTTTTGAGGCTATTTCTATTTGTTGTACTCTGAAGTTTATTCACATTGATATTCATTTGTACTCCTTCACATTTGCAAGCAGACGGTAAAAATGTAAATAAAGTGTCATTCACTTGAATTTTATCGTTATCTTTTACGTGATATTTAGAATTTAGGTTTTTAACCCAGGTTTTTTGCCATATGCATTGTGCATTGTGAAATGCATATTCATACAAAAATGGAAACAAAAAAGTATATGTAAATTAACCTTGTTGTTGAAAGTCTTTGTCAAGCGATGTATTTTAATCTTTTTGGTTTTGGTGTACAGAGTGGTTGCTTAGTAACACCTTTCATATTCGAAAATATTTGTGGAATATACGGATAGTTTGTGGTTATAAGTTTAGGACTAGCTAAGACATGTTGTCAAGAAAGATACTATCCTGTCAGATTGCTCGAAATTATCGATACCCTCGTTTTTATTTATTCTCTCTTAACTTTTTATCGTTTTTCAGCAAAATCAACACAGCTCTGAACTTACCTCATAAATTTTTGTTACGTCTGTGACGACTAGGTGCATCTATAATTGACTTAAATATACCTCCTGAAAGAGGATTTCACGTTGTAAGTAGTTTCTTAATTGATACTGTAATGGTTTTAATTGACATTCAATATTCTTTGTAGTATGTCCTGATGAAGAAAATACACATTTTCGACATCGTGACTTAAACAAAGAATCACGTTCTTTCTGGCCTAACTCCGTTTTGGCCAAAGCTGCCTCCATAACGCCCTAGTTATACAAATAACTATTAGTTTGGGTTATTCTAAATTGGTTTGGATGGAGTTCTCATTCTTACAGAACTATTTCAACTATATGTCTCTATACTTAACAATCGACGAGTACAGTATGATCGTGCGGAAGCATTTTCAAACACTCTCAAAATGTAAAAAAACGTTTTAATAACGAAGTAGCATCCTGCAAATGCATTTACTCCGTTCGACGTCCATTCAATTGAGAATCGGCCATGCGGTTTGTTTTGCGAACAGTTACTTGATGAACAATTATTATTTTCATATATACAGCCAGCTCGCCATATGACGTTTCTTTTACCGGTTTTCGTTCATAGCGAAATCATATAAATCTAACAGAACAGTACTTTGTAATAGTAACAAGACGTGACCCCTATATAATCTGTTACAATGGGGTACTGTGCTACAATATTGGATAATACTTCTTTGACGTCTCAACATTCCTTATCTAGAAGACAAATGTTATCGTTCGGCTCGAAAGTACAAGTTTATCCTCAGTTTTCTTTATGGATATTCGAGTATGTCTGGATGTTCCATTGTGCCACCTCAACGCTCCTGCAACCGCCATGTATCCCTGGCTTTTTGTACGAAATAAACAAGCCTACCCAGCTGGAGATGGAACCATCAAGGAAAGCAAACATTTGCGACGTCCACATCATCTTGGAGAATCAGTCTGGTCGCCAAATGAAACCACAGAGGAGGCCGAAACAGTAGGAAGCTTTTACTTTGACGTCTGTGGATCCATTTGGCGGTCAAAACAACACGGAACTTGCTTAATCAGCAATACAACCACAGGTTATGTTTCAGATGTTACATTAACCTTAGCACAACATAACTCGTCATTCAATGTGTCTTTTTTTTTCTTTGAATCTGGTTTATAAACAAACAAGTCGGTTTACGTATACAGTGCATGATATCTGGATTAGATTCTTATGCACGTCCTATTTTCGTGCCTAATCGTTTGCTGCAGGTAGAGCCGAATTTGATAACGCAGTCTCTCTACTCCCAACCTTAAGTGCAGCTTGTATGAAATAACAATCCCACTTCTGAGTATACTAAAATCTTTTTTCTCTTGTTCCAGCGTACGGTAAAGTGTTCCTAGTCCGAAAACGCGGTGGTAGCGATAACGGTCGTTTATACGCGATGAAGGTGCTTAAAAAGGCTACGATAGTCCAAAAGAAGAAGACTACCGAGCACACCAAAACCGAACGGCAGGTGCTGGAAGCCGTCCGAGATAATCCGTTCCTTGTCACCCTCCACTACGCCTTCCAGACTGACGCCAAACTACATCTCATACTAGGTAAGTCCATATGCTTCATAATCTAGTTTTTAGTTACTTATCTCACGTGAAGACATACAACAGACCTCTAATAAACAAAAACAACATTATCCTTATAAAATGGCCTGATGGACACCACCTCTTAGTTTAGAGAAAAGATTTCAGCTCTTAAGCTGCGTTGTTACGGAGCGTGGTCCTCACATTCGTAAAAAATCCTCCGTGGGTAAACTTTTTCATGGTATACGGACGCTAGATGCACGATGTTTGTGACACGATGTCAGGGTAGTTCCTTTAGGCAGTACGTTTGGTTATACGAATACGATGGCGCTGTAGCTTGACGACGTAACCACCGCATCCGAGTCCTTATCCACAATATCTGGTGTGAATGGTTATGTAAAAATAGAGCCACAGAAAAAGTGACATCAAGCCGTTTGACGTGACAATGGACTATATTGTGATGGTAGATCCGTATCGACTACAGATTTTTACCACTCGCCAAGTCGATGTGACGCGACGGCCTTTACAGCGCGCTTAATGCTCGGCCAACGCGAGCGTCTTGACTCAATTTTGGTTCATATAATTTGCATACTGGAATACGATTTACCTGATAAACTAACGCTAAAAGCGCGACGTTTTTACTGGTTGTAGAACATGCTACCATTCTACGAGGCCCATTTTTTAAGTAAGAACCATATTGTAATGGAGTTAGAAAAACTTTATTTATGAACTTAAATTGTATCACAAACTAAAATATGAACATTTTTTATTTTTCAACATAATCACCACAAAGATTCAAACATATTTCAATTCCTGGCGTCTGGTTTTGGATCCCAATGTCAAAGAACGCTGGCGCCTTACTAACAACCGATTAGTAACTGTTTCTTTCAACATGAAGAAGAGAAGAAAATCTCTAAGTTTCGGAAAAAGATGGAAGTCTGTATGGTGGATAATTTCAACGAAACTGCCACAACGGGTGCCGAGCGTTGCCGTGAAGCAGAATTGCGCAATTGGTTCTTACGTTGAACATGGTCCTAGTAGTAGACGAAGAATTTGCTTCTGATTTAAATTACGTTTCCGTGACAAGTAATAAAAAGTTTAAAGTGGTTGCCCTAAGCATACAGTAATAGCAAAAACGGTGAATAAGTATATGTACCGTGCATACCTCAAGCGAAACCAGGTCACTTGAAGCAATGTATTTATATTGTCTACGTTCTTTATAATTTCATATCGTTTGCATGAAGATGATATTAAAGCCGATTTGGAAAGCGGGTAAAAGAACATTTCGCAAGTTGTTTCTTAACTCTTATTTTTATAAGCCAAATTGTATTTAGTTTATACTTGCAATAACCTATATCAAGCTCACATATTATACATCTAGAAAAACGTTATGAAAAAAACTGATACTTATTTTCTTAATTTCGTTGTCAATATCTCTATAAAGTTGACCATTTCGCTGAAGAGCAAAATGCACAAAAATATCGCATTTTTATCAGTAGGTTTTACTAGCAGCTTTTTAAAATCAGTCTTGATTATGTATCATTGATTATGTAAATGGAAAACCAAATTTATCTGGTGACTTGAGTTCAATGTGTACGAGAGAGACGCGCGAGAAGTGTGTATCAACGTATGTTAGAAAGAGATAGAAACCGGCTGAAGAGTGAAGGTCATCACTACATTGCCTAGCAACGGTGACGCAAAAGGTCGTGCAATCTGCCGTGTTGTCAATATGTTACATCAGAAAATGTTTGCACAAGCTGTTCGAATATTTAATTTAATATTTAGATTAGATTTTTTTTATTTCAATTTTGATGCGACTTAGTTCATTTATTTGTGAATTATCCTCTATTTACACCGATGGTGATAAAACCTACACATCCTGAGTTATTGTTCTAATCTAACAAATGCACAATACAAATTACCCCTGCCTGTGTGTACGCACGTGAAAACCATTTCAGAGCAGGACGACACTCCCCAATGGGTACTGAACCAAAATCGCTCATCTGTGATCATGGAGGTGGAAACCTTGCCTTGGAATGTACGAGGTGCGGTGTTGCCTAGCGACCCAATGTTGCAATGATGCAAAATGGAGCGCCGTTAGGACTGATCCGGAATCGATCCTAAACAGATATTATTTGGGAATAAAGTAACGCATATCTTTAACATACATCTTAATTCAAGGAACTGGTGTAACATATTGACAACGCATCAGCGTTGCTAGGCAACCGGCTTCTATCTCTTTCTAACATATGTGTCTGTACACACTTCTCTCTCATACACATTGAACTTAACCAACCTTCTTTGTCAAAAGCATAAGGTTCAAAAACTGCACGTCGTGAGAGTTAGCCTCATATTTGGTGTTGCAACTAATCCCAGAATATAATTTATTCACTCTATTAATACGTTTTCGAAACGTGCACGTGATCTACTTTCAAACGACAAATTATTATATTCGTAGTATGAACGACAACTATGCATTTTCCGAACGAGGCGATGGGACGTAGAACGAATCAATTTCTATATTAATAGAGGCGGCATGATGCTGCGAAAAATATATTCGCAATTTGGCATAGACTACCTTGAACCGGTGCATTCCAGCAGTAATAAAAGTGCATAAATGTTTGTCGACAAAAAAGCTGATTCACCGCGTTTGAAGTTCGATCAAAAATAGCTATTTTGTCTGTTATCATCAATGTAGGAAGCATTATGCGGATTTTATTTTCGGATCCACTCTATTATTTATATTTCAATTTTTAAGTATTCGCCAGGAGCGAAGTACATGGTAGGGGGGACTGAATCGATCGCCGCGCACGCGTTGGAAAAAAGGGAAACATCATCGGACTGATAGTGAAATATAGGCGTGGTCTCAACATGGTGAAAACTGTGTATTGTGGAGTCAACTGAGGCCTGGCAAAGCTGCAAATATTTCGCTATCAAGATCAAAAGAAAATATTCAGTTTGAAATGCAAATTGTACCTAATCTAAAATCGACTAAATATCTTTTATTTTCATTAATATCGATAACAACAACAAATATTTCAGTCCGACATCTGCTAGGTGCCTCCATCATTACGCACCCAACAAATGCCGCTTTTTCGCTTATCTGACCCGAAGCACGAAACAAGTGCGCAAGTATTATTTGAAAATCTGATGATCGCGATCTACCGATGATTGGCCAAGCTTATTTTTATCCTCATCCCATACGATAAAGACGACAGAGAAACCCTTACATCCTCTGGCTCATAACCGCTCGACGTTCTGCGCCATGCGCAGAAATGGCGCACCGCACCACTATCACGATCGACTATCAAGTGGCCGGAATACCAAGTATTCACAGAGCAATCCGGGGATGGCCTTATTTGCCATCGTCCTTCTTCAAGACCGATACCCCACCGATGAGTTGCTAATGAGCACGAAACCATTCCCTACATGCGGTATGTTCAAAATTGTGATAATGTTGTTCTTTTGCAAATTGAAATGGTGTGCAGTTATTACAATAAATCAATATTAATTAACAATCTATAATTTATTATATAGTTATATAGTACCTATAATTAATGATGCATTATACTTATGATTTGGCTATAAAAATCATTTTATGACACCATGTTGCAGACGATTTGAGCCATTTCGTTCAAAAATTGTGTATAATGTGTTTTTTACGAGTCTCTTTTAACTATAGGCGTCTTATTTTCTCGGTTGTTAATTGCCCAATAACTGCGCCCTACTGACGAGATGATAAATTTCGCAGATATTGCAGCATTTGATAACAGTTCCATAGTCAAAATTATGTTAGATTTTTAATATCTTATGCTAATCACATAATTACCAAATCCACGTATGCATTATGATTAGAGTTTGAAAAATGTAATACACATGCGTTCATGTCGTCGAACTGATAACTCTGGCCGCAGGAATTCAACAAGTCATTCACTAAATGAGTAATTATTTGTTATGTTCGATGTAAAGCCCCGTTCATACCCGCTACTTGAATTTCCATTCAACAACATGATTCAAAGTGTTGAAAACATCTACCAAATTGCAACATATTGCATGGTTTAAAGACTTGTCTTGACTTGTAGAAAACACATTAGTGTTACATGTTTTAAATACATTGACGTTGAAGTTTGTATTTGAAGTGTATGAGATACCTCAAAAATTGAATAAAAAAGATATGTAATAACTGCTGCCACTCATTTTCATCAATATATCGTTCAGAGAAAAAAGATGTCGTACTTTGGACATATACACATAGGTGAAAAATAGGAAATCTTGCAATTGATAATTCAAGGCAAGATAAGTGGTCTAACGCGGTCCAAGAAGACGCGTACCTCGTGGCTTAAAAATCTACAGCAGTGGACGGTATCACTTCCGTTGAAGTATTTATATTAGCGTTTGATAAAGTGATGTAATCCAGGATGATATCAACATCCATTCAGAGTATGACACCAGAAAAAAATGAAAAATTCCAGCAGCCGCTAAACTTTAATGTTTATGGAATTATGACTTGGAGTGCCTAGTCAGTGATTCCATTTACACTGTATGATGCTTGAGTTGTGTCATATTGTTGGTAACATACTATATGTATTTTTTATCTAAGCTTGTATAATTGTAACTATTTTTCTCCTTTACTATCCACTGCCGTAGATTTTTGAGCCATGAGGTGCATCTTCTCCCTGGCTACCGCAATACGCTCGATAGTCTACCGTTTTTGATTGCACCAATTTCGATCTTATATGCCCCCTCCCTAAACGTGCAGTCCTACCATTATTTCAATGCAAAGGATAATGTTGCTATATTTTGGGAAGCGGAAGTACCCGCCTTTTGATCTGGCAGTATCTTTCAGGACGCCGTTTGCCTGCAATCTTGCCTTGCATTATCAATTGCAGAATCCCGTATTTTTCGCCTCTCAAAATATGTCCAAAGTTAGACATCTTTCTTTTTTTAATCGTACCAATCACTGCCTTATGTATCATAACTATTATTGATTTTTGAGCTTGTTACCTATTGTGAACGAGCCTTAAGTAACCATAATACAACAACGATGCGGCATACATTTCAAAACAAGACGTGTTGATGAGCACGACGTCAGCTGCAGTTGACCCAAATACTTTCCTAATTATATGCCTGACTTCCTCGATGCCTTTAACATCCGTTGCAAGCAACTGTGTGTTCAGTATTGTTTTGTTCTTCTTTTCGATCTGGGGTAATTTAATCAGTCCTCGAACTCCCTTCTTCAGCCAGGATCTCCATACATTTTACTTCTGTTTTGGCTTTAATACATGATTCTAATTTCCATTGTAAATGAAGCTATCTTCCTTCTGCCTTTCAGAAAGTCCATGTATATCCTAAGAAATCTATATAACTCTATATTTTTTAAGCATCTCGTTTACGTCTTCTTATCTCAACCTGGTCCAGGTCCCATAATGATTTCTGGGCTCGCAGATGCTAACACTGTTTTATCACTACATTAACATACTAATCAATAGCGCCATCTTTCGCGAATCAAAGTTGCGCTTCGATACCATCATCATAATATCGCAATGTATAGAAAAGAGAAAGTGAAACAAGAAAGCGTTCTCGCTTTCACTCACCTTCAAAACTTGATGCAGGCTGTTGCTTGTAGCTTTGTTACCGTTTATACAATTTTTATCCAGGTTTTGCAATGTTGATAATACGACCTCGCTGCTGTGATACCGGAAGACCCGTCATGCTTTCTTAGTTCTTATAGGTTTCATCGACAATGCGTACTTATTAATGTCTGCAAGATATAAAACTGGAGTAAGATAAATTAACTCCCTAAATTGCTGTGTTCTAAATTCGTCTACCAAAGTCAGAAAATGGCTCCAAGTAGATTGAAAGGTGCAAAGCTTTCTCATTCTTGACATAACAGTGTAATCTTGTATCAAAATTTGATCAAAATTCAATATAGGCAGAGAGACCGATTCCGATTACAACACATCCTCGCCAATTGTGCGAAGTAAAATGTAAATTGAACTTTTTATTACAAAGACTTCAAAAAATAGCCAATCAAGGTTAACCGTAACAGTTTTTTGGTTGTTGAATCTTTCCGAATTTTTTACTTTACGATTATCTGTTGAACATCTATTCAATCCACAAAAGAGGAATATACGAATGAAGGTTTCCAAATAAATTCATGTCGCTGTATTTCCCAAGCATCTGCTTTCGAATTCGAACGTCGCGAATCTACATTCACATGGCTCGCTAAGAAAAACCCACGCTCAGTCAGGTTGAATACGAATTCTAAAAGAGTCACTTAATTTATATACTACGAATTGTTTTCAATTAAAGTACCGAGAAGTGTTCAAACGCTTTATTGAACTTGTTGTTTATGATTTAGCAGAATACGTGATAGTGTTGACTAGTTTTCGTTCTGGAAAATTCATTTTCGAGCATTACCCCAAGTTTTGAAACCCATCGAAGCCTAATAAATACATTTCTATTTTGTTTAATTATGAGCCTAGCATATTAACAAAACTTTTATACGCACAGCTGAGTTTTTCATAGACCGTCATCATCCTAAAAGCAGGTCGTTGCCATTGATTGTTCAGAATCAACGTGATTAGCTTAAGATAGTGTGGACTGTAGTTTCTACTTCACTGTTAAGTGGGTACTTTGGTAGATATAATCAGCAATTTCATCCAATATCGCATGCATATAGCCTAGGGATTCAAAAAATTTTCAATAAAGCTGTGGTTGGATTCTGAAAGTGAAAGCAGTTGGAATTTGCGTCCAACCTCGTTTTTAAAATTCAGCTCACAATGTTAACTGGATATACATTAAATTATTGTAAATCTTATTGTTAATTACATGTTATTTGCGGATTACTATATGTTGGTCAATGTTGTTATACAAAGCTTACTTCTTACAAGACGTTTGCTATTTTTATCCTTGTGATTGTGAAAGTATATCTTACTTTGTAATCGAATTCTGTAGGCGGCTATTTAGATGAACTCAGTTATTTCCACTAACCAGGTTTCCTCATGAAAATTTTAGCAGTTTCTATGACGTTAGCAGTGTTATGGAGTAGATAGTAACATTTTTGAATGAACTTCTTTATCATTCATAATATTGAAATATTTAAATAGTTTTTCTATATGCACTTCTAGGAGTTTAATGTTTAGTTTGTAATGCTTAATAAACAACTTCGTCATTACCAGTGGACACGAGATTTTGCAAATAATAATAATATCGTGATGTATACTCAACACTTGCAAACAATGTCGTCATATCTACTCATTCTGGAATTGATTGCAATCCATTAACCTGATTTATCAAGTAGTCGAGCTTTCTTTTGACAATGTTTTTGTATTTATAACACTCAGCCAAATGGGCGCTCTTTAGGCACACGACTTCGGGCAGAGACGATGTAGAAAATATGTTTGGGAGATGCATGTGATGAATTTGAAATTTCACGCTCAAAAACGTTTTGGGGAGGGGCTCATCATGTACTATATGTTCAGGAAGATGTCCGTTTTGGGGAGTCGTCTACAGATTGAAAAACACGTCTGAAATTATTTTCAATTCGGATATTTCGGGATTCTATGGATCCGCCCATAACTTCAGGTGCATACAAGACACTGTTTCGTAAAATATTTTGAAAGAAGCTTTGGGCCGAAAAATATGGGTCTGAAACCTGCCTGTCAAAGAGCTAAATGAGGAGCTAAGAGTCACATTTACAAACGATCAATGAGGTTTGAGTGCCATTTGAGAGGACTGATGTATCTTTGGATTCTAAGCGAACAATAACGCATCCTTGATGGACTTCCAAAAGAAGTTCTAGCAATTGCTTTAGGCTGTAACAGTTGTCATCAATGTTAGAAGAAGTTTTCTTTATCTATTTTGAAGATAAATTTTGGAAGATTTGATTTTTTCTGCTAAATGTTACTAAGAAATGCAAGATCTTACTGAAAAGTGTTTGCTTATTTGACTTTATAGTGAATAATGATTTTATTACATCGCAGACAATGCGAAATCCAAGCAACCAGTATTGCAATAATCTGCAATGTTTGTTGTGTGCGTTTAACAGTTTGAGCATTATCATGCAGCTTGGAATTTTTCAAATATTTTTCACATAATCTGTAAATTATCGGACGGTTCTTCGTAATAATGAGTAGAGACAACTTTGAAAAAAAATCCGGAAAAAAGAAGAAATAAAGCCTTTTATATGCTAAGAAATAGCCGTAAAAATCATTTTACAAAGATTTTTTTTTTGACTAGATGTTAAATAAGCTGTTATTTAAGCTTAGTTTTTTGCATATACTCTTCACCCTGTTATTCTCATTATAAATTATTATAATCCTATTTCAAACACAGCTTTTCAAAGTTGTTGGTTTTATTTTCAACCGTTCCTTCCAGCTTGTCTTATATCTGCTCTGATATGGATTTTTTTAATTCACTTTTACTTATTATTATGAAAATACCGTCGATTTATTACAGATTGTGAGTAAAATCGTGCTCGATCTGCATAAATACTCCCAAACTGACAAATGTACAACAAGCATTGCAGATTACATATTGCGATGCTGGTTGCCTGTATTCAGTCTTGTTCGCTCTAAGCTATAAAATCGGTTTTTATTACTATTTTGCGCTTCTTTAAAACATTTTGCACAAATGGCTATGGTGTTTTTGTTCGTTTGGTTACCCAAACGACAGTCAAACCTCAAGAATCGTTTATAAATGTGACCCTTGGTCAAAGAATAGGTAAGACTGTTGTACAAGAAATATAGGAACTCATTATCTAGATGCATGTCTGAAAACGGAAAATGTATTTATTTTTGCGTGGTACTGTACAAAAATAAGGCGATTACGTTCAGTAACATAACTTCGTTATTTTAGCAAAATATCTTCCGGGGAGTTTTCCATGGTATATCGTATGTTGTACACTGTATAGTGATAGCATCCCATGACCCGATTGCAAGAATTAAAAGTAGTTGGCACAACTATTGTTATTACTTTCGTATAAGGAAGTTCATGCGAGGACGTAAGTCGGCTAAGTACCTAACGTTTGTTTTCGAATATTTCTCGGCGTAGAGACAACATAAAGCTGGCCACGGACTGATATTACTATGTTAAGTATGTTGTGTCAGTAAATTCCACGCAAAGGGATACAGTTGAGAAATTAAAATTGCGGTTCAGATTTCGAAAGTCATATATTTTGTACTAGCTTTCTTGAATCAGTAGCATAAAAATATATAAATGAATAAAATTTCTGAGATTCCGTAATGATTCATTCGTTTCAATGTAATTTTCTATCCTCGAGTGAAAGTGTTTGTTCAAACGTTCAATAATTGTTGCTAATTTCAGCAATTTTACAAACGTGTAATTGTTTTGCGTGATTTATGAGACAACTCAAAATAAATAGTTACTCGATAAAATTACTTACTGTCTAAGACTAGGACACCGAGGATATAAATTACCTACAAGGAACAGGAAAGGTAATAAATGATTACTTGCAATACATTTTTGTTTCTACTGAATACTTCTAAAACGCTTATTAATCTGTGACTTGCACGACAACTCGGAAAGGCCACACGCCACGGCCGCCACCTATGAGGGAATGGCGCAGCATCTTGACTCAACCATTGAAACCGCGTTTCGCCAGCAAAGTTTTTGGTTGCCGTAGAGCCTATCTTGGAGCACACTAAAAAAACATTAATATGGTAAATATATCTGAAACTTTTTCTGTGGTTTTCATGCTGATAAAACTCCCATGTTTTTTGACCGTGAAATAAAACCTCTTATTTAAGAAAGTTTCGGCCGCTTCGGTGGCCTTTTACTTCCTACGTCACTGGGAGGAAGTAGTGTAATCAATGAGATATGTTTTTTAGATGTTATATGATATCTACATCACGAAAAACCATCTCACTCATTTCCGTTGGTCTGTCGCTCTATCTGTCTGTCTGTCTAAAATTTGAAAAGTACCACTCGGATTTCGATGAAATTTTCACACAAGTTTACTACTATGCCAGAAATGTTAGTTAGAGTTAGAATCATTAGGTATAGTCGAAATCACGAAAGATGACGATTACGTCATCATTTTAGTCTGTAGTAAAGACAAACGTCAGCGATTTGTGAATATTTTTAATGAAGTTTCAGATACGTTAGACAGAGACAAACATAATTTTATTGTCTAAACAAGCTGTATTGCTAATTTACATGTATCCGATAAAGATAGACGATATTTTCATGTTGCATGATCGATCATATTTGAAAGATGAATAGTTAGGTTATGTTAAAGCAGGTTAGGTTGTTTTCGAATAATACTTTTTTATTTGGTGCTCCTGTCAATGTATTCTACTCATAACTGTTTTTTTTTTCATAACAAAAACTCCCCACTAAAATTATTATTAAGGTGTTACTCAAAACCATGAAATAAAATGAAAATAAAAATAATCAGTGAAATAACCTAACTTCGCAAAATCATAATATAAATGTGTCATTATTTTCCTGACATCGTGATTTTATCATCGACGTACGTCCATTGATTACTTCAGTACAATAGATGGTATGACGTAATAGTCATCTTTCGTGATTCTGACTATACATTGTGTAATTAGATCAAACTACAGCAGGCGGCATGTTATGTATTCGCTTAATACAAATACGTGTTTCGGGCAGTTTACCCTCCTGTTTCCAGTCTTCTTGGATAGCGTTCTTCGGATCCAAGGAATGAACCGAGTCATGGATCGTGATCGTGTGAACAGTCCACTACCCTCGCAGGTTCACGTTTCCCTCGCCATTTCAGCAAAAAGTCACGAAAGCGTGCCACGTGGTCATCTTCTTGCCCCGTGAGAAATCATGGATAAGCTACAAGGTTTTAAACACCACTTAACGCCAGATTTGATGTATGTTCCCTAACTAAATAAATTGTAGTCTAAATATTCTAGTGTTCCATGATCATTTCATAGTGGGAAACGAAATGGTTCACGAGAACAGCTGTATTGTATTGGAGTTAATGAAAAAATCCCATTAAGCGGTTTCATAGAGATTTTGCGAAACAAAAGAAGAAAAATCGACAACAGTAGATAGAGAGACTGAAAGCGATGCGCCGTTGAGTTTATCTGCAAATTGGAAAACGTATTACGACAACATTATCGGGATTTTGGACAGACTTGACAATCGCCGCTGTAACCTTATGGTCATGTAATATTATTGTTTCACAACAATAATAGATAAACAAAAACAACATTGCAGATATCGATTTAGATGTAATTTTGGGGAACAAAATTAAGTGTAACTTACACATATCGAATATACATAGTGATTCATAAAACAGAGGCAATATTTCGAGGGTATAAAGTAGATAAACAACTACGAAATTTCACGCGATACAGTGTTGAAGTTATAATTTCGTATTTAATAAAAACAATTTTTATAGTGGATTGCAATGTTGAATTTTGTACCTGTAGTATTTAACGTATGACATAGACAAGACTCACAAAAATTATCATGTCTAAGACTACAGCAATGATGTAGAAATTGGTAAATGTCGACTCCTACAACAGAAAGAAGAAAATTATTTTCTACACCACGGACTTTTGTGAAACACCTAGTGCATGTTTAAGTAGGGTATTTTATATGAATAGCCACTACTCTGAAGTTTTTGTCAGGCTAATCCATTGAAGAACAATTGTTTTAAATATTTGAGGGAAAATCCTTATAAAAAACTTCAGTCTATTCTAGTTTGAAAATACGAGAATGTAAATAAAGTTTGACAATGAAAGTATTATTCATGTTTTGTCCTTATTAAAATTCATCAATGACATAGAAATTTACAATACCCTGTACCTTGGTAATGGGACATTTTAGGACATATATTTACACTTTGTTATTTTCAGATATACTTTCTGCTCTAGAAGTATTACCATCAATTTATCAATCCCACTGAATGCATCATCATAGTTGTAGTTATGGGAGTTTTCGGTTTATCAATAGTTGTCGCTAGCCCATAAAGCTTATCTTGCACCTTTATTTAAGGGTATGATATGAGCCCGGCCTTATTCTAATCTCCTAAAAATCTTTGCAATTCTTTGAAGTATTATGCCCCTTATCTTTCCTTTTGATCTGTCAAGTATGTGGTCCTTCTGTCACTAAGAGCAAGACAAAGATACAGTTTCTCCTGTCTCTTTTCAGTAATTTTTTCTCAGTTTTTGTGCGTCCGCTGGGTTGAGACCTGGAGGTCACCATCTCAGTAGTCTTTTGGTGTATTTTCCACAACTGCTCCAACTTCTTTATACGAAACACATGTACTCTGTCCTATGAGGGAAAGATCAGATCATTATCTGGTACATCAGCTCCTTTATATTCAGTAATATATAGATGTGGAAATAGTTTTTAAAATAACTGTTTGAACTCCTACTTGAACGTTCTAAAATACATTGACTGTTCTAAAAAGTTCAGTGGCCCTTTTTATCTACACGAGTTTATCTCTACAAACTGAGCAAGCAAGAAAGTAAATTGTCGGGGGATATTATCAGAAAGTTTCATACTGGACCCACTTCGGGTAAACGAACAGCCACTAAACCGGTAATTTGATTTCGCGGGCCGATTGAAAGCAAGCTGGATATGACAGACCACATGCCACAAGCCACCGGCTACTTTTATCAAGATACAGACCGAGACATGTGAGATTCCGCTTTACGGGATAAAACTCGATTAATATAGAAGCTAAATCTAGTTGTACAAGGAGTTAGGAGTAGGATACACACAGCGTCGCGCACTACCGGAAACTTGGCAAGCTTGCAAAATTAGTATCTTATACACTGATACGTGTGAATGCTTCCATCAGCAACAACTGTTGCATGAAGTGGCACCATAGTATATGTTCCTACAGGGCAGTAAAATTACTCTGGCTAATATTTGTTAGCCGAGTGGATTCGACGCGCATCGCATGCCAGCACGTTCTCAGCACGTAGAGTACTAGTATACCAAGAACGGTCGACAAAACAGGCAGTGCTAGAGGCAGCGGTAAAGGATCGGACTATAATTTCTTAGTGCATTGCTCAGCATTTACGGAAGTTCAGTTCTTCTATGTTTCCGAGTTGCTGATCATTTTGGACGTAGGGAAAAGGTTTATGGAGGTCAATATCTAAAAAATCATAAACCTATTTTTTCTACTTTCTGGTTACTCCAGCTTACAGCAAAAAGAATTTATGATCCAGTAAAATTTTAAAACCAAGCATGGCTCCTATAGAGGCAGATGTCGCTAATAACGCTTGTCATGTCTGTTCATGTTCCTAAGCCGTATTTGAGTAATTTCATTTTCCAGTTTTTGCAAAAGTCGGCGATTCTCTTGATAGTAATGTTTGGGAAGGGTGTCAATATATATATATATAGGTAGTAATGTGTGAGAAGTACTGAGTCAGCCTACTTGACGCCATTCGCTCCACCCTCTACCCGATTAATCGGTATACCCATAATCAATCGTCACGTAATTAGATATCAAAAGGGAACGACAGGTATCACAAATATCGATAAATAACCATAAATCTACGTAGGACGTATAAGAAGCTCAATGTGGCTTAAGCATTGTGATCTTGGCTGAATATAGAATATTTATATTTATATGATAATTCATATAATTATAGAATATACAGTACCAGACATACGAGGGTAGACCTCGCGGTACGCTTTGTGTTACTTACAGCACCACAGAGAGACTACTCTGAAATCTAACATTTTTAAACTAGAAAGCACAATATTACTGAATACTTCGTTCTTCATTCTAGAATCTGTGTTCTCTAAAGTTTGCTCTCTGTAAATATGCCGATCATTTGTTGATGAAAAACAACTAGCTTTTACCCGCCCCCTACTCTATCTCCCTACCAAATTTTATGTTTATAGGTCAGTTTCCGAAATTGTGTGATTAATGAATTCTCTTACATATATATATTTATATATATATATATATATATTCAGCCTTCAGCTTCCCTTAAATCCGCCCAGTCGCAAAGTCCGTTTTAAGCTGACACGTCCTGTCCATATAGTTTTGAAGCGAAATTTTCATAAACATACATTCTTCTAGGCTGGCCTATTCTAGTTTCTTAAGCTTCAATAGTGTTACTTCCCACTTCATCCCTTAGTGGTATTTCCAAAAATTTCTTTGCAAGTCCTTAATTACATATATATATATATATATAACTTGAGACGTGGTCATTGTCGTCTAGACCAGTTAGGTGAAAAATTAAAGCTTCCGCCTTTTGTTGGGTACTTCGACAAAATTTAAGCAAAGAGGACTCTTTATACTTTTTTTAATTCTCTCTAGCTTTCAATGGACTTTGCCATCATCATCAGGAGCTGCAATTACAATGATAACAGTAGCAACAATAGTGTAAAATGAATTTAAATTGACTTAACTTACAGTAGTATGTGAGGATGTTGCTAATTGTTGTTTACGTATAGGTCGAGGAAAACGCCCAGTAACATGGTGAAAGCTGGATAGATGGTACAATGGTCAAAATTATATAAAATATACACAATTGTGTGACAAGAACAAGTTAAAAACAGATTAAATTTTTTTTAAAAAACATGAAAGCATTACATCGTGAAGCCACTTGATGATTGCACAATGGTGGTCATGGAATAATGAGTGAGATGAACCCTTTGACAGAAGGCCGAAGGTTGTCAATGTCTGTGTAGAAAGATGGAACGAATTGTGGGCGTGTGCCGACGTTGCCAAATCACTTCAGATGATGTGATTTTCAGAATGTTATGTAAGAAATTGTTAAACCGACCAGAGGCAGTTGAATTAACTATATTTTAATTAATTTGAGTGGAATGAAGTTTATTGGTGGAATCGACCAAGAAACAGATTCCATTTATGGTTGTGAAGAGTCAAAATTTGGGGAGATATGTAAGTTCTCCAATTTTTCGCAGTTTAGCAAATATGAGTAAATGACACTCAGTTGCTTAACATCTGTCTTTTTGTTGATACAGTTGTTATTCATGAAAATGTGGGACATTTCCAGGAATAAACGTTTGGATAGGTGTTTTTCTTTATCAAGAACTTTGATACTTGTGTAATTCAGGGCACTCTATTGTTGCTACTGTTATCATTGTAATTGCAGCTCCTGATGATGATGGCAAAGTCCATTGAAAGCTAGAGAGAATTAAAAAAAGTATAAAGAGTCCTCTTTGCTTAAATTTTGTCGAAGTACCCAACAAAAGGCGGAAGCTTTAATTTTTCGCCTATATATATATATACCGCGTGGCGCATCGAAAACGAAACAGACGCATTTACTGGCAGCTCAGTTTTTTTTTTCTGAAAAACGCTCAGACCCGTCGATTTTGTTTTCGAGGGGGACACAAGTTTGGCAAAAAATCACGTGAACACGTGCAGCCCCCTGGGCGGGGGTGACACCAACCCTAAAATCTTAATTGGGAAGGGGGTCCAGTGATACCTTATTTTAAAGGTCGATCAATTCCCTTTATAATGATGTAAAATACATGAGCTTCAGTTCAGTAGTTTTGATGATTTATTGATTTACAGCTTAAAGTAGACTTTAATAGGTACATCAGATTAGTTTGTACTACTTTCAGAAGAAATTTGACTAAAAGAATTTACTTAATAAGTAAATGCTTTTCTGGTTTGTTTATCATTTTGTTGTTGAAAATAGCTATTGGAGCGTTTTTTTGAGGTAAAAAGTTATTTCTTGAAGGATCAGGAAATATCTCGTACTTATTTTAAATACGAATTTAGTACATAGTTTGCGATTGATTTGACCAAACTTCGTTAGTAAAATAACTTGTAACGCTTTATTACATAAATTAACCATGGTATATTCCACAGCAGAAAGAGTTGAAATTATCAAAATATTTTTCGATAATAATTAGTGCGCTAATAGAACAGCAGAAATATTTAATGAGCGACATGAGAACAGTAACGTGCATCGAAAATATGTTCTTGAACTTGTAGCTAAATTTCGGGAAACTGAGTCAGTCGCCAATAAAAAACGCAACATTGAAAACCCCATAAGGAACGAAGCAATAGAAGTGGGGGTTTTAGGGCAAGTTTATGTAGATACTACGTTAAGTACCCGCAAATTGGAGACTGTGTGTGGTGTTAGTCGACGTACTGTCCAACGGATTCTAAAGGCCCATAGTTTTCATCCGTATAAAATTCACCTGGTACAAGAACTTAATGAAGACGATTTTAATCGGCGATTACAATTTTCTGAAGATATGAGTGAACGAATTATAAACGATGAACATTTTATATTCAACACTTGCTTTTCCGACGAATGTTCCTTTTTCATAAATGGCGTAGTAAATCGTCATAACTGTCGATATTGGTCCGATTCTAATCCCAGAATTTATCATGAGGTTCATACACAGCAGCCACAAAAATTAAATGTTTGGGCTGGTATTTTTGGCGATCATTTAGTTGGTCCTTTTTTCTTACCTGGAAATTTGACCGGTGAAGTGTATTTTTAATTACTGGAAGACGCCATAGATCCTGCATTAACAGCCATAATTGAAAATCAGAATGATCGGCGGTACATTGCGAATAGGTTGATGTTCCAACAGGATGGTGCCCCACCACATTAAGCATTACGTGTTCGACAATATTTAGATCAGACGTTTCCAGATCGATGGATTGGTAGAAGAGGTGTCATTGAATGGCCCCCAAGATCGCCAGGTTTATCATCTTTGGATTTCTTTATGTGGGGTCATTTAAAAAGCAAAATCTATGCTACTCAGCCAACATCATTAGAAGATCTACGATAAATAATTGTGAATGAGTGCCTTCAAATTACTCCTCTGCAAAATGTGCTGCAACGTTTTGACCAAAATCTTTATTATTGCATGGAGAGTCATTGTGGCCATTTTCAACATTTACTTACCTAACGGGTCAGTTCATTCTTCATTTTTAAATTACTTTGCTGCCAAATGTATTGATCTCCACCAATGATGGTGTATTAGTTTTATTTAAGCTTTAAATCAATAAATCCTCAAAACTACTGAACTGAAGTACATTAGTTTTATATCATTATAAAGGGAATTGAAAGACCTTTAAAATAAGGTATCACTCGACCCCCCCTTCCATTTAAGATTTTGGGGATGGTGTCACCCCCACTTAGGGGCTGCACGTGCTAACGTGATTTTTTGCCAAACTTGTGTCCCCCTCGAAAACAAAATCGACGGGTCTGAGCGTTTTTCAAAAAAAAACTGAGCTGCCAATAAACGCGTCTGTTTCGTTTTCGATGCGCCACCCTGTATATATATGTTAAAGAAACCCATATCTCTATCCCTAACTTATATTAGTTTTCCCATAGTATTTTTTACCCCGTAATTAAACCACCTCAAGCTTTATTTTCGCAACAAAAGGTAGCCTTTATCCGTCTCCAAGGTCTAATCTATAATTATCTATGCTAATATTCATTAAAATGGTTCAGCCATTTTGGCGTGAAACCACTTCGCATGGGCACTTCAAAAATCGGCGTTCGCGGTAAGAAAATTCTGAATTTTTAGTTACAGTTCTGCGTTCGCAGATCATATCGAATTGGTACAGAACTGATTCCGAATTGGTCCTGACGGTTCTCAGATTTTTGGTGAGGACTAAAAGTTCGATCCGGCTGATCATGCGCATTAGCATCGTTATGGACATTTGATATTTCATCTTCCGCTGCCTCTGTTCGGGTTTAAAGTGTTTAACCTATTCTGTGAAAATCTGTCACCTGTGCTTTTTAGTGCTTGCTGTTCCATACATATGTTTTGTGTGTTCCATCTCAAGTTCTTAAGATGTCGGACCATTTATCGTTTAGTGATGATGATTTGGAAGAACTATTGGAAGTTATTGAAGTACCGACAACACCTGGAAGCTGTCAATAGTGTCAATCGAATAGCAGCTTGGCAACAGCTCAAAATTGAGGGCATATTGGCAATAGTGTTGAATACGCAAACAGTTCCAAAGTCGTTCGCGGTAAACGAAAATCTCGAACTAGAAAATAACTGGACATGCGCATTTGTGTAATTCTGGATGGTTCAGTTTTAGTTCCGAACTGGTTCATTTTTTGACCCGCGAACGCAATTAACATAAATACGTACATAATCGTACATACAAACATACACACTTTCGCATTTATAATATCAGTAGGGATATCGCGAAACACCTCTCTCGTTCCATATCCATTAAGAGACTTCACGAAGCAATTCGACAATCAGCACATGTACGATACTGGCATGATCATTCATCATACTATTCTAGATCTTAGATATCTAATTTTCGGGTCATGCAGTCTGCATAATGTCTGCGTGCGTCTATTTCTAGACGGTTTTGCGAAATATCGCTTTCACTTGCTTCGGAATCGCGGTGCCGAATGCGACTTCAACGCACCGAGTGAAAATATGTCAAGTTTACATCGACGAGAGGCCTAGAACCGCGAGAGACGACCGACTAGTTGAACAATAGCCATGTAGTATACGGGTTAATGTGTGTAGAAGTACGGTTTGTTTGTCGGAAAGCTTTATGGAGATTCAGAGGATAATTACGAGCAATTAAAGGGTCTCTCATATCGTGTTCTTGTTCTTCTTGACAGGCCGTTGATTTGTGAAACATTACACAAATTTCTCATTGATGAAGCTTTTCGCTGCTATTGAAAATGCAACATTTACAGCCCTACACCCTCTCCCCCCTCCCCATTTTCAACATTTTTATTTTTTTAAAACTAACGTCTTTTCGTCCTTGGCGTTGTATGAAAATTTCATCAAAATCCGACTGGTACTTTCCAAGCCTCAGCGAGGTTAAGGATTAGCGGACAGGCAAACAGACAGGTCGACGAAATTGTTGTACTTGTCATTATGACATCCATAAAACATCGTCTTAGAAACTTTTCGCGATTAGTTCTTTCTCGGCAGTGGCGTGGGAAGTAATAAGAAAATGTTGGTTCTTTCTCAGAAGGGCTGTACATGCTTTCTTCCAAAAAAAGTCATGACTTTTTTGTTCCACTTAGAACAGTTACAAATAACTCATTACATACTGTATTTTATGGCACTGTCGACATGAACCACTTAAAATACATCAATAATTATTGTATCAGCCTTTACACCGATTTTTAGTTTCATTATAATCACCTATTCAGCTTTGAACGTTTTATCTCTAATCCAAAATTCACCTCGATTACAATACATCCGCCGATAAATGTGCAGTAAAAACGATCATTTTCGGTTGACAAAATCCGCAGTCTAAATAGAGCATGCAAATTTGCGAAAGAGCGAGAGAGAATAAGTATGCCAAGTAGAATGTGCTGCATGCTGCGGTCGACCTTCACGTGCTCGAACTATACTATTTTTAATTGTGTAAATATTTGAGTTATTAACTGGTCTATTTTTAGCAGCGCATTTACTACAACACGCATGCACATGCTCTGTCGATTGGCAGCTATCAGCAATTTTCTCTGACCACCGGATAATCGTTGACACTGACTGGAATGGTGGGCCACTCTTCGACCACTTCACTATTTGACCTTGTTCCGTGCTACCACTTTCTTTTCCTTGCGGCCGGTTATGTAAACTTTCGATCTGATGCTGCTACTGCTTTAAACAGAATGACACAGATATATTTCACACACATATTGGACATACAACTGGCCTAAGAAAGGGAATACTCTCCAATAAGTCATAAGCAACATTTATCCTCTTTGCTTTCCCCATCTTCTCCTTCAGTTTCATTTCCCCTGACGTTGTCTGGCATCTACCTACTAGACCTAGCAGACCTACGAAACTTCCAACATCAATGGTCCTACAGACTCTTACAGAGTCACAAAATATGTATTTTTCTGGAATCAATAAAAACTGTGTCATTCACAAATGAACTAGTTTTAGATGATTTTTATGGGACTAATATAATATTCGAGTTTTAAAAGATTAAAGCATCGAAAAACCTTCAGAATATATCAACAATAATAACAATATTAAGAACCTGAAAAACTATTTTTGAAATTGATTGCTTTTGCAAGAAATGTGGTTAATTCGATATCATTTACGCAAAACAATCATATTAATCATATTTTGTATTGCTTATTATTAAAAATTACACTTGAATATTCACTCATTGACATGTTACATGTTGTAATTTTGTATGTTTTAATTTCTTCAGGAAAAAAAGTATGTCGGAAAGACGTATGACTCAAGTGATTTTTTAAAAGACCGGTTCAATTTAAAATAACAATGACAATATTTTTTACTTTGAAAAGACCACCAAAGTTGCTAAAGCGTTAGTAAACTGGCACTTCTACGACTATTGTTCCATTCGGGGGTCCAGATGAAAATGGAGATTCATCAGTGAGACAACCACTGCATAAGTTTCAGATGTTAGATTCACTGACTTCTTGCTTATGCATTGAACGTCTATTACGCGGTATTACTTCGAAAGGAAAGAATGTAACGACTTATGTGGAATACGCTTGTACCTTTAAGAAAGCGTTTTTGGCCAAATAAAATGTTGGAAAAAATATGGCTAAATTGTTTTTGAAATCCAATCTAATTATTTACTGTCTGATAATATTTTGTATATTTTCTAATTGCACATTTTATACTTCTAAACCGCGTACTCTTAGTTATGATACTTCGCAAACAGAAAAGTAGCTGCCAAATGCATCCAGTTACTCAGCTCCCACTAGCTGATCTAGCAATGCATCAAAAGTAAATAAATACGAGTGACTCCTGGTTCCATTAATACAGAAGATATGAATGAAGTTCATATGTATTCGAGAGCTTTACTGTAAAATCTTTGTTCTGCTGATAAATCTGTATAAATAGCATCGGTGTCACTGCCTGCAATTCTGTGATCCTCGAGTATGGTGGTTCCCCGAAACTCTAATGTGATATCAATGTCACACGGTACTACACAACCCGTTCACACTTACGACGACCCATGCTTGATATGTTTTTATTTAATAACGATAACATAGATCATCCAAAGTTGCTAAGCATGTGAGAATTATAACGATAAAGTGCTGATAGATAATATTTATCCTGTGAGGCTAGCAGGATCAGATCATACTAATGGCCACACTATGATTTTTTCGACCAATGATTTTTTTCGTTTGGAACCATGCACTTATGTTTCAAGATTAAAAACTATTGTAAACTGGATTTTCATTTCAACCTTCACTTTTATCAATCATTTATAAAATCTGTATAAAAATTTGCATCTGCAACAGACTTCTCCAAGGTTCACTTTTCCAAAATGAATACTACAAAGCTACAAGTTTAACTTGCCGTTACTCTAACTATACATATTTTATATAAAATTTGCTATTCTTCAAATTGATGTCAAGTGTAAATGTATAATAAATTTAAGTAATGAAACAGCAAATTCTTGTGAAACACCAGTTGTGGGATGATTAAAGAAATGACTCTAGTAATGAAACGGTGTTACTAAGGAAGGAACTAACGTGGGCATGTTCATTCATTCATCTTCTTTCATAAGAGCCTTCCTACAATTTCAAGAATGAATATAAATTACCATTTTTGAATTTAATTTGACCGTGATATAATATTATGTTAAGGAAATTGCTCAATTTACTTTCTGACTATATTAAAGGAAAAATCCACCTCTTAAAACATAGTTTGTATTTTCTTAGAGCCTGGATACATGTTGTCTCATGACTAATTCTTTGTTAATTCAGAAGTAGCATATAAAAATTCACCGATCAGACGCTCCTGCTGAAATAAATTCGATACTATATGCAAGTAAGTCTATGAGATATATCTTGCTTTTTCCAAATTTTTTTCAGCTACTTGCTGACTGAGCTAAACAAGAATTACTACGGAACTGACGTATGTTCTAAGATATGTATTTTGATCTAGTGGCTCAAAAAAGAAAATGTTTTAGAAACATTCATTGGATAATTCTTGATTTTGTAAAGTTCCACAAAAAGAATTTCTAATTAAACAAAACGCCAGTATTACTCTGTATAATGAATATAAACATTGTGATTTATAAATGATTTTATTTGTTCTGCAGTCAAATGATGTCATTCAATATAAAATGCATGCTAAAACTGACTGCTACTTCCCTTTCTTTTCAAGATGGAGTGCGAAAAACCGAAAGGATGGGTCTCAAGCTAATCAACATGCTCTGTGGTTTCTATATTAAAAAAATGAACTTGAGGCACGCTATATTTGTCCATGTCTACACATTCTTTGAAGGTCTATCATCTAAGAAGGAAGTAGTTGCAATTAATAGGGAGTTATACCGCTCTTCTAAAGGCCATATGAACATTCCCACAGTTTGACTAAGCTGGCAGATATTCGCAGTGTCGAGTCGGTTCTTTTTGATTTGAAGGCTTTCGACACATCATCTTTCAGATCGCTTCAATATCGTCATTCCAAACGCCGTGAAATTCTAAGCGTTCCAGTGGCTTACACATCGCTACACATAGACGGAGCTTAAAGATCTTAGAACGCCGAAAGTCATAAAGTCCATAACATATATATTTTAGCTTCTCACTTTTTACTGTTAATCTAATAACATATTCCTGTTGTCGCATTTTGACAGCTTGAAAGTTTCATGCTACTTGATAAATTGGTATATTTGAAAATGACTTCCGAAACGCGTGATGTTTCAACGTACGTAACATCTATGTTTGTTGGTCTCTATCATGTAGTAGCACCGTCCCACTCCTACACACCGTTCTATGGTATTGCTTGTGCTTTATTAGGACAGTGCTGCCGGATGTTCAGAAAATTGCCAGATATGCTATACTTCAAAGTCTAATCAATCAAATCTGGTACTATATTGTAGTTAGTAGTAAAACAAATTTATACATACCTTGGTGGAGAAAAATTCTTGTCCACCTACATTGTCATTTTATTACTCATTGTACAAGCTGTGAGCCAAAAATAAACGTTGTCAACACAATAATTCTTGCTAAGGGCACGAGAACAGGGAAATGTTTTTTGGAAAGTTGTTCATCAAAGGAACAATCGTGGTGGCTAGTTCTCGATGTATTCAGCTTGATCGAGTTAAAATCACAAGCTGAAGCTGCGATCGCCTGTTAGAAAGTGCCACCACTCGGATTTTACTTTTATGAACCGTTTCAAATAATAAATATAACTTGCAGGCGTGTACAAGATCGCCCAAGTTTATTGGCAAATTGTTCTTTGACATCATATAATATATCCATCCTGAGTGCAGCTTTACATCAGCCACCATCACTTCGCATATAGGGTTTCGTCAGGATTGCAGTGTTACAAAAAGCACTGACAATTCAGAGAAAAGGAAAACATGCTTTTTCGACAACTATACGAATAGAAAACATATAAATTATAAGAAAACCACCAATGTATGTTTCACATAGGAACAATATGGAGGAACTGACGAGCATTGATCAGAATTCATAATGTCCTGTTGCACGTCACTGTTCCAAACTACCATTTTCGGAGTGCATCCTTCTATAATACAGCAGAGCACGTATCGTATAAGGACAAAGGACCTTGGGCGGTAGAATTGCTGTGGAAATATCGCATGAGAACAGTCAGGTAGAGCAAGCAGCAGCTCGCTAAGCTGAGCAACAGGAAGCTGTTCCACGATAGCGCATCATCCTTTCCATGGAACGGCATTTAGCAAAGCTTACAGACCTGGAATAGTTGGGTCACTTGCGAAAAAACCTTATACGAAAGTGATAATGAAAGACTGCGATGTTCATTTTAAAATTGATCTTTTTACATAATCCTCTTCGACTCCGACACACTTGGATCAACGTTTCTCCAACATTAGGATTCCTTCTCGCAGATGGAAGTCTGAAAAGCTGTCAAAATATTCATCTACCTTGCCAGACAGAAATTTCTTCAAATCTGGGAACAGGTCGAAGTCTGAAGGTGGCAAATCGAGAGAATCTATTCCGTCCGCAGTTCATATCTAAAATAGTATTGGGTTCTATTCGGGCATTTCCGCATCTCCAATGTTTGAATAGCTAGTTGAGCGTTGAGTCGGAAGGTTTCTGTCACTTTTTTGCTTTGGTTCTAAAGGCATAACGCACAAACCGAGCACTTGAACATATCTTCAAATAGATTTTTTAAAATCATTAACATATGGTGAAAACGTTAGACAACGCAATTGACATTATCGACTTCAGGTTGAAAATCCCACTAGAGTCGAGGATTCCGTTAATAATAACTTTTTAAACTGACAAGGTTGTCGAGTACTGTTACCATGGTTGTCTCTATATAGAGCTGGTATTTTCGGCTGTTACCGTTGTGTAACTGAGTACTTTTACCTTGGTTCGTTAGTACGTGATAAACGGGACCAGACACGTTCAGAATGACTACCTAGTTTTTTTTTACGATCCAAAATACGCAGGCAGTGGTCATTTGAATCTCATTCTAAGCATTTTAATTTTTTTATTTTTTATTATGTATGGGGTATTACAAAAAGTGTTGAAATGGATGAGGTATGTAAGCCTAACCATTGCCGAGTGATCCTACTATTATTAATCTGTATGCTTTGCTTTTGGTTGCTAGTCTGTATATTTCCACTAGATAAGGCGAAGAGAAAACTGGCCAATAAACAATAAACTTGCTGGAATAATTGCGAATTTTAAGTGCTCCGTGCTACCGTGAAGTTAACAGTTATGCACTGGAATGGCTGATGAGAGGACGCATTTGTTCATATGGTGATGTTATGTATATAGTTTAGATCTTTGTCACATAACTTTGCGTCGTCTATGATCTGGTTAATTTAAGCAGAGTGGACGGAAGCTGCTTACATCGAAAACGGCTCATTTTATCGAAATTAAACAGGTGTACATTTTTCCACATAAACCACCAGGGTTTCAAAAATATTATTTTTGGGTTATTATACAGGTTGTAAAAAATGTCAGCAGTATTATGTAAGGGTTAGTCCGTCTCTTCTAAATGAACTAATTGCTTCACATGGACACCTCAACTAAGGTTCTAACAGCTGTTAGAATATCGTTAAATTAGCGAGCGTCTTCAAACTCCTTGACTAATACAACCTGAAAAACTAGGTTCCAGCGATCTTCTAGAGCAGTGTTTCCCAAAGTGTGGGTCGCGCACCCCTGGGGGCTGGCAATGAGGTACTAGGGCGCTCACAGGAAATTTTCAAAATAAGACAAAAACACCATTTTTGTTACAACAACGCCGTTAATTAAAATTAACAACTAATTATCAAACGAAACATAAAACTAAATATTAATACCATAAGTCTAGTGGGACAGATTTCGTGCCTACAATTAATGTAGGACGCCTTTATGGCCTCCTTGATTTTGATAGTCTTTTCTCTCCTACAGAAGGGCTTAGATGTTTCTAGATTTCTACTGTTTGATGTCAGCGCCAGCGCTCTCTTATTGCGAGGCTATGTTTTTCAGGGTGATATAACAGATGATATAAACCAAAAGCATGAACAATTTGATGCAAATAGATATTTGTAACCTAACGTCCAAAGAGAGCGCTGACACGGAACAGTAGAAAACTATGAAAAACAAGGAGCCCATAAAGGCGTCCTACAATTGTATGTACGACTGACGATACGGCCCTAAAATAATTGTTCAACTTTGTGATATATTTAGTTTGAAAAAACATCAGTTACTTGTAAACTAGGCGCGCTGCTTTTGCCACTATTTTAGTTTGAGTGATAAGTACTGGAAAATAGGGTGTCGTGAACACAATGTTTTTAATAACAAGGGGTGGCGCTTTAAATAAACCTAAAAAACACTGTTCTAGAGCGTTTAGTGACGTTACAATTACAATCACGTGACTAATGATGCCTTGAGGCTTTCATCATCAGAATCTATTTGATGGTCAACTTTGTAAATTGCAAATAGCAATCATCATTTTTGACAGCAGATTAGTGGTCAGCTCAAATTTTCATGAATGAAGTCAAGCGGCCATAAGTGGTCGAACAAAGTTTACCGTCAGAAAACTACAGGAATGCCGTGGAAACTTGGCAACCGCGAATTTTTTTTCCGAAAAATGTTCCAACAGTTTTAGTAGATCAAAAGAATGATTAATTAATGTTTTCTAGAATGATCTAGTAAACTTAAGTGGCAAACCTCCGTGTTTGACAGCTGATTCGTAGTCAGATAGGAATCAATTTCCATACGGTCAAACCAGTAAGACAATCAGTAAAGGCTGAACAGTACAGAAACAATCCGGAAGCTACAAAAAATAAGATGCCATAGCACAATGTAAAAGTGTGAATAACTGTCACTGAAAAATTCTAAATAGTTCAAAATATCACCTCAGAATCGTACAATACAAGTTTTATTATTGTCTTATCATCACAACAATGGGACATTCCAATAACAACATTACATAAGAATGGATGTTTTTGTTATCGTGTGACACTTTCGACGACGCATTATTTTCATGCACCGACCGTGGTTCATTTGTTTCACGATGTTGCGCCATGGCTTGCTTCGTTTTATTCCTCGTAGGAGAAACTCATATTTAATTCGGGGGCATCCGAGTGACTCATCCTTCCAAGTAAGGAATTCCGTGTGATTTTGCTTGTATGGATAACGGGCAATCCAAATGAAACACTGAACACTCGATTTCATGGTTTTCGGTGATCTAACCGTTAACCGTTCCAGCGAAATTGCAATGTTAACAGAAACAAAATGTACGCGGGCATCTTTATTATCATTTACATGGAGGATAAAATAATACCTCCCCAGAACCAGTAAGACGGCGGTCACCTTGGACTTTAGTCATAATTTTGGAGGTTTCCTGGGATCTCAACGGAAAACATATCAGTACGCACCCAATTCAACCACGAAACGAGAGTTTTCGTTGCACTGTGCCCAAGTCTGAAGCAAAACTTGATACCACACCGCTGTTCGACGTTGAGGTCACTCATCAGAATAAAAAAACACTACGGACGATCAAACGACTCGAGCGAGTTCAAACTTGTACTGAAGGCGGATCGCATGTTCCCCTGTCCCCCCTCCAAGCCCGGCGCCTCCAGTTTTTACAGTTCGAACGTTACGTTGCCAGTCTCATCACTTAATTTACAGATCTCGTATCTACGTATGTAACTTAAAAAACGGCTCGATGGTTTTTGACATATGAAACGTTATCGGCTTATTAAAATTTGATACAAACAAAATGGCAAATTTTGATAAAAATGATCAACCTCAAAACACTTATTAACGACTGGATTTTGACTTATGAGGTGTTATATTCGACTTAGCAGTGCGAGTGACACTGGCTATATTAAAATTAACTAAATTCACAATGATGGATTTTAAACGAAAATCTGAAATTTGAAATATCAATTTCACAGGGTACAGCTTAAAAGACGTGATGGACTTAGATTCGTCTTTATCAACAATCAATTCTTTTTACTATTGTAGTCGAGTTTTTTGTCTTTTTAAAAAATGTACTTATCGTGCTTCAAGTTATAAATTTATTATGTACATGTGTTTATGGGTACAGAGAATAGGCGATCAGCAGACAGTTGACCTAGACGAGACTAGTCTCAAGTTCAGCTGGTTGTCAGTGCTGAATGGAGGTCACTTGGCATTGTTTAGATACTTTTAATTTATAATTCTGTTTTAATAGTGCAAGCTACTTAATTGGAATTACAAGGCAAATTAACTAAAGTAATAATTGTTTCAACTACTTTAGGAACAGCGGTACTACATGACATTTTTTAAATATTTATAATATTTATCTTTTCCAGAAAACTGTCTTTGCGTATAAGCTACAAAATTTGCTGTGACAGCCTAAGCGCTATGAAGATTCGATTCAAAAATGCACGTTTTTGTACGAGATGAACGAACTTACGCGGTGCGGGATGAAGGCGTCCAGTAAAACAATCTGAAAATGCCCATAAAGCATCAGCAGTATCTTGAAGCATCCACCGTAAACGACATATCGTCAAACTCATTATTGCTATTGGAATATGTCATTTTTGTTTTTTCCAAATTCGGTTTTTCAATAAATTGCTCGATTTGCCTGCAACGCGTCCGGATAGTGACACGCGTTTCATGTCTTCAAATAATGATCTAGAGACGAGGCTGGATTTGGCATCGCGGATTTTTTCGAAATCTAATATCCCGGTTCTCTTGATAGGTCAGACTAGGAAAATTTGCTCATTTGTAGGCGAACTTTACGTTGTGGAACGGAAAGCCTCAACTTGCGAATACTGTATATATAGGACATATGAAAGTAGAGTAAGCGGGCTGGCAAACAATCTGACTTAACGCTGACCGCGAGCTACAATCAAGTCGGCACTACTCAATCGGACATTCGCTAGCGATGTTTTTATCTCACTATGATTATTATACGTATAAAATCACCACAATGTCTATAAACATCAGATTTGCTCTCAGAAACCTACTCAAATTTATTTTTATAACGTTATTTCGGCAACAAAGTAATTATCCATCCAATCTTTTTTTATCGAGTCACAGGCATATACATACACATAGCTCCTCCGATTATAAGTATTTATAAAAACGTTGCTTGACCCACATACCCGACACCATTTCAACAGTGGCATTCTCGTAACCTACAAAAAGCAACCGAATGAACGGCAGTTGGTTACTAACAGTTGTTGTTTTATACGTAAAATACATAAAAATCAACACCGTGGCAATCGCTTTAAAAGCGAAAGTGCTTTATTTTTAATATCTACGCATTCTCCTTTGAATGCTCCGAAATTAGAAGCGATTTGAGGATTTTTATGGGATGTAGAGTTTATTTGTTGTCAATTTATTTTTACTTGATGGTTATATGATGATACTAATAGAATCTGAAAGGCGCATTAATGTCAATGCCATGTACATCCAAGTAGTTTTATGTCCATTTAACAGTTTTGTAATCAGTTTTTTTTTGTTTGGGTCGATACTATCATCCATAATAACATGTAGTGAGGAGTGGGGAACATTTTGGAAACGTAATAGAATTTCTTAGAAAATCATAGCCATAAAAATTATGAAAATGATGAAGTGAAAGTGTCTGAAATGGAGTAGAACCATGAATAGTATTAAAATATTATACTTATTTTCCAAAACATAACTGAAATTGAAGTCTAATTGAATTGAAATACAGCACTGATGATGTTTTTTTGAGCTACGCAATGTGTATTATACCGTTCAGCTTAAACATGATACATTATTTTCAGGCATAATGGAACGAATGTGTAATTTTTATGTTGTTTGATAGCATTATTTAGAAGATAGTAGTACATGTTATTGGACCACTCATGCATGTAGAACTGTTGTATCAAGTATCTAGTGTTACATAAATATGTATGTATGAATATCCAACTGACAAATTATTATTGCATTTTGCCGAACTGCCAACAATAGTTTCTGCCTTTATTTAAAGTATTTACGTAACGTGAGGGAATAATAGAGATATAATCATGAATAGGGCTGGTAAACTGCATTTTCCGAGCAAATCAACATTATTGTCTTTAGAAGCTCACTTTGATAGTTGATAAAATGATATTAAAAGTTATCTAAAACTGAGATAAGTAATATAAAAGAAAGTTACCTTGCGAATTATCAATTACAATGCGCTCCTTCCAATTCCAGTTTAGAAATTTACAGGTTGCTATGGTATTTTCCTTTTAATAATTGACCTGTTTCGGGAATATTCATATATATATATAACTTGAGACGTGGTCATTGTCGTCTAGACCAGTTAGGTGAAAAATTAAAGCTTCCGCCTTTTGTTGGGTACTTCGACAAAATTTAAGCAAAGAGGACTCTTTATACTTTTTTTAATTCTCTCTAGCTTTCAATGGACTTTGCCATCATCATCAGGAGAGTAGTATGTGAGAATGTTGCTAATTGTTGTTTACGTATAGGATGAGGGAAACGTCCAGTAACATGGTGAGAGCTGGATAGATTGTACAATGGTCAAAATTATATAAAATATGACAAGAACAAGTTAAAAACAGATTAAAAATTATTTAAAAAACATTAGAGCATTACATCGTGAAGCCACTTGCAATCATCAAGTGGCTTCACGATGTAATGCTCTAATGTTTTTTAAATAATTTTTAATCTGTTTTTAACTTGTTCTTGTCATATTTTATATAATTTTGACCATTGTACAATCTATCCAGCTCTCACCATGTTACTGGACGTTTCCCTCATCCTATACGTAAACAACAATTAGCAACATTCTCACATACTACTCTCCTGATGATGATGGCAAAGTCCATTGAAAGCTAGAGAGAATTAAAAAAAGTATAAAGAGTCCTCTTTGCTTAAATTTTGTCGAAGTACCCAACAAAAGGCGGAAGCTTTAATTTTTCACATATATATATATATATATATATATATATATATATATGTATATATGAACAGAAATCGAGATAACGAATTATGGAAACATGAAATCAGCGACTACACAGCTTGGGCCCTAAAGACGGATGCGAGAGCCATCGCGTGACGTCACGGCTGAACATGAGCGCGGTGAACTGCAGCGTGCCAGATAAAAAATGCCATAACTTCCTCAAATCTCAAGATATAGGAATCATTGTTGTAAATCTAACAGAATTTCCTACTACAGGAAACGTCCTAATTCAGAAAGGCTCGTAATGTCATCGCTATATTACACGGTTCATTCATTCATTAGATCTAAATGTAACCCGACCCAATAAGTGGGACCCCCACCCACGTTTTTTTTTCCAGCCCATGTGCGCTCTGCAACAGAGCTGGAGCATCATTCGCCGTACCGTGATCCCGTGCTCTAAAAATACACCAAGCCACTGCATGAGGCATGATTTATTAATTGAGACTGATCTGCCTAATGTAGTTCGCAGCTTTCGTTTCTCGACTGTGTCTTCTGGAACGCGCTCTTAATGAATGACACCGTCTCGTAACGCCTTCTTTCACAGGTGCGTGCTGGTAATCCAAATTATGAACATTGGCAGACTGAGAAAATGGCGTCAGCTAGGTCGACACACACACGAACATCAGTTCATAAAGGACTATGTTTACACCGCTCAGATAAAACGACGAACATGCATAACAAAAAAATTAAATGGATCAAGTCAGTCTAACACCTCTCATTTTCGATATTTTTTGAGATTACATTACTCCCTCGCCAATGGTGTAGGAAGTAAATTAAACGGAGTATGACACGGTCGATGAAGATACAGTATGAAATGATGTAGGGGCAATCCCAACTCTCACATCATAGTAACTGCAAAACATTTTCAAGATATTAGTTATATTTAGTCACAATCTATTGAAATGCCCAGAATATTAAAGGTATTAACACGTTTCTGTGACATTTGAACGAAATTTTCCTGAGTTTTGACACCCATCTTCCAATTATTTTGATCACATCAGCAGCAACAATGTAGATTGCTATGACAGAGATTAATAGAAATGTTGTGTTTTACTTAAACATCGCTCCAGAGTCATCAATAAAACCGATTTGTAAGTTGTATTATGGAGGTGTCATGTTCCATACAAAACCCGACATCGTTCGCACACAGTCGAAAGCACCATCAGCGTGGACGAAATGCTTGGAAGCGCACATTCCACTGTCGATGAAATTGATACAAAGTCTCGGCTGCAGTGTGTAACAAGCGGCGTTGCCAAATTATTTTCATTTTCATTCACCGCTCATTAGTAGGAAAATATTACAGATCTTCAAAAACAATGTCTGGCCTTGTGCAAGAGCAAGAGCAATTTTGAGTATTGCAATGATTCGGAAAAATAAATTTCATGAAACGAGATGAAACAGTACGTAAAAATGTACCAATACGAGAAAAATAAAATCTTTTCTTGTTTTTTCATCCCGATAAAACTTTTTTTTGCCGGGATATGAACAAATTTGTCCGTTGTTTTGAGCGTGATGCGGCATTATACGAAATCTCGCAACCGTTAACCCTTACTCAAACATCTCTGCTCTTGGGTAAAACCTAAAAAAATTAGATAAATATTGTAAAACAAAATTCCAGACTTTTTCTGAACATAATGAAAAATATGTTTACATTCATATTAATACACAATACGCTAATAGTTTTAGAACATTATTGTTTCAGATGGGATGGTCGATTTTTGCTCTTAGCGTTATTAATTAACCACCATGCCGAATTTCAACCTGTCATTAGGATTTATTTTTTTTAAACAGGGGAAGGACGGGGACGTCACACGGACTCATGCGGGGGAACACCAGTGCATGTGACATGCACACATTATGGCTCCGTCTTAGAGATCTGTTGGGTGGTACCTCCACGCTCGACAGTCTGAGACCCTCTATCACCTACACAATATCTATAGCCAAGAGAAAAATTATATTGGATCAGAAAAATAGTTTCCCAGAGTACTATTCTATATAGGTCTTCGAAAAGACTGGAAAATCAACAATGATACTATAATTGAATCAACCTGTGAACTAGCTGTTTGCATAATCTTTATTTTTGACTTCAGGAATTTTTGAAGAATCATCACCAAAGTACTTTGTTCCTTAGCAACCGTGTCATGAACATGTATTTCTCAACTAAAAATGTTCACCGCAATAAAAAGACGCTGAAATTGCAGACCAGCAGCTAATACAAATTAACTTGATTCTATGTAATTCCCAATGCTGTGGAAGAAAAATGTCTTGTCGCCGTGGGAAATTGTATGCCACCGTATGTTGTATTTCTGCGAGTGTGCGTTTGATAACACGTACTTACCGACTTACGTTGGAAATAATTACAAGTGTAATTCCAGTGGGTTGCGTCAGCCTAAAGGGGTCAATAATGTTTTCCACTCTGAATTGCAGGTCAACGCAGTAGTGGAAAAGTTGACTGACGCGGTCAATTTAGAATTCGTTCAATAGAATAGAAAAGGCTTTAAGCTACTTCATGCAGTAATAAATATTATTTCCAAAAAAGGTTTTAAATTTACAAAGTGGTAGACACATCAAACCAAAATAGTATCTCCGAAGTTTTTTTTAAATACTAACATTACTAAATGGATTAACAAGATAGATTGGTCTACATTTTTAGACCTCCAACAAACATTGACTTTTTTCTACACCCTCAGATTTAAATCTTTGTATATGGAAATTTTCCTTTAATTTAACATCGTAACATTGCACTACAAACTTCTTTTTTAGAAACTGTTCAAGATAAGATTGAGCCTGAAATTTGCTGTATTGTATGTTCAAAAATATGCAATGTCTAGCATTTATTCTGTATAAATATAAATAAATAAAATCCGCATACATATATTTAATAGAATTTGTAACCTTTGTGTCTGATGCACAATAAGTAAAATGAAAAATTATTATGCCCTAGGGACATAGATTGTCACAAATTCTACGAAAATACCCGATCTGGTTGCCTAATTTCCGACACATATAATCAGCTTGTTTGATTAATGTTAGTTGCTGATCTGTTATAATTCCTAACTATCTAGGAGTCCATATAGTTTATGCTACAGACCGAAAAGAGCGGGAGTAATTTAAGTTATTGAATTGACGCGGACTTAAAGTGTACCTACCATCTATTCAACGTTCAGGCGAGACGCTCAATGTGTTCCACACTTCTTCCAGGGCTTGTACCTCTCACTTTTCTTTCCCTCTTTCCATACATATGATAAAATATAAACAAGGCAGATTCATTTTTGCAGTCATCCAAATAGTATACTATCAATGATTACAGTTACATTCTATGTTTGTAAATAAACTATTTTATTGATCTTAAAAATGACCTTAACTTTTTTAGCACAAATTTCTTTTTTTTCAGACTATGTAGCCGGAGGGGAGCTGTTCACTCACTTATACCAAAGAGACCATTTCACAGAAGACGAAGTTAGGATATACATAGGGGAAATAATTTTAGCACTAGAACGTTTACATTCGGTAAGTAATTCACACTTTTTCAGCATTTTCACTAATGAACGTAGGAAATATCACATATTTATTTATAATAGCTGAAAGAATCATATTAGATAAGCTCCAGTCATTTGCTTTCGAAAATGACCTTATCCCTAAGAATCAGCATGGATTTCTCCCTGGTCGATCAATAATGACCAACCTTCTCCACTCTCTCAACGATTGGACTCAGTATCTGGACACAAAGACTCCTGTTGATATAATCTACTTAGATTTTTCTAGGGCTTTCGATCGCGTACCACATAGAAGGCTTCTGTTTAAGTTGGAATGTATGGGAATAAGAGGCGAGTTGTTACTGTGGATTAAGGCTTTTCTCACCGGGAGGACTTTCTCTGTGCGCGTCAGTGATAGCCAGTCTCACCTTCATCATGTAGCAAGTGGAGTTCCTCAAGGCTCTGTCTTGGGGCCAGTGCTGTTCCTTCTGTATACAAGTGACCTGCCCGCATTGATTTCCTCCACATGTTCAGCTTATGCCGACGACACCAAGATTTACAATACTGTCGTAAATTCTGCTATGCTTCAACGAGATCTTGATATTGTTTGTCAATGGTCAGTCAGTTGGCTTTTACCCTTAAATCTAACTAAGTGTTGTGTCCTTCACCTCGGGAAGACAAATCCGCGATTTACATACAAGATCTCTGACCACAACATCGAAGCAGTTTCGAGCCACACTGATCTGGGCGTTGTAGTCAACGATCGTCTTTCCTGGTCAGAGCATATTCACCACGTTACATCAAAAGCCAAGAAACTTCTATATATGCTGGAGAGGTCTTTCAAAGGATCCGATGTCAACACTTGCGCCTACATTTACAAGGCATTCGTGAGGCCAATTCTTGAATTCGCTGGCCCGGTATGGGACACTGTGCTTCTGCGCGATAGAAATCTCGTCGAATCGGTACAGCGTCGGGCTACTCGTATCCCTTTTGGAGCACGAAGACCAAGCTATGAAGATCGCCTTGAATTATTCAACCTGACCTCATTCTCTGAGCGAAGACTTCGTGGCGATCTTATAGTTACGTTCAGGATACTTCATGGTTTGATGGGCACCAACCTCATGCATCTATACCATCTGTCGCGCAGCAATCTACGCGGACACAGCTTCAAACTGCATAAGGAGCCATTTAAAACAACAGTCCGACAGTGGTTTCTTCCCAACCGCATACTCAACACCTGGAATAGTTTACCTGAAAGTGTGGTTGGTGCTACTTCAGTTAATAGCTTCAAAGTGCAGTATGATAGCTGGAGGAGTGTACAAACTTTATAGCTATGAACTGTATTTTTTTATTTTTTTCTATTTGATGTATTTGTGTTACGTGTCCGCACACTATATTTACTGCATGAGCTTATAGTACTGTGTACTCTGCTCATCTCAATTATCATAATAATAATAATAATAATAATTTTTATGAATTATTGTCAGAATAGGAAAAACTCAAATAAATTATCGTTCTCGGGTCCTCTTTTAAACACTCTGTTCAAGACGGAATCTAGCTGCTGATTTAATGACGCCTTTGTTCAACAATATGTCTGAGTATTCTTAATGCTTTTCGTCTAATTATTTCATGGGATGTATATAGGTGAATGAAAAAGAATATGTTATCAATTGTTTTGTCAAAAAATGCATTTTTCGTGCATTTTTATGCTTTTTTTTCTACAATCATAGCATGTTAAAAAGTAATAATACAGCTGAAAATATTCCACTTTTATAGTAGATTAGAGGGAAAAGCAAATAAATAAGAAAAATGTATTTACTCGCTCTCTACTATAAAAGTTGATGATTTTTGAACAATTCCAGAGCTGTAATATTATTTATTAACAAGTTACGATCGTAGAAATAATAATGCATAAAAAATGCACTTTTCGACACAAAAGTGAGAAATTGTTATTTTTCGGTCATCTCTATACACAACATGAAACAATCAGACGAAAAATCGATCGATAAGTTCTAAACTCATGAAACCAGATGCTGAGTTCATCTGGATTCATCAAACGTGAAATCGTAATAATGATCTAGACTGGCTCTTTGACATTGGTTTCCCAATAGATAGTGCTGAGGCTAGTACTGAGTTAAGCTAAGCCTGTTTCACTCTAATCATTCGGAAGGTGATGATTAAAAGTGAAGCATACTTCAATTTGCCTAGACCACTTTCTTGTAGCGGTATAAGATTTCATAATTTTTCTTTCACTCTTCACCTAATCCAAGATCTCTCACTTTATGTGAGCAATAAAATCGTCACCCAAGGCTATACCAGTGTCTATCATCAGTTTCACAAGTGCTACTGTGCTCATATATCTGTGATGCCCTGAAGTACCTGCTTTGATGCCCTGGAGCGTGGAAAGCCTACTGCAGAGCGCTGGTTATGAGCCCCATAAAATAATACGATCCTAACGCGGATAAATGGCTGATTATAACGAAAACTTCGTTTATGAAATGCAAACGACGGATAAACACTCTCGCCTGCCGATGATTTTCGCTTATTTAATGGCTATTATGTGTAATAGAACAGAGGATTTCTCCTAACTATACGCTATCTACTAGTAAACGTTTTACCATGGAGGCTGTAAATTTTTCAGGGTTCTTATCACGACTATGTGGAACTGTATAGTCGCACAAGATTACAACTGTTCGGAAACAGCTATTTTTAGAACTGGAATGAGGCTTGTGGCTTAGTGAACCAAAAAAAAATATTACCTGGAATCCACGACTTTTTGTATTAGTGGCGCAATGAAGCCATGGTAGCCCATGGCTAACTATATTAATTTCCAGTTAGGATACCATCACCTACTATACAATCCATACTTCCTAGCCTATTTCTATCAATATATTCTCAAAAGCACCTTATCTAGGTATATTATCGCAGCTGAAAAATTCTTCACAAGTTTTCCCAGCATCTTTATCTCAAATGTTTAGCCTCCTTGCTGATTTTCTGGCTAGCCTGGGACCAGGGACTTCTGCATCGGTCCCAAACCTATGCTGGGTATAAGCAGACGCCAGGTCAGCGCCGCAATGAATGGGCTTATATGGGCCTGGGAAAAGTGTTGCAGGTCATGAGGTTCATGGCGCGACCCGACAAACGTCGGTCGCGCTGGCTACTGGACAAAGGTCGAGAATCCTTCAATCTTTTGGTATCGGTTCTCACAGGCCACTTTAGACTGCACACTGCACATTCACTGTTCCCCTCTAAGAGTGAAAAGGTATTCTATCTGCCTCACGTGCTGGGAGGAGGACGAGAGTGCGTTCTACTTTGTAGCCTTTTGCGCCGTATATTGCATAACGACCAAAATATTTGGTGGCATGAGTTTCGTGGTGATGTCACATACTCAGCGGAGGGTCGGACATGCTGACCTTTTTTAGGAAATCAAGAAGGTTCGATAGATGAAAGTGTATAAACATGTGGAGTAGAGTGTTGTTACACTTCGGCAAAAAGGGCCAAAGGCGAGCTACTTACCAGGCTGTGGCTCCTCACTACTACTACTACTACTTCAGCCTCCCTTGCGTACGTAACATTGTAACGTAATAGAGAGTGAAATTTCGTAAAATCGTCCATTTTATGAATTTACTAGTTTGAATTGACCATTATTTCCACCTCAAGCGGTACAAGTTACTAGTTTGAACAAAACAATTCCACGAAAAGTTCGACGACAGCCGAAAAACCTTGATAAACCGTCTTTATCGCTTTTTGTAGCGAACTACGTCAAGTTGCCGTTATCACAACAAACGCAAGTAATTTCAACGAAAAACAAAAGTGAAGTTTGCTTTTATATGCTGCGATATAGATCACAAAATTGTGATATTTACTTAAACCGAATAGAACAAAGGTTTTGATACTCTAAGACGCACATCCTATATATAAACCAAGTGCATGTTTGAAAGTGTGATTCAATCTTCAGTGCATAATCATCGTCTTTCATTATTATCAACAAAACATTGCAGTTTTATGCAGATCAGATGCAGTAATGTAGGTTATCTGAGAAGGCTCGTTGTTTACTTCTGAAATATCGTTAATATGATTGTGGAGTGGGCATTTACTTTGTGCGTAACGTTAGCGCCACCCAGCGGAGGTCAGTTGGAAATATTTTTGTTTGATACGTGCAATACGAAAATAAACTTATATTAGTGAAATTAACAAATAAGTCGATTTGAGATCAGGGACAATTTGATTGACCCCTAGCCCTGATTTTACTTTTGCTTTTGTCTAAGCTAATTTTCTGTCCTCAACATTTGCATATGTTCCATTTGTTGGTCTGATGATGATTGAATAAGAAAATTATAGACATTTTATCAGACCATTTTTTGTCGCTACGCTTGCTAGACATCAGAACCCGTCGTCCTTAGGGTTTAACTCCTTAAAACCATGTACACGTGGCTACTAGTGAGAGGCGCAGGATTCTGGCAAGAGTTGCAAAATTATGCTATAGGGAACGCTTATAAATAGCAAGACCTTGAGAAAAAGAAATATTGGCAGCTAATGCTAAGAAGTCAATGAAAACTGGTGTTGCGCGTGATATACGCTTACACTACTGGTGGTGGCTGGTATCCCGCCAATGGATTTGCTGTTTGAAGCGAGATGCGCGCTCTATAAAAGCTTGATTGACAAGGCAGCGGTTCGGATACATTACTATACTCAACTGTTCCTTACAGTACATGGTTGTTTTGACTGCTACCTGAAGAGGCTAGGAAAGAGAAAGAACGCGAACGAAGAGGAGGATATCACTGCTAATCTACTCGAGGTAGTAGATGGGTTGACTACCAGAGACTTGATGCTCAACGAAATGCTCACTGCTGACTGAAAGTAGTTGCAAAAACTAGTCATGTAAGCGGGAGCAAATGGGTTGACATTCAACCAACAGTGAGGCGGATGATGCTAAGCAAGATACAGGATAACAAGAACAGAGCGAAAACAGCTTTCAACTTATGCTGGGTTGTACATGTACATAGATGCTTGTGTATATGTATATGTACAACCCATGTATGAGAATAAGATGCCTAAATACCTCTGGTATGAAAACTTGAGGCAACGCTACCCATCATGACGAAATACTGCTAGCATTAACGCAGAGGGATATATGTAACAAACGAATGGGGGTTTTAGTGAGTGTGCCGCTTCTGAAGAATCTCATACTTCGGGCAGTCCTGCGCACAACATGGAATCATATTAAAAGCCCCACCAACAACCTTAGGTTCTATCTATTAAAATGACGAGACTCCGTTCTGCAAAATGTGATTCAAACAAAAAGTATCATGTACCTACCTGTTTCCATTGCATATACATTTTGCCCAATATTTTCTTCACTTTGTACTTGCACGTGCTTAAAATAAAATTATACTGCCTCCTTTCAGCGAGTATGATCGCCGTTGAAGGTTACTTCCTACTACCTTTTCAAAGTAAGCCATTTGATTCACGGGTGAATCTGGCAATAACATCACATTATAAAACTCCTCACAACGATATAAAAAGTGGAATTCTCAATTTGCATTATTGTCTTACATGTCGTACGAAGAACCTCAGATTGCTTTTAATCAACAGATCGGCAAACTATTTCTTAATTAGCACCATGCTCCAAATGAGCTTCAAAATGTTCAAAAATGTATCGTCTCAAAAATCTCATGTCTCATCCTATAGGAATTTGAGTCATAACCTCATATTTTCGTTGCACGTATAGAAATTGCACGGGTATGATCTCATGATCATCGTTTGAAGGCTGAGTAATTTTTTACGCTCCTTTTCAAAGTAAACGGTTTGATTCACGTTTAAATCTGGCAGTTAACGTCACGCTGATGCACGAGCCGCATTGGCAAAACAGCAAGTCGTTCCTTCAAGTCGTCGCTAAGGTCTTTGACCATCTCCTTTATTTTTGTCAATAATAATCGCACGATGCTCTGCGTTTTTGTTTTCGCCGCCGTCTCGCCAAAATAGAAGACCTTGTGCGGGGAAAATCGTTGCACTTTTCTATCCGGGAAAACTGTTTTCCGAATGCGCAGTCTTCAAACAAAGGACTGTGCTACAGTATTTGAATGTTTTGTTTCTTCGATGCAGATCTGTAATGAGGCTATATATATATATTATGTTTCTGGGTAACTTACTACAAAGTGTAACATACTGATGTGAAAATATGCAACTCTTTTGGAATTGTGATGTATTTGAAATATTTCTGGGTGTGGTTTTTTTTCTGCTAGGTTTATAGCCCGCGTATTTGTGTGTTTTACTCCATTTCTCTAAGGCCGTTTCCTGATTTGTCGGTGTGGTATCGGTACGGGCGGCGGTATGCTCGGTATACGCGGTACCGAAAACTTACGGAGCGCCTATATTTCAATGAGTCCTTTCTGATTAGCGCGGATTGTGCGGAAGCGGGGAGGGATCCGATCGGTTTACCGCGTCTCGGCACGCTCGTCCAGGCGGCGCTCGGGATTCACCGCAAGTATACGCACATGCACTGCAAAATGGCGACAATACCTTTAACTTTAGTACTGGATATTGAAAAGGATCCTGTGTTGTTTAATTATTGGATTCAAAAGCTGTTGATATGTTTCTTTTGACATTCTATACATAGATAAAAATTTTGTATCATCATGTGAAAGTTATTTTGCTGCAACAAATAGTCGACAGTTAATATTATTTTCGATGTAAGGATGACGTCAATAAGTTTTTCTTTATTTACGTACGCGGAGATACAAATAACACGCCAAAATATCATCATCTCGAACTCGAAGACGACATCTCGCCACAAAACAAGCCGCACTACAGAATTTCATAACGAAAATATACCGACTAATGCGTAGATGGGAGCAATGCGGTATTGATTCGGTAACAGCCGCCGCACCGATACCGCACTGACAAATCATTAAACGGCCAAAATGTCAAGTGACTGTCAGGTAATGTAAATCGCATAGTTTATTAAATACACGCAAGCCAATCATCTGTAACTATTTACTCGAATTCCATGGACCACCCTGTAACGTGGCAGAAACCATGTTGCGGCACCGAAATCCAAGCAAGCAACAGAAAATGAGATGAGGCGAGATGCGGGCAAGATGAAACCGCCAGGTGTCCCTTCGTAAGCCCCGAATGGAGGGCGTCAGGTTTTTCGTCTTTCGCACGCAACGCCTTTATGTACCAATGCCCTAAGGGCCATTGCTCTGAGGGACAGATGGTGTATCTCTATGCTTGGATATCAGTAACATTCTACCCGAGAAAACATCGGCATTTTGTATGGTTGGAGATGTGAATGAGAAGCGATAAATCAAGGGGCTATATTATTTCGTTAAGGTAGTTCCTGATGTATCCTCTGTGATACTGTACACACTGTACACTACCGTGTAACAAACAGTGATTGAAATCGCGCAATTTAGTGGTAGTCAGTTTTGTAGCAAAGCGAACAAACCGAATATTTTCATTATCATTACGTATTTGGTCGACTGTTTTGACTTGTGTCATTTGAAGCGATTTGATTAGTTGACTCGGTCAGCGAAGCTACATATTCCACCACATATAGATTATACATTAGTATAATGTATATGTACGGCCAAGCAAATAAAAACCTAGTGTTAGTTCTGCGATCTGTTGTTATCAGCACCATCTGCCTCACTATTGGTTGAGTGTCAACCCATTGGCGTCGCTTACAAAATTGTCAGCTGTGAGCATCTCAGAGCCAAACATGATGCTTTCGTTTGTCTGACCAAAAAGACAGTCAACCATGGACAGCTGATTCGTGCTTCTTGACTACTCTTCAGCATGGTCTAGGCTTGATCTTTTATTTCTGGACGAATGAACGAAGCCATCGCAACTAGCTTCTATACCGGAGGTACGGTCTATCGAAATAATACAGCGCAAAGCGCTATCTCGTCCAGCATCAATTCCAGCTCTCTGTTAGTCAACCCATCATCTACCACATTGGAGTAGATGATTAGGAATATCCTCCTCGCAATATCTGGTCAACCATGTCCTATGAGGAGATGTGCATCTTTTTTCTCAAGACCATGACATAACCAGCAGGGATGCAACGACTATCGGAATCCTACTTAACATAATGTAATTAATATAAGCTGCCATAACGCAAACAATTTCGTCAGTCATTCTTGCCTGATTTTGTACCCTTGATGAGAAATTCTGACAACTGAGTGTGACTGCTCATTGCAAACAATATGCCTGGCCTTATGCTACATTGATAGATGGGCTATCGTTTCCATACTAATAGCCAAATATAGCTACAAAAATATTACTCATCTCGATATTCCAAAGCGGTGGAAGGTCAGACACTTGAGGCACAACCTAACTCCAAATTTTGCTGAGAACTAATCATATGAACAATTCCATATGACACATAGAATAATAATGGTCTAACTCCTCAGACGTCCCAGTATTGTCCTGAATGCATGATTATACCATGTTTACAGTGAACTATATTGAATTCAAATCAGAATAAGAGTATAATGACGCCATCTATTGACCGGAGATTCAAACAAGGACTTAGACTAGCTTTATACTGATAGATCTAGGTAGATGGGTACCTTTTCCAATATAGCATTCCTATGTTTTGTATAACTGTTACAATTTTATACTTTTAACTCATAAAATATTGAATATCCTTCACTTATATACGTTATATACATCATATTTTTATACACCTAAATTTTTGAACTTCTAAGGTATCAAATGTATTTATGGTTTTTGTATTGATTTTTTTTGTTAAGTGGCAGAGTAGCATTATGCTAAACTTCGGCCCCTAAATACAGACGATTTATTATTATTATTTTATGTAAATGGCGCGAATTATCAAAGGAGTGTATTTAGACCATTATTTATGTGCCTCATTTGTAGTTTCATTCAGCGACCAGAAAAAAATGGGGTATTATCAGCATGAAAACCACGGGATGAGTTTCAGTTGTTACATTAACTAAAATTTTCGCAAAGTGTCACGTCCAAATTCCTTCCAAATAAATTGAATTTGAATACACGCACTTCCAATTCTAACCTTTCCGCCTTACATACATATATCCACGCGCATAAACATACTTCCTACTTTCGCTTGCATAATATAAATGCTGAAATAAAAATGGCGTCCTTGACTAAACCGCGCGTGTGGAGCCAGTGCTATAACAGCAGATCCGAGCAATTAAAAAGACAATTACGGTGAAAAGAAAGCTATGCTGCTGCTTTATGGGGGAATTTGAAATTCGAGTGCGGCGAGAGAATGCGTTAAAGAACCATAATATTGAAACGTGTATAGAACGAGTGAGAAAAGGATTGTTTACATGGATTACATTAGCTTAGAAAGTGGATCATAAGAAATTACCTAATACTTGTGGTATTTTATTATTAAACTGGAAAAGCCGCGAAGGCAACGCCTAAATACATAAGTAGCACGTCACGGAGCGGTCTTATCGGCGAGTTCTGGAGTTCAACAGAGTCAGAAATGGAAGCAGAAGCCCGGCAACCTTGTCCAAAACACCTCAGGAGATCAAAATCTGTTGGAATAAGAATAGAAAAACGTCAGGTTGCCATCTGCCTATCGATGACAGAAGAACGTCCAATGAGGTGCCTTACCTAGGCGAGGTTATGTGTAGAAAAGCAATCCCTATCCTAAACAGATATCTCGTCTTATTTTCAAAATTGTGTGTTACATGGTACAATTTCTAGGAAATACTAGTAACCTTGTAATAAGACGAAATGCTCACAAAAGTTTCATCAGAACGTTATGCGATTATAAACCTTGAAATTCAGATAAGCTGCATTTGCTTAGAATCAAGTCTGTCATTAAAGTGTAAAAATAAATAAAATAAAATATTCATTTTTAACTGTTAATAAAACGAACTAAAAATGAAAAAAAATCCGATTGAAAATATGCCGTGGTATACCTCTTATCCATTAATCGATAATTTTGATAAATCTTCAGTTAATTCGCTAAATAAAAGCTTGATTAAAAATGCATTTTTTTTCTTCTTTTAGTATTTATGATATCAAATAACAAATAATTTCTATCTAGTTTAAAACTATTTTGTTTCATGTATATTATAAACTTTCTATCGATAGAAATCATATGTCAACTTACTTGTATCTGTTAAATATCCTTGTTGAATTGACGGAAGAAATAAGGCGTACCTATATTTTAGCTAACTATCAATATTAAAACGCTGTGTATTTTTTACCTAGTAGTCCACTAACTTAATCAACAGATCAAGGAGAATCAATTGAGTTCCAATTCCTTGGATTTCATTCGTCAGATCAGATCCATGTCATAATAATATTGCAGTGTCATATTAGACGTCCGCCATATTGGATAAAATAAAATATAACTAGCTCACCTACGTTCCGTTTTATATACTTACTATAAATAAGAATATTGGTCACATTTTTAATTCTTAAAAACATTTTATTTTTATTTAATAATGCTTAAATGAACATTATTTCACCTGTTTCAAGAAATATGTATATCAATTTTTTCTTTTGTCTGGACTCTTTAGCCTTGATTCAACCGCAGCAAAGGTAACTTAATTTCCAAAAGTAGATTCCAAAGCAGCGTATATAATTTGTAGAATTTCTTGGGCTCTGCTAATTTTAGAACAGGTGGCAAATATCTCGTTTCCAGTTTTTGCATTGAATATGTTACGAAACACCTTATTAAGGAGAAGAATAAGCAAAAAACATAAACACCTGTTTTGTAAAGGCCACGCTTTTTTAGTCCACGCATATGCATCAAATTGTACTTTATTAAAGATAATACGTTGTACATATTGTATGTGCGATTTCTGCTAATATTCACAAGATATTGTACTAGCCACAAATTAAACAATTACGTAAATTTTTACGTATGTGTGGATACCGTTCCTGTGTATGTATCATAGCTTTATATATCTATAACAATAATGACGCCATAAGAAACTGTGTCATTCCGTTCAAAAAGCTTCGAAATAGGAACATATTAAAGTTATGTAGTAAAAGTACAGTATACAGTTTTTTGTCTTATCGTTTGGCCGTTCAGACACATTAAAAACAACAGAACTATTAAAAGAAAAAACTAAAATAACAAACTTTGAATAGTTCGCAATATTGGACTCTTTGTCCAAAAATCATCCATTTTCGAACATTTAACTAACTATTTTTATATGAGCACATGGTCGCAACACTTTCTACTTGAAATCTACCACTGCGCTAAAATTAAAAACGAAAGTCGAAATCTTATTATAACTGTTTATTGATTTGCTTCAACTTTTGTTTTTTTTTTGTGAGCAGCACTGGGGAAATACTTCAATTTTTATATATGTTTTATGTCTAAGTGTATTTTAGTATAGATGTGCGCTCATATGTAAATAAAAAAGTTGAATATCCGGAAATGAGTCAAGTTTGGACAAAAATGCCAAAATTGTGAACGTTTGGCTTTTAAAAAACAACCAATGGCTGAGAAATATTTTCATGGAAGCAAACAGCTTGAAAATTGAATTGATTGATCATTCGGATGCAGTACATTCAACAACTTTTCCTAGAACCCAGAAAACCTCTATTTATTCAATTCAGTTAATTCTGTTCAATCTGCTATCGCTTATTTATTTCCCATTTATAATAACTTTACTTTTGTATAGTTGTTGTTTCAATGAGAATTTATAGATTTTTCCATTTACTTCGCACCTCGATTGTCGAAGGTTAACGGAAAATATTCCTAGTATACAATAAAATTGTCTGTTTATTATTGGATATACACATTATGAACTCGTTAATACGGTGAATCATCCACTGTTATGAGTTTCACTTTTTTAGGAGGAATCATTTTGTACGGCTTGTTCGAGGCGCTTCGATATCGACCATGAAAATGACATTCGTCAAAAATTCCAAAGTTGGAAAATTAAATTAGCACTGTTGCAGACCGTAATACACCTTAGGCAGTTCAAGCAGGAAAGGAAAGCTTTTTAAAGTCTTATGCGACGACCTACTTCACTTTTCAAAATTGTTCAATCTCTCAACAACAGTGGAAATAAACTTCAAGAATGACATAGTGAAAGGTGCAATCCTACAGTCCTTGATATCAAGGTCAAAGAAATGGCGACAAGTCAAGAAAAAAATAAATGGATCAGATGAGTCAAACAGGCCGATACAGTTAGTCCATAGTCCCCATCCATTTGAAAAGCTTGCGATCTAGAAAATTTACCTGACCATCTGGCAACGTTGCTATGACTAACCTCGCTACTTCCCAGCCCATGAGGCAGCACACCGCAACACAGGTATATTCCGAAACGCGTCTGTTGAAAATATTTCTCTATCTTTCAGATTTTAGGGGCGAAAGTACGGAGAAATCTATGATGTTTGCAATACGTGCGTAGAATAACCGAGGCTGGAAACGTATAAATATACTAAGTGCAAAAAATTGAGATACACTCCCACACCCCCTACAACCCCCAATCCCCAATGTTTATGTACGAAAATGATTCAAACGTCGAAAAATGGGGTTTAATTGGTTTTTATTCATTTTTTTTTTCGTTGTTTTGCCCATAGACCTTGCGATGCTTTTCGTCCTTGAGATTGTATTAACATTGTGTGAAAATTTTATCAAAATCTGAGCGGACAGACAGACAGACCGACGGAAATGAGTGACATGGTTTTTCGCAAGTAAAAGTGCGATTTCAATTGAAAATACCTTTAGAAATTAGCAAAGTACAAGTTCTGAAAACTACGTCGGGACGCCAAAGAATAGTGTTCCGTTATTTATAGAGGTAAACGACCTCCGGGCTACCCCTATGCGTGGATTACTTGATATATTCCAAGAGGGTGGTATGTAATAACTACACTATTGGGGCACTATAAAGCTTTTCGATAGGTTTATCAATTGACAGGGGAATATTAGGGGTGCATAATATGGAGCGAACACATTTGACATAATGAAAAGTTTCATTTCCACTTTCTCAGTGATTTTCATGGGAACTACTTTTTATATTCAATTTTGTGTGACTTTTTAATGATGTCACAAACAAATGCGGGTGATCAATGTAATGAAAAATAGTGGTTTTATCATAGTCTATAGTGTATTCAAATCTCATTTACGTCAAAATAAGCACCAGCACGCGTCGTTCAAATTTGCAAGCTCCTATTGACCAGCGGGCCATAAATGCCTGGGCAGGCTGCGACAAGCGGATAGAAACGACGATAGAGTGCTGGTGTGGAGTTAATGAGGTTTGGACAGACTACAGGTAATAAAGCAATGCTATATAATCATAGTCGGGCAACCATCAAGGCGGATGGTGGAATACGGTTATATCAGAAGCAAGCAAAAGATTAGATAAAAGAACGTAAACCCTCGTGTACAGCTGACATGAAGAAGGAATATCATGCCGGATCTTCTATAGCCGGGCACCGGAGAGACCACGCCACTGTCAGCACGGCATGTCTTTGAATACGGCGGGATGCGCGTGTGTTAAGTGTTTTGCTGCGCTCTTCTTTTTCGACTATAACAAGGAAATGTCGTCTGAAGCGACATATTAGACCTTTAACCTAGCAGAAAAGTATACGTGACTATTTTGCAGACAACACGATGAAATCCTAGTGCACCTCTAGTGTTAGTACGAAGAACATTCAAGGCGAAAGGGTTTAGATGTTTGCGTCTCTGTTAAGCTATGGGGTCTGATCAAAGCCTCAATGTTATAATCAGTACTCAGGGAAGTTAAAATTGGAAACTGATATAGATAAATAGAAGTCATAGTGATAAGGTTTTTATGTCAGCCCCTTGCTATACGCCGGGAACGAAGTACATAGTGGGGGAAATTGAATCGATCGCCGCAGACGCGGTTGACAAAAAGAGAAACATCATCGGACAGATAATGGAATATTGGCGTCATTTCCAAGGTGAAAGCATCGTGTGGTGTCAAGTGAGCTCTGGCAAAAGTGCAAATATTTTGCATGCATCATCTGTCAGAACAATCTAACCTCAAATCGACTAAACGTCTGTCATTTTCATGAATATCAGTTGATTTTTATCAAGCACGAATATTTTTGTTGAAGATCCGTTAGGTGGAGCTATCATCGCACACACAGCTAATAGGCAATTTAAAAGCTACTTGCCGATTTACTATTGGAAAATACTTTCCTATAATTATTTTATTTACGTAAAGCCTTCACCTGCCGAAGCTCTCGCAATATCGAGCCAGATACGCATTTTTACAGAAACAATGCGTATTTTTTTGTTACTAGAATTATTCCTCTTCTATTTGGTGACGGCAACTTATAATTTTACAATTGGTCACGGCATTCGATTGAATTACATCATTTTCGTTACGAAAAATGTAATAGGCAGATACTCTTGATCAATTAAGTGGAAGTAGAACAATCCACAAGTAGGTTCTTTTTGCTCCTTTTTTTTTTGTAGCTGTTGGCTGCTTTGATTCAGTCCTTGCAATTGATTCTCATAAAAAAGAAATAGGTTATATTATTATACATGAAAATAGATCAGATTACAATTTACCTTTTTGCCTTATGCAATATTTAGAACTACATGGGTGATTCAGAAGTTGATGCTTCGGTGCAAAAAACACGTAACACCAAGTGAGATTTGCGGTACGGACAAGTGAAGTTTCCATAATGATTGAAGCCTAATAACTGTCGTGTCGATCGGTCCACCCGCATAAAATATAACAGCGCTGTCACAACATCTAATCGCCGAAAATTACACTGATTAAAAATTACTATAACAAAATTTTTGGGCTACCCTTGTATATTGTTAAATATGGTGAATGCACGTAGATCTCTTCATAAGAAAAGATTTCAAGGGAAACTTGAGTTACATTGTGAACTTGCTTATTTGACCGATCGTCGATCTATTTGACATGGTTGCGGTTTATCTAGACAGCCTGGCCTTAAGACGATTTGTTTATTTATTTCGTATGACTTTTTGAAGAAACCACGAAGAACCGTAAAAGAGCTGAACTCCATTCTGCTTAGTCTAAATGTATCATTTTATAAATATTTTATGGTACTTGGCAACATCGCCTTCGTAGCCAAGGATGGTCCACACATAGATCGCTGTTTTTATTTGTAAACCAATCCAAGAGCCGACCGCAAAGTTTTTGTTGCACCGCGCCCTGATATGGAATGTTAAAAACCAGTCGAAACTTGACGAGTTTGCTATTTAACTTCAAAATACGTTAGATGAGACTAGTTTTTATCGTATCATATCAGTATGCGATGATGTAACAAAAATATACGATCGGCTTCCCTACTATAATGCAGATGACTCTCGACGTCAATGGGGCTGACCAGCGGATTATAAGCCAATTGCACGAAGTATGTTCTCTTAATATAACTAGTCTTTGGTTACGGTTTTCCAAAAAAAAACAGAACCAAGGGCATACGAGTTCGTTTGTTCGCGCTCACACAGAATATACATTGAGTGTACCCTTGATTAACAATTAAAAAACAAAGGTTTATAATAACTCCTAAAATGCTTTGACATTTCGTTAATGGATGTTTGGCGCATTTTTGGGCTCAGCAACATGCAGATTCGTTGATTTTTAAATATATATTTTTGAAAAAAACGACTCGCAATATTTTTCGAGCAGATACTTCCTGGATTATATTGCGCGTAAATTTTCCAGTAGGTTTAAGAAATGTCTTATCTTACTCTCGAGGTATAGCCTGAAGCAGGTTTTTGGCCTACTCGATTTGCAGATTGTACTGTAATAACTATTTTTAACTGTGTTCTCTTTCTTTTCAGCTGGGTATCATCTACCGCGACATCAAATTAGAAAACATCCTGGTGGACGAATCGGGTCACATTGTGCTGACCGATTTCGGACTGAGCAAGGAATTGCCACCGCCGAAGAGGGGTCCCGAGTCCTTAGGGTTGGAAGGGGAGCAAGGCGACAGGAGGGCATACTCTTTTTGTGGCACGATTGAGTACATGGCCCCGGAAGTTGTCAAAGGGGGAACGCAGGGACACGATATCGTAAGTGGATTGATTGTTTTTTGTGGTTTTTGAGTCGTGTGTGGATAACAAGTAGGGCAAACTTTGTAAATTACACATACCATTGGACATAGTGTTAGATTGTGAGGGTACCTGACAGGTATGTAGGCACTTGAAACGTGTAAGGCTTGATTTTACGGACCGGAATCAAACTTTGCGCCTTTGGCATAAATTGGACCAATGAGAAGGCGTCTTTGAACATTTTCTCGTCAACATGAGTCTTCCACATTTATACTTGCCACTGTCAGCATAAAACTTGCTAGTCATGGGCACGCGATTTCAGCTTACCTTTTTTTGATCTTCGGTATAAAACAGCAATGCCTAAAGATACAACTAAAATACCGAAAGTCTTTGTTAAATTTATTGGAATATTTTCAGGAAGTGAATGAAAACGATGGCCCTCTGTCACCTAATTTATGCGTTTAGGATCGGCATGGGCAGTGTGCAATTTCCCTTAAGGAAGTTAAGCTCCGCACATGACACAGTTAGGGCCAATTTCACCAACATTAATATTTGACGGTCAGTTGGACCAATAGGAAAAATGCAATTTGACGAATAAAGTCGTGAAAAAACGGTTGCCTTATAAATAAGGGTACATTATAGATATAATTTTATGTCTTTGTGCTTTGGAATTAGGATAACTTTCAGAGAATTTCCAATTTCACAAAAAATGATCTGTTATTTAAGTGGGACCAATGGGAATACGGCAAATAATAGGTCGATTTTCTAGCTATTATATTTGGTAGGATGTTTTCACTGTTTTTGACGACTGTTCATGCATGGCAATCTAGTTTTGTCTGTATATTACGCACAGGGTGTTTGTTGTACATAGTACGTACCTGTAGATATATACCGATTTTTGTTATTTTGCAAAAAAGGATATACAACGTATTCCAACTGGTTCAACATCTTTTGTTAGATCAGAAATTTTTGCCAATTTATGATCTATAAATCCACGCCAAATGTAATAAAACAGCACATTCTGCATTTCTGTGTCCTAAAACATTGATATTTGTAAAAGTATCCGCATCCACCTATTATTTATCGTCTAGATATTATAAGTCAGAATCAAAAATACCTATTTATGAAAATATATCTACAAAAATTGTTATATTTTCTTATTATTTCTATTATTATAACACGTCTGGAATATCAATTGCTTTTAAAGTGATCTGCAGTGTGTTGCCGAACCGGAAAAAAAACGGGATCGGTAGATAGTGTCGTTGAGTTCGGTATAAGGTAAATGCCGTCCCAAGATCAATGATAGATCAAGGATCTTTGAGTTTGTTATTGTATTGGGCGCGCACACAACATGTTTTTTTAGGCATAGTACTATATTACAACTTCTACAATGTGCATACTGGTCGCTCTTTCAATGTACTTTGCAAACCATTCTGGAAACTCCTTTTTTGATTCTTGCTTATGGGATTGTGAATATTTTTCTGTTGTACCCCTGAACTCACCTCTCATTTTAATTAAATATTTATTTTGAAAACAAACAGGTTTCGGTTTCTTATTGCTTGTCCGGTGATGAGGTAATGACGGTAATCTACCAGTGTGTACCTTTTGTATGCACAAAAATCAATTCAGGGCAAGCGTAGTAAGGGATGAGGATGTGCGTTCGTAATCATAGGCAACCCAAATCTACGCCTCTCTTGTGCTCGACTGCCTGAGTGTGCATGTATATGTATGATTGATAAGCTGTCATCTCATACTTTGACAATATTTTGTTTTCAACATTTCACAGATATTGGTTGCTGAAATTTCTTGATTGGATGTTGAAGCTCATTCGCTGTATTTGACGGACTGCTACCCCTTAGGTGGAGAATAACGGACTGTTATTTTGACAACCGTGGTGAAATCCACCCTTAGTCAATCTGTTTACTTCATTTCGTATGACATGGTGATACAGCCGCCAAAAGCCGTGGAAAGAACTGTAGGTCGCTCAGTACGGCAGAGCATCCTAGCACCAAATTAACATCAGATTTAGAATTTATGCATCCGATTTACACAGCAAACAACTTTTCAGCTGAATCATCTACAGGCAGGGTTCTCTCGGAGAAACGCTTACAACATATTACTCGTATGTATTTGATATCAAGTGGAAACTTGCATATCAAATCTGAAACAAAATCTCTCTATCTGAAATATGCTTATTTCAATAGCTGTTTATTATTGATTGAAAGATTGAAAGAAACTATTGAATAACTACATCAAAACTCCGCTGCAATATACATAATTGCGAATGTGGATTTCTTAAAGGCAGAAATATTTTGTTTTAAACACTTGGAAATCGCATGTTTCCTAAAATTACTTTCCTCGGCATTTAATTTTGTATAATTAATATTACGTGACAGAGATATGTTAATTATGGCCACTTCTGGATATGTAACCATCTTGTTTGTCCTACTTCGATATTGAGTGTAAAACACACTTATGGCTTCAAAACTCGCGATGACTTTTGCTTGAAACGACACCTAACGTTTAAAGATCCATCGATAAGGTGGGTGGGCCTGTCTAACAAATAAACAGTTATTATTATTATTACTTCATTATTCACTTGTTTGCTTTATTATGTAATTTATAAGACATTTTTTAATGTCTAATCCTCATTTATTGAACTCTTCCAAACGGCCTTGCAAGGAACACGGTTCCATACAAAGCCCACATAATAAATCATTAGTTGAACATTAAAACTAATGTTGTGATAAAAATATCTCCTTATATAACTTAAACTACATAGAGAGGTATTTCATTAAAGTGGAATATTAAAAACTTACAATAATATATTCACATAAAAAATAATGAAGGAACATCACTCGGACATAGTAAAACTAAGAATGTATTTGTAATAGTGTTTTAAAAATAATTTTAATCAGTATTGTCTCGATATCGGCAACTTATATCATATAATCTTCCCAGACAACGAAAAACTAAGTATTAATATTTCGTGATACCTAGATGCTTTTAATAAGGTCCTTGCGTCCTAGACAGGCCAGATGTCAATTTTTTTATCGACCTTACAAGAAACCATTGGCATTCCTAGGAACATTACAAATATTTTAACTTAAATGGAAGTAAAGTAATATTTTTTAGCACCATTTCAAATGCTTATATATAAATAATTCAGTGTAGATGTCAAAAACAATGCAATGTATAGTCTTGGCTCCTTCCAATCTATTCGAATTCGTTAGTCCACCCACCTTACAATGATTTTCATGAAAAACTATGTTTATTAATTTTTCAATAGGCCTTTATAGGAAAACGAAGCCAAATCGGTTGGCGCTGTTACATCTAACCGTATTTTTTTAGATAACGCAATAAAAGATCTCAAAAAATAGCGTAACCTCACGCAACTCGTCCAAAATAATATTTCTTAAAATTGCTATACGCAAAAATGAGGCTGAACTGCTTGAAAGAATATTCTTTTAATATGAGATTCAGATGTTGGCCAGCTCCGAATCAAATAAGATAACTATCATTTGTAACAATAAACTCTTATTTACACAAAACGCAAGATTTCGATCTGTATTGCGTGCTGATATCTGAAGATAAATGGGTCGACAACCTTTTCCTTTAACCTTCCTGTATTCTGGTATTTACCGATGTTTATCATCAAATCTCATCAAGATCTAAGACATCAAAGATATTTTATGTAGTGATAAGCTAATTATAGCTTACTCACATTTTGCTCCAATGCGTGTTGTTTGGATTTTGAATACAGTTTTATATTTAACATGGAAAATATTGAACTAAATTTTGGACACGAGCAATAAAATCAGTGTCACGTGATAGTATGATATTCAAAATATAATATTCAAATCAAATTGTGTCATTGAAAAATGCGAAGGACATATATCCCAGGCTTTTTTTAGTTTTATATTTCAAGTGACCTCAGTTCATCATTTGTATTTAATTTATATAACTTACCTTATTCACTGGGATTGAATATGGGATCAAAGACTAAGTGATTCATTTGTATTTGGCCTGATTATAAAGTAAGAGTGTGTTTCTAGGATGCCTCTTATTTTTTGCTGTAGCAATATCGGCTGATAACATCATCATTTTTGAAGTGCGTAATATCAAAAGATAAATGTGCCAACCACCTCTCCTTGTTTTTTTGGCATATTTCGTCGATTTGATTTATCTTATCAGGCTACATCAAGGTCCAAGATGCCTTGCCATATCTATAGCGTAGCTCAGTTATTATGTTGCATAAGCTAAATAAATGATACAATAAATAATATGCTTATGTTTGATAGGAATAAAATGACAGCATTGAAGAATACCAATACCTTAGTTGTCATACTGGCGACCCTTAAGAGCTCAAAATGAGTTTCGTTAATATTAAGACTTTCGTTTTGTCGAAAAATCTGCAAGATGAGATCACTATCACTCATCAGTATCTTGCTAATTGGGCGCGTCACTTCTCTAGGCTACCATTATTTTTTTAATTTCGCCTTCGTACCATGTATATTTATGTCACGGTTAGATTATCACTTTTGTATCAACTGGCGGTACCAATATGTATTTTGTATCCACAGCTCTACATACTTGTTAGCGATTAAAAAACTGTGTCATCATGACACGTGACACCTTAGCATATGTAATTTCAATTTTATCGTTTCTGTTTTGAAATATCACTCCATACATTGTTGACGCTGTGTAAATAAGTTACAAACTATCAATTGTTGTCTTTGGTCAAAATGACCTATTTGATTGTGGCCGAAAATCGCTTTATCCGTTTATTTTTCTCACCGCAGACTGTTATTGTTATTATGATTTTAAAAAATCTTCAATAAACAATAACAATAGTCTGAAAATTATTTAGTTCATTGTTGAATTAGCGTATAAAATATCACTTTTCTCACAAGTATCGTCGACTGTACTCTTGTTATCAAATCTCCCCGTTTGTAGAGTGAAAATGATACCGATATGGCGCTGGCTTGTCCGAAGCGATATCATGCTGTTAAATACCGATTGCTGTTTACAATTGTTTGTCAATACAAATCGAATAAAGCAGAGCTTTTTTATTATTGGTTCGCTACAAAGTTCAAGGATGTTCATCAATATTTTCGCGAATATTGTTTTTGTAACAGCGCACATGTTTGTGCTAAATGTACGTGGATATTCACGTACTAAAAATACAGTATCGCAGATCACAAAATATGTTTACAATTTAATCATAAATATGGTGGCATGACATGAGGCTAAAGACTGAAACTAAAACGGACAAATTATAGGGTTTCTCCAAATAATATAGGACTTTGTAGCGCAAGATTTCTATTTTCGAGTCTCGTTATTACAAGTGAATGAAACTTATAAATAAGATGCCCATTTCACGTAGAAATATTTGAAGAAGGCTCATTTGAATTTTATTATTTAAAGAAGTAGAGGGTATAAATGGAGCATTTTTCCTCTGCTTTTAAATCTACTAGGAAAGTCTAGAGGATTCTTACGATTATTTCCTCATTTTTTAAGTTCCTAGCTTCGCAAAATAATACTCAAAACGTGAGAATCTGAAAATGAGCTTTATAGTGTAGGTACACAAAAAAATATGTTCGCATTGATTTGAGATCGTGAGATAGAAGTCATTTTATTATTTAGCAGGAATACTATTCTTTATTAACGAATTATTCTCAAACCAGTAATAAGAAGTAGGCCGCATCCACTATAACGCCAGAATCGACGGCATTTGTCAGCCACAGTGGTAATTCGGCTGTCAAAGGCGAATTGGAATGTGGTTCCAACAGACTGCATGCTGTTTTCACCCTCGCTGTGATCGATTCTGGTAATATATGGCACTATGGGCTGTCTTATTTCGAATTATTCTCAATTCAAAAATATATTTTATAGTCGCGATCCTCAATCGAAGATCAATTCTCGATACAAAACCACTCTTTTAGCGTGTATGGCGCTTGTTTCTCACTTTCTATCGATTCATAAATTTAAATTAAAAGTAAAAGAATGGTAATTATCAAGAAACGTGTGAAGAATGTCAGATGGTTTCCCGACATTCGTTTCAAAATGTCACTTCCATTTAACTAACTGTACATACATGTTCGTTTTGTACAGTACAGTTACATAAAAACACCGTGTGTTTTCTTGTTTCTATCACAACCATTGACTCAATCCTTATTTGTATGACTGAGAAAGTCCTTTAAATACATTCTAAATATTTTGTTCGCATATATAAAATGGACACAGCACCTATCTTGCGAAATCATTTTTTTTAGTGTCTGGAAGTTAAATAAGCACGTGGGTGCTTCTCCAAACGATTGCCGATTGTTGAAAAAGGTATATTAAAACATGCAGTATTGAAATATGTGACAGGTTAATAAGTTAATATTTAAGTGTATTTTTCAATAATAATATGTTTGATATTATTTTGCTTAAGTTACGAGAATATCTCACTATCTTACTAAAACAACATCAGTCAATATTTTGTCGGGTTTTCTACATTGTTATTATTAATAAACATTTCAATCTTCTAAACCCCAAACACTACATACATATATCAAATCCAAAAAAGTTTTTTTTTAAAATTGGGTTGACACAGTTTTTATTGCCCCCTGAGAAACTCAAATTGTGTATTTATGAGGTTTTTTGTACTTGCATCATGGTTTTCAGATTGTTCCATAGATTGTTACATTATTATTATGTATCGGACTCAAAATTATTTGTTTGTCCATGTGGTATTCGTTTACCGATGTGGCACACGTACGATCTCCAATAATGTCAGTGGGTCAAGGTTGGAACTCATTCAGCACACTTCAGTGCATATACATGGAATATCAGCATGAACAAATAGCATCAAATTGGTTTACCTCTTACGACCTAGTAACTGTACTCAATCTGATATTTCGATGATTATATCATCTATGTTTTACGGTTTCCCTAGATACTTTCAATCTTCGTCGAATTTACTTGGAATGTATGTAATCTCCATTAAATATGATCATGATTTAGGACATTGTATGCCAGTAGCCATCGAAATAGATATATGAGGTTTAAGATATAGTGAGCATATTTACCTGGCCAAGTTTCGATTCCATTTGAGTCTTTTAAATGAATTTAACCCATTATTTTCTTGAAAATTAAAACATCAGAATAAGACTCAATATTTCATTGTTTTTGGGGGGTAAGTGATGCCGGTGCGATTCGATTTTGCACTACATGGGAAATCGTATCAGAATCCGTAACATGATCATGTCACTTTTTAGTTTAGTAAAATTTGTTTTTCGTTTTGTCTGTACGTATCAAGAGTTAGAATGATGTTTTGGAAGCACCCTAGTATTTTATGTATGAGGTCGACAGTACCTAGGATAAGTATATCCTGGTCCATGAAGTCGGACGAGCAGAACATCCCTTTGATCTACTTTCATATATGAACGTTATCAGTTATCGGATCGCCCACCGCTCTTCCCACAAAGCGAAATAAAACAATGCAGACTAACGTGGTAGATGCAGATCAAGCAAGCGTTGAAATCGACCTGTTCGCTGGACTGAGACGGCATGGCTGCAAGCGACCTAGCAACGTTCTAGCAATTCTAGCGTTCGTTTGCGACATCCTAGAGGAGAAAAGAGGTCAGTAGGTTTAATTAAGAAACAAACGACGAACGCCGGTCTATATACGGGGAAAATTTACTGTTCACTTTAATAGATTACGCTAGGAGGAGGACATCCTCTGGACTCATAATTATTCAGCCACGAGACAGCCAGGGGGTGGGTGATGCATGACAATTGCATAGATTGGATTAGAGTAATACCACTTAGGAGACTGTCAAATATGTTATAGCCAACGAATTCGGACTAGGTAGAAGGAGCAAGTCCACGATGTGTTTGCGTGGGTTCCGTACATTTGCGAAAATGATGAAGGTTTCTCTGGATTGCAAAAAGCAGTTAAACAAAAACAATTCTGACTAGGTCGAAGGAGCAAGCCTACGATTTGTTTGACTCCGAAATCACAGTCTGTAGTCATTGAATTCCTATTTTTAATGTTTGGCGATTTCAGGATACTCCTTGCATAATTTGCAAAGACTGCACAAGCCTAATGAAGGTAAATATTTCCACCGGAAATAAAATAATGTTAACATAACGTTGAAAACTTTGGTAGACAGTGGTAGTCAAATGAGTCAAAAGTGTGCACTAAAACTACGCAATTTTGTCAGTGTCAACATAATTTGGGCAAATTATGCATATATGTAAACTGCTCAACTTAGTTTGACCACTCATTTTAGCATCACCAATTGTTTAATTTGATTACTGTTTTGAGGCAAATGTGGTTTCTACCTCCCTCCTACATGATGTTTTTAAAGCGCATCACTATCGAAAGAAGAGTGCCTGCGCTAGGGCACCTAGGTGCGACGAGATGTTGCAAAGATCTTCACATGAATTTGCCCTCTACAATTCGGCATGCTATGCAAAACTTCATTATTTTGGTGTTATGGTGTTTTCTCTAACCGTCTAACCGATCATATAAGCAGTATGACGCATCCAAAATGTTGGCCCCTGTTGTACCCCTTTACACATACCCTTGCATTTTCAAGGATGAATCATTGTCATCTATCACAGCCCAAAGTCTTGAAAATGGACCGTATACGTATATGTATCAATGTATCAATAAGAGCGCCGGATTTGATTTCCAAGAAAAACACAATTTCTTTTCGATTTAAGCGAGTTTTTATATTTTATAATAGTTGCGATTAAACATGAAATAGGACATCCGGTAAATGGCCACCACGAAACCTCTGGCACAGGGTGAGACTTTTCTTAAAATTCTGGATAACGTCTTCGCACAACTATGGCTCTATTTCTTCAATAACGCGCCGATCTCTTCGTTAAGATGTTCAAGTGTTTGTGGCCTTTTCGCATACACCTTTCCCTTCATAGAGAAAGAAGTCGATTGGCGTTAGATCGCACAATCTTGGTGGCCAACTTTGATCGAAAAACCGAGAGATGACATGATGTTGTGTGGCAGGTCGCACCGTCTTGTTGGATGAACATATCCTCCACATCAATTCGAACCAACTGGGGCCACAAAAACCTTTGTTAAAATTTCGCGATACCGCACACCATTAACAGTTACCTCAGTTCCAGCTGCATTTTCGAAGAAATACGGTCCAATCCGATACATTGGTTATTCGATTATTACACGAGGGTTTGAGTTCTTGCGTCAGGTGAACCTTGTATGCACGCAAGCGCAGATCTTTTGTCAAAATTCGCTGCAGAGTGGGTCTGGTAAGGTTCAATTCTTGGCTACGATCCCGAATGGAAGTGCCTGGATTCTCGGCCACACTTTCCCGCACTGCAACTATATGTTCGACGGACCGACCAGGACGGCGACGAACAGTGGTCTTCACATTCAGCAACTTGAATTTTGTCTCAAATTTTGTAATTAAACGGCGAACTGTCGACTGATTTGGTGCATTATTGCGACCAAATATTATACGTAATTTGCACAATGTTTTCGCGTAATTTTCTCCATTTTCGTAGTGAGTTCTCACAATAATTAAACGTTGCTCCTTTAAATACTGCTCCATGACGTTTAATCGCATGGTCTGGACATGACAACTGTCGTCAAGTAAACACCATACCATTTGTACAAAAAAAATCGCGGCTAATTCAAATCCTGCGCTCTTGTTGAGACGCCCCTTATAATGTACGCAAAAATTGCTAGCTGCTGATTTTTTCTTAAAATGCTATCCCTCGCCTCTGTTTCATATTGTTGCATGTAAGTATTTTGCACCAACCAACTCTAGACAGATCAAGCTCATTCCCACTTCCCCCTAGCTCCATTTCGACTAGGCTCCTTACCGCCCCAATGCGTAGGTCCCGCAGAGGGGGTATCTCTCTTTTTGAGAAAGACATTTGGACATATCAATGTATCTGAGCTTCTAGATTAACATAATAGATAAAATTCTTCTTAGCTGAGCAGATAACTGTAGAACCGGTGCCCTATTAAACTTATGTAGACGGTGGACCGTATCTTGGGACCCGTTGGGTTTTGGTTTTGTGACATTTGTTCAGGACGCCGAACACATAACATATAAAAGAGACGGACAGCCATGGACAGCTGTCTTGTACTTTTTGGCTACTCATCAGCATGATCTAGGTTTGGTTTCTCGTAGGACAGCGAACAAAAGCGCAGCAACTATCCTCTTTCCAGGTTACAAGGTGTATCGAAAGAGCAAGCTTTCTGTTTCACTATCGCAATGGTTGATTCTGGTAACAGATATCATCTTATTTCAATAGACCTGAGATCAAGCCTAGAACATGCTGATGAGTTGCCAGAAGGCACGAAACAGCTGTCCCTGGTGGCCGCCTGAGGTCGGGAGGACGACATCTGTATTACTAGTTTGTTCAATGGAGAGTAAACCGTATTTACTATAGCTCCAGGATCGGCGGCATCCAGCGGCCACAGTGGTGATCTGGCTGTCAAATGCGAACTGGAATACAGAAGATCTAACATACAGCTTGCTGTGCCACTCTCGCAGTAGTCATTTCTGATTATAAATAGATTTCCAAACCACTTTTTTTGGGATGGCTAGCTTTTTAACAGTATTACGCCGAAGGGACTCAGATAAGCATATAATCGAACGATCTCATTAGAATAATCGTCTGTACGTATGTTTTGTGCGAATTACCTAATGGCGAACCGGCAGCGGTGGCAAAGCGGACCACGCATGGCGGGGCGCGTCGGTAATTAGAGAAACGAGGCCAAGTTCACATCCTTGCGGCACCTTGCACGCTGCCATGCCGCCCGACATAGGCGCGATGCCTAGATCTTGATTTGTCTGCACCCAATTAATGGTAGGATACGAGGTGTCGTCAAAAATTGCGGTGAATAACGTTACCTCTTATTCAAATTCAAATGAATCTCATTCAAAGTAGTCTCCTTGGCTAGCTACAGGCGATGCACGTATCCCAACGATGATTTCATTTTTGTTATCAAAACGGTTTCCTTTCAGCACGACTTTTATTTTTGAAGAGCCAAAACAACATGGTGTTAAATCCGAAGACTAAGGGCTGAATCGTCAGTCGTTCCTACAATTGTAGGGCGCCTCTATGACCTCCTTGATTTCCATAGTCTTCTCTCCTTCCGAAAGGCTGGAGATTTCCAGATTTCAACTGTTCCGGGTCAGCGACAGCCCTCTATTGTGAAGTTATGTTTTCTTTTTAAATTGTAGGAAATTTCAGGCTGATAAAACAGATGATATAAAAGCATGAACAATTGAACGACTGACAATACGGCCCTTAGGCAGGTGTGGATGGACAGTGATATTTGTTTAACAAAAACTCGCTAAACAGAAGCGGTGTCGTCCACGGTTCATTGTCGTGTTGAAGGAGGAAACCGTTGGCCAATTTTTTGAGTATCTTTCTCCGTACATCGCCTCGCAAACGTAATAATCCCTTGTAATATTCGGAGTTCACAGTTATTCCCTTCGGAACGATCTGGTGGCACTCGTTTACGTTGAGAACCTTGCATTTTTGCTTTAGAGTCACAGAAGTATACTCAGGTTTCAACACCAGTTATAGTTTTTAGCCATTCCAAGCAAACTGGCACACAATTGTCCTTTCTGCTCGTCACTCTAAAGTCTAGGAACAAATTCGCACTGATTCGTCTCATTTGCAGATTATTAGGTTATTATGTCAACGTGGGTATTCCGCAGGGATCGGTCTTGGCTCCGACATTGTTCCTCTCACATAGCAACGACCTCCTTTCCTGTACGATCATACCGATCCACAGCTTTGCTGATGACAGCACTCTTCATACAGAAATTTAGAGTGACAAGCCGATGTGAGGTGGAAAAAAGAGGACTAGCAGCGACTTCCTCTTAAATGAGAGACCTGGAAGTTATCACTGCTAATCTTGACTAACAAGAAACTCCCTAGCGCTTATCCGATTTCGATGGATGGCCGAGTTCTACCAAAGATCCGTTCATTTCGGCTGGTCTAGGGCTGAGCAGTACTTTTCTTCACATAACCTCCTCGCATTGTAAAATACCCAGATAAAACCTCGCCAATCGCCTGTTTGATCACACCGCTTTAACTTTTGGGACCTTACGCGCCCTATACTATTAAGTTTAGTAAAGTAAAAATATCTACTTGAAATTATTTTTTTTGCTTAACTCAAATTGCTTGTTTGACCAATCAGCATCAACAGTCGTATCTATACAGCCACCCCTTAACTTTCAAACGTTCAACGCAATGATGTTTGCCTTATTGTTACAAGAAACTTCAGGTGGGCGTTCCACATCAACCACGCCTTCGTAGAACTTGGAAACACGTTTTTTTTTAATCAGTTCATGCTAATTAGCTGCGTTTGCACTTTATTGCTGTGTTTCTTTTAATTTGACGTCATCTTGTCGAAACAGCTAACGACGAGAATCATTTTGTCGAAATGAGAATTTGTTGTCGACAGAAGTTTTTGTGTGGTTCAGAATCGAGAATCGCAAAATCTACCTTGGTGAAATAATACGAATAATTACGAATGTACTTTAAATGCATAAAAGTTCTAATTGAACAGTCAGTTAAATAATTTATGCTGGCGAAAATTTGCACAAACTATTGGCACCAGACCAATTATTAACAAATGAGTGTTGAATAATATGATGCATCATTTTCCCGGATTCTAGTTTTCACAACAGTCGTCGAGGGTGTGTTTAATACGATTTTCCTAAGTCGCACAACACATTGATTCTTGAGTTTCTTATACCTTTTATCAACTACTGACGATTTCTCCTAATATTTAAAGAAAGAAAAATGAAGCGCTTAGGTCTGATGTTGTTAAGCTCAATTCAATTATTACTGCAGCTAAAGTGAATGGAGCAAAATTAAACGTTTTCCCATTTTCAAGACCATTTTACTCTTTCAAGTATAATATGCAGATGATGAGAGAAAATATTTCCATAGAAACAAAATGTAACTTACGTAACGAGTGCTTTCAAACCGTATGGTCAAAGGTGAACTTTCCTTTTTTATATTCCGTCGTTGCGTGACGATATGGTAAGAAATTGGGTTACCTGCCCAGTTTTAGTTTCAAACAGCAAGTTTGTTAGTACCATAAGTGAATGTATATCATAGACGTAAAATTAAAAGATTATTAGGCTTTGGCTCACATCTTTTGTTTCTTGAAGATAAATGGCGTTTTACAGGCAATAAAAGAAAAGTTACCGTCAGTTACTACACCGCAAAATTACATCGGCATTTTTATCAAAAATATCCATTTAACTTTGTTGTGTTTATAATAAAGGCGACGTAAAAAATACGAAACCTTTTGCTTGTAGAAATACCAAGAAGACTATGAAATTTACAGCCTCTCTGAGAAGAATGTGTTTTTACACGAAATGAATTCTGTTTTCTACTATAAAAGGGACGCCGCAAAAGTTATTTTTAATTCTTACAACTAGGTATCCTGTATGCATAACTTTTACGGGTGCCTTTATGCTTGTTTCATAAACAACATACAGATAGGGTAATTCCGAAACAGGATAGTTGATAATGAGTACAATGTGAGCTTATCTACTAACATGCCAAACAAAAAATGGCTGGTAAGCCTGACAGTGGATGACATGATATTCTTAATTGTATTAGATGTCCATCATTATATTAGCTTGTTTATACCGGCAGGGGTATTATGCAAAAAACCTAAAAAACGTGAAAAAACCGACAAAGTGTCATCTTGCGAACTAGGTAGTTTTTAGTGTGCAAATAGTTCAGTTCAGCAATACGTACAGCTACAAAACGAGTTCACAACAAGTATACAACAGCTTGTGCTACGTTAACATGTTGTAGAAAAGCCTACGTTATGTCACAAGAAACCTACGAAATGTCAAAAAAATACGAGATATCTAATTTCTCGCTTTGAATTTGGCAACTAGATTAATGTACTTCACAGACCGAAGCCTTGAAAACATTAGTATTTTGGAAGGAGACATGAGTGGTTTGGAAGTTTTTCTGAAGATACTTAACTTAAGCAGAGCTTCTAACAGTAAGTTCCAGCTATTGAAAAAATCAAATAGCGGGGGAGGGGTATGCTTAAGCACTTCTCTCAGAATGAATGCCTCTACAACAACTGGAGGGGGCCTTCTTTCAGCTTCAACCACTGTTCGATTTATTGAAACACTTTATGGACTAATACGTCCAGGGGAGCATTCCAAGAAAGAGATGAGTAAAAATAATGACTCCGCGAACATCCTGATGTGCTTATCTGCGCTTAGTCAACAGCGATGGGCGCCGCGACAAAACCATAGGCTGATCATAACGAATCGAGAGCTTGGAGAATCCGTCCGTGGATTTTGGATTTGGCACACTTTACCGGCCTAGATATCGCATCGCCGCACTGTTGGCATGCCGCAACTTGCCTACACGTGGATCAGACTTTCGATTATCCGCACCTTCGTGGAAATTATAGCATGCCCTTCGACGAAGGTTGCAAATCTAAAAGCTTGCATAGACACTCGTGTGGTGCTACTTCGTTCTACTTAATGCATGATGTAGTGTTTGTACTAGTATCCGACGATATATCGTCATGAAACATACAGACCCGCAGTTTTTTTCCTCAAGCTAGTTTTGGTACACGCGCAAAAATCAATTTTCCATTGCACAGTGATTCCTCTTCCATACTAGGGCGGCCATAAATACACAATTTAGATTTAACCTTTTTCATTGTATTTTAAACTTCAAATACAGTTGTGCAAACATAAAAATGTTTATAAAATTCTTTTTTAGAAAAAAAATAATAAATAGATACTAAAAATGTTTCTCAGTATTTTTGTTTTAGATATTGTTTCAGATCAACCTTATATTAAAGAAATAAAATAAAACATAATAAATTATAATGGAAACAATTAACTTAACAAATCCAACACAGATTTGGACAATATGTCTTTTGTTTAACAGGTAACTTTCGTAAACCATTACCCGCTTTAGAGTGCCAAATATCAAAAATAGTCCACCTCGAAACAGAATATTACCTAAAACAACAACAAAATTGGATTTGGAAAACACCTCTTTTTTCTGTACTATGAACATAATGGTTCGGCACTTTACAAACCTAAGAAGGGGCAGCAATATGCAGATGAAACATAATATGTATATATGCATATATTATATGCCCCTAATCTAGACATTATCTACTTTAAGATAACATTTATCTCAGCTGCAGCAAGACGCAGCCAAAAGTTCATAAGTCAAAATGAGATAATTTTGTAGGAAAAAAATCTAGCAAAAACAAGTTTCAATAAAAAATTTATATAAAACTCCGAAACGCATGTTTTTACATAAAACAGGTTAATAATAAGAGTACATACCATATGCTTGCACCTCTATATTATCATTACGTGAAAACACTAGGCTTGAAATTATAATCCCCAAAAAAAAGTAAGTAAGTTGCAATGACGTACACGTCTCGGTATTTAGACTCGAGAAGCTGTCACTTACGGTGGACGAAAGTAAATTACAGTTTGAACTAATTGCATTGATATTCTTTTTTGTAAGCCTCGCGCCTACTCGATAACTTAGCGACTCATTTAGACGATAAACTCATGACTTTTTAAGATTTTTGGCCTTTGGAGGAATCACTCTGCAATAATTATACTCATATCAAAAAATTGATGGAACGCGGTGATTTAAAACTGTACAAGTAAGACTTACTAATAGCTCGAGTGTCTATGCTAGCCAAGTGGATTGTCTGCTTCTTCGTTAAAATTACAGTAAATACTCGTACTTGATGAAGGCAAAAGGATCCTTGTTGGTCACCCAAATCACACACATTTCCAGTCTGTCTACCACTTTGATTTTTCATGCTTGAACCACCACGAAAGTTTATGTAAGCAGCTTTTTTACAGTTAATAACCCCCCCTCCCTCTCCCTTGTCAACAAAAGCAAGCTTACGTAAACATTTTAAAAACTGAAGCGAGTATTGGCTTTTACGCATTTTGCACTAACATCATAACCCTCAATTTCCATTTAACTCAATACCTCTGCTAATACATTTCCGGCAAAGACGAAATTGGATCTTTATAACCAGTCTATTCGGTTATACTCATTTCTACTAAGCGAGTTTATTGCTACCTTTCTAAGCGATCCATAGCATAGACAATAAGGGTTGCCCATATGTGCTCAAATCAAAATCGACTAAATTTTGTAGACAATCCGAAAAAGTAAAACATCAAATACTCGTATTGCTGACGTAATCACTAACCAGACCAACTCATCCATCATATGAAAAAAGCGAAGACCCCCCATCCCCTTTAACGCCCACGTAATACTTGAATGGTCCCTAAGTACTGTAGGGCTATCGAGGATACAGAGAAGGGAGGATGCTATACGCACTATAACGAGGAAACACGTGTGGGCGACAACGCGCTACCTTGCAAACGCTGTGACCAACAAGGGGGGGTAAAGCCTGGATGAAATTTGGGAGGATGCAATGCCTAATGTGTATTTTGTAAACCTAATATAAAAATTAAAAAGTAAATGTATTTCGGGGGGTACTAGAAAATAATTGAAACTCAAGGTGGGTGGCAGACGAAATAAAATTGGGAAGCACTGGTCTAGACCATCTACACAGCTTGCAAGAACGGGTTTGCATTTACGTATCTTTATCGGATTATGTGTGATAAAGATCAGAGCAAATATAACTTTACAAACCATTATATAACAAGCAATAAGCAAATCTTCCAATTATATCCAGCTCAACCTAGTAAAAGGATTCCAAAAGTTATGAAACTGCATAGCACGATGTTGTACCGCATTATTATAAGGTTAAAAACTATTTTCGATGAACGATAATAAATAAACTAGTTTTAGTTTTCCCATGGCAACATACAGAAAAGAGGCGCTTTAACATTTCGCTAGTCACGATCCACGAGGTTTATTTTTAACTTGCAAAATAGAGTGTTAATATACAGTATGTTACTAAATATCCGAGCACTTCGAAAACTTGACAACCACACATTTTTCATACAAGAGGTTCAAGACATCAAAAAGGGATTTTCTTGATGACCTCCAGATGACCTCTATGCGAATTCCACATGATCAGTATTTACTGTCATCTCCGAAACTGCTATAACTATATTTTTTTATTAATATGCGTGGATGCCAAGCCTTCGGGGGTGTTCGAATGATAGATTATACAACTTGAGCATCATAGTCAGTATCGATTGTAACATGGACTACCTAGCGGCGGGTTGATTGTGTATAAGAAGTCTTAAAAGTACTCCAGTAATGTGAGTTTTATAGTCAGCAAATTCAAGAGATAAAAAGTTGCTTGAATTGAGGCAAAGTACTGTGGTGCCATGACCATTTTCAATTTTGCAAAAGACTATGAATCTTTTTGTGGTATCGTGCTGCTTTATACTAGATATATTCATTATACTTTAGAAGCGCCCGAAAAACTCATTTTACATTATTTTGATTGCAATTTTGAGTGATTCAATATTTTTTTGTTCGATCCATAAGATAAACATTTCCAATTTCCAAAACTATTTCTATTTTTAAAGAAACACTATCGCGTAGGAAATACTGCGTCTACAATTCTAAATATTTGGCAAAGATATAAGATAGTAACCTACTTTTTTTTCGTTAAAGTTACTTCCGTCTGAAAGCGACTACCTTTCTTTTTTCAGTGAATCATCCGTAACGGAAGCTGTTGTGTATTCGTATCATTTGATTCTTGCAACATTTCGCACGAATTACCTACCAAAAAACCAAGAAAACCAATCTGACGCAGTAAATCATTTCGTAACGCGTAGCTAAGAGTAATTTTTTAGGTCAATTATCAAGAGGACTTTTTCGGATTTGATACAGTTTATATTAAAATTCTTTGTAGTTACACACTTTTTTATTGTTGAGAAGCTTCCATGGTAGTAAGCTGTGCAAAAACTCGACTGTACTGACCTCACCTATCTTACTTATCTAGAGGTCACTTATCTAGATGATTCTTTTTTATTTGATACAATTTAAACTCGGCCATAGTATCTATGAGTTTGCTCTACCTGAAGTGATAAAATCTCTCCGTATTCTACAAAATAGACAGACTCTGGAGTGGCTTGTTGGTTCTAAGCCAGCCCTAGCTGGCAAAGAGAAGGTTAACGGGGGGTGGTTATCTAAACAACACTCTCTGAAATAGATAAGTATCTCTAGATATCTCCCTCATGCACCTGAGCTCATTTACCAAAGGAAGATTTATTCTGAGCTTTTCATCATCATGCCACCGCTTTCTGAACCTACCAAGCAGACTCATTAGGCATCTCAATTAGATATCATAGCTAGTATTCTTGAATGTAAGTAACAGTTATTTTCATGGCGGATCTTGATGGTTCAGCACGTCCATTTGAAAATACTGTAAGACTGTGTTATGTAACACCAGCACAGCAGCAAGTAAAAACGGAACAATTCCTCCATAAACCGTTTATTTATACTCAATAGCAGCTCTGTGGTATTAATTTGTGCTTCAACTGAACCAAATAATGATTGTTACGCTCTGGGGGAACAGTGAAAGTCACTTCTCGGAACGCGTGATCTACCAGTTATATTCGCGTAATGTTAGCGCAAACTAGGTATTTAAAGAAAACTGTATCTTCATCGTTGTTCAATAACGAGGAGTTTTAAACATATTATGTGATGTTGATTCGACCAGACAAGCACGGGGACCAACTGAAGTGTTCACTATTTCGGTAAATAACTTTTTTGTTGTGGAAATACCAGAAAATAAGATTCTTCGGTCAATTGTTGTAAAAAAGTTAAGATAAGTTATTTACCGAAATAGTGCGCCCTCTAAAAGTTTGGTCACAAAAAATAACGAATTATTGTTTCTCGTATTAGAAAACCTCCCTATACCGAGTTTTATGCCAAAATCTGAAATGTTTCTCAAGCAATAAGGAAAAATAGAAAATAAAATTGTAACTTTGACACCCTGCATCTCCCAAACTATCATATTTTGGACTAAGGTATGTTTAGGTCAATTCACATATTTTGGTCGGTGATATCTCCAGTTTCGATTTCCCAACCTTTCGCAGACACCCTGAAGAGTAATAAAGTTAAGAAATCAACATTAAGAATTTATTGGAATAAAAATCAAATAAGATGTTAACTAAACTGAATCCAAATTCAAGATGAGATGTAAATAATAACAGTTAGCGCGTGATCTCTCGGTAACAGGTGGGGCAACGCCTCTTATTGGTCAATTCGCCATTAAATTTCAAGCGGACGCCTGGCGGAATAATGCGCGGGGCAGGGGCAGGGTAGGCAGAGTTGCACTCAGGCCACCGTCCGTCGCGTGTATCACTGCGTGCTCGTGTTTTCGTATTCACCTTGCTTGGTTGTTGCTGTTGTTGTTGTTAAGTGTAATTGAGTAATTTGTTAAGTTTCTGTTTCTGTTAAATACTGTCATCTTTGTTTTACAACACGTTGGTGGTAGTCCATCATTCGGAGGTAGTCCTGAATGCGGCCCTGTACGCCGTCCTTGCTTTTGGCAATCACGCATCCATTCTATCTTAGGTGTAAATACTCTATAGGTATAAGGATAAGCAACGCTACAACATTCTAGTTTCAAAACTAAAAACCCTTTGAAAGATGAGAAAAATGCAGAACTATGTTTCTTTGTAATAGAGCCGCTGAACTAAAAATTAGATATTGTTTTCAAACATGTACTGTTCTGTAGGAGTTGTATTTGATACCCATATTAAGGGGGTGGAACAATATGTGATGCTCTACTTCTTGGTAGCTCAGGCCATCTTGGATTGCATTCTCCCTAGCCTACCCCTTTCATTGGATAACTTGCATTAGAAAGATTGTTAAAAAGCGGTCGTTTTGTGGCGGCGACCATTTTAGATTCACAATGATACTGAAGAAGGTAAAATTTGGGCCAGCTGAATAAGGTTGTTTAAAATTGCTCACACACAGATGGCGTCATCTTTTATCGAGTTGTTAGTCAATTGTGAACTTATAATTTCTTCATCTGTCGTACAGATAACGCTGTTTACAAAAATGTGTAACTCTTGTAATCCATTTATTAAAAATCTGTTATTTTGATTAAGAAAATCGATAATCGGGAAAAATCCCGTTATTGGCCATCAATCTATTCCTATATCGCTTGGCGCATATCTATTGGAGTTACCCTAGTGGACTTTGCCGTTGTCTCTGGTTGCAAGATTAATGCGTTCTCAAACTCAAAACCCCCGTTGATACGCTAGTGAAAATCCTCTTCGTGCCCGGTGAATCCGGATACTGATATTACGGACGAATAAAGAGGAGGAGGAAGAGGCCAACAGAAAAAGCGCTTCGCCGCAGTCGCTGTCGTCTAACTGTTCAACACAGGTTACAGTTATGAGAGAATATGCCCGGAAAACCAAGTGTTCGCTGGTTGCTTGCGCAGACCAGCCGCTCCATACAGAACGATACAGCTGTCTCATGTTATAATGAAGTTCGTTGGGACATACTGGTAAACAAACCTAAGTAGTACTCAGCAAGTTTTATTTCATATCCACTCCGGAGCTTTGGGTTCTCAGAACGTACGTTTTACGTACACGTATTTTGAATGAGTTAAACCCTCCAATGTTATGAAATCAGGTTTCATAAATTTTACTGAAAGTACGGGTCTTCTTGCTATACAGTGTAAACGTATGACATGGCTCTGGTCTTAACTCGAGGCTCAACCCCATTTGAAGGTTAAAAGTCACCCAAGCAGATCAGGTAGGACATTGAGGCCAATTACTTGTAAAAAATTGAATGTTTCTATTACTGTCTCGCCATGTTTTGTGCTGTTGGGTAAACTAGAGAATCATAGTGACCCAAGTAGATCAGGCAGCGCATTGATATGAGTAAGTTGTAAAAAGGAATACAATAGATATTGTTATATAGATGTGTTACTGTTAATATTGCACAAACTTGCGCAATCTCCTGTTATCTCACCTTGTATGTGCTTGGTCAGACTATCGAACTAAAGAGGTCCAAGTAGGCCAAGCTGGCCAGGGAGGCGGATATACAGTGATACCAGCGGTGTGACTCATTGCGTATTTCACATGCAACCTTTCGATTTTTTTATGTACCGTGCAATTACTGTAATATCGATAATTATATGTGCATAGATCATCAACGATTTTGTATTCAACGGGAGATATCTCAGTTGTAAAGGAAAACCTCAACCCCTGTGAATATTGGCCTGCACATTACAATACAAAAAAAAAACATTTCAAAAAAAGCATTAGAAAATATGACTCATAATCAGACCAGTTTTGTTTTATGATGATGGATGACATCAGTTATTTGGCTTTATATCTGTATCTTCAAGGGCAAAGAACGGTGATGGTTTTTTGAAGAGCTGTAATTTCGATTTTCCTACTGTGGATGTAGCGCCAGGAGCGAGTGTTTTCAGATATACAATGTTTTTCATAAAGCCCCCTATCTATTTTTTGAACGGCTCACGTTAGCAAGGTAACATTGGGGATACTGAAATTGGCGTATACATGACACTTAGAATTTTTTTAAATGGATTGAGGAGCTATGTGATAGCTCATTTAAACACTTTTATGCGTACTTCATGACAATAACATATAAATTTGCCATCTTTTAAAATGGCGAACCAGCAGACTCTCAAAGTCGAGCGTTTCTGTACTATTAATCGCTTACTCCACAACCGATGATCAAAACGCTTAGTATATCAATATTTTTCTTTTAGAATGTTAAATAAAACAAGGAGTATTCAGAATCAGTCAAGCGGATGAGACTGAATAAATCGGGAAGTTATCACACATGTGTATCGCAGCATCTCAAAGCTTCATTTGAAATAGCTTTTATGATAGCGAAGCAAAAGAAACCTCATACAATCGGTGAAGAATTAATAAAACCTAAAAGCCACGCAGATAGTTTTAGAAGATGCAGAGCAAAAAATGAAGTCTATTTCTCTTTCGAATAACACAGTCAAGCGTAGAATCGATGGCATCGCAGCAGACATAAAGTCACAAATAATTAACAAAGAAAAATTATCGCCATTTTTTTGCCATTAGTTGCGATGAATCCACCGACAAAGTTAATTGTGCACAGTTAATCGTTTATGTTCGTTACATCGGCGGATATATCATTCAAGAAGAGATTTTGTACTCCCAATCTTTGACAGTAGGTACCACATCTGAAGATGTATTTAATTCAATATCAAATTTTGTTGAAAAACATGATTTGGATAGGAAGAAACTCATTGGACTTTGCACAGATGATGCACCTACAATGATAGTTGTACAATCGGGCATAGCTAAAAAGCTCAAGGAAAAAGATCCCACAATGGTTAGTACACATTGTGATATTCATCGGCAAGCTTTGGCTTCCAAAACGTTGACACAGAAACAGTCGGTTATTTACTTTACTTTGCGAGGATCTCGATTCTGATCACAAAGCTCTACTGTTCCATACAGAAGTACGCTGGCTGGCCAAAGGTAACATGTTGGCTCGCCTTTATGAATTGAAAGAAGAGGTAATTCTTTTTCTTGAGTTCAAAGAAAAACACGATTTCTTGAAAATGTTCAAAAATTACAGACACATTTCAATGGAGGTTGGCTTATTTAACTGACATATTTGACTCCTTGAATGAGCTAAACTTGAAACTTCAGGGCAGAAATAACACTATAATAACAATTATGATTATATTCAGCGGTTCTTATCAAAGCTTCAACTTTGGAATCAAAAAGTGTCTTCTGAAAATGTTATATCTTTTTCTCGGCTGTTCAAAGCAATTAAAAATAACATACTGGACGCAAATTTAAAAGCTGATATAAAAACTCATTTGCAAGTGCTGGAAGACGAATTTTGCCGATACTATCGAGACATCAATTCAGAGTCACCTATATGGCACATGACAAGAAATCCATTTGTTGTTGATGTGTCACAATTACCAGAAGAATTTCTAGAAATGAAGGCTGATTCGTCCATGAAAGATGACTTCCATCTTTTAACATTGGAGAAATTTTGGATCAAAAGATTGCCTGTTAATTCGACACTTGCCTCTCTTGATTTACGAATACTAGTTCCCATTTCTTCAACTCACTTTTGTGAGACAGGCTTTTCTGCTCTAGTTTTAATTAAAACTAAACAGCGAAATCGTCTTGATGTGGATAGCGATCTCATGATAGCTCTGGCAAAAACAGTACCTAGAATCAACAAAGTGGTACAGAACATGCAACCTCGTGTCTCATTAGTACCTACTCTCATTGTATTCAAGTTCCTCGATAAAAAAACATTTATTAGTTTATTTAAACTTTTAAAGTTTCTTTATTAGGATTAAAATAAAAGTCTTTGTACCTATATAATGTGCGTTTTTTGTATTTATTGAAAAAGTAAAAGGGGGCATGAAAATATAATTTATAGTCCGGGGAGGCTCAATAAAAAGAAAGGTTGGGAAACCCTGATTTAAAGCAATTTTCAGGCAAAAAAAAAATAAAAACCCCCTTGGCCCCTGACTACATGTAACAACGTTTTACTGGCAGCGAACGTGTTAAATAAATTCTCCAAAATGGCTCCTAACCGTTTTCTTAAAATTGATAACTGCCATTTCTACAGCAAATATAGTAACCATGCATCAATTCCATCATCCAGATTTTCAACTTGCTAGCATGACCCGTTCAAAAAATAGGTTGGGAGGGCCTTTTTGAAAGCACTGTATAAACAGAAACAGCGTTGGAGACGGCCTAAGGTTGGTGGTAGAGTTGCTTTTTGGTCACAACATTTAGACATAATCTACGTGTGATGGGGGTGGCTGAACATCCCACATATGCCTGCGTAATGGATGAGCAATCCTTGATGCATATTATGACGTGGAGATGTGATCAGTATCACTTCGTCAAAAAGCCCTGGCGGATGGACTATGCTCTAGAGCCTATTAGTCGTAGTGCCGCTATATTTCTCTCATTCACGGTACTTTGCACTCGTAATACTCAATTAGCTATTATCCGATCTACTTCGAAAGTCAAGCACGAGTATCAATGATCCATATCAAACTCTGTTGATCTAGGTGCTCCGATTTGTCATGACGTGCGAAATTCCAAGACAATGAATATGCAAAACCGAGGATACCGTAACAACCGCGTGAACCGACCATAACGCATCGTCGAATCCGCGTTCTATTTCCTTAATAGCGAGAGCCTAAAACGGCGGCCTTCCGTTACTTGGCCCCTTTTCCAAGCGGCCGGTGGCGGTGTGCCGAATTCCACGTGCTGCCTCGTGCCGCCGTGCGAAAGTGAGATCGAACCATTCCTCTTCCTGCAAGACCAACGAAGAACGCACACACACACTGGTGAAGCACTGTTAATAACAGTGAAAGTTCACCGGTGCACTGGCGGCCGAACTGGTTCTTTTCACGGAAGGATTGAAGATAAGAGTGAGTGAGTCTTGGATTCACATGGCAATAATTGCAAGTAGTTATGATGAAGATAGAGACTACCAAAGTCAAACAATCTCGAACAGGGTAGGTGTCACCTCCAAACAACTGTTCTGTATGTACTGTTACCGCTTTCCACTGGAGATTGGTTCTTCCAATTTGAGAAAAGTTACGATAACAAAAATGCAGAAGGAATCTTCCAACAAGAGGTCAGGTGAGATCACTGTCAGGTATTCGTTGAAAATGTCTTACTAAAGCAGGAGTTTCTAGTTTCAAGGCCTTGGTACCCAGATAACAGATACGTATCGTGAAAAGGATGGTAGGTGTTTCTGCAGATAGACTACCAACCCGAAAAGGCACTGGATTTAAGACTATCAAAGTCAAACTGAAGATATCTCGCACAGGGCAAGAGTGACCAGCAAACAACTTAACCCTATTGTAATTTCTACATTGGAGATAGAACCTTGCAATTTGAGAAAAGCTAGGATAACAAAAATGCAGAAGGAATCTTCCAACAAGAGGTCAGTTGTGATCACTGATGAAAGGAGAATGGCTTACTAAAGCAGGATTTCTTGGTTTCAAGGCATTGGATTTTTATGTTGAAGCACCTAGGATACTCCCTCTTAGAAAATCGAGAAAGGATATTGTTTTACCAGAGGGATATAGTTCTTGAGCTTTTGCATTCAGTACATGATATTCGCTCGCTCTTGGAAGGTATACTACGATATTTACGGAAATCCAAGCAATAGGGTTCAGGTCTGGACGATAAATGACAACATAATGAAACTGCAGTCAGTAGGATATCTGTAAGGCACAATTGGTAGGTTTTGAAGTATAGAATATTGAAGCAATTTTCCTTTGTTAAGTGACAAAACGCACAATGAAGGCATCGATCCAAAATCGTTACCTAGATCAACTTTAACCAGGGGACAACGCTATATCTTGGTAGGAGTCATGTAAGGCTGCTAATGGCAACAGTTTCAGAAACCACCCCTAAAATCTAAAAGCCAATGAAAAATAGTAATTTCCTTCTACCCACATCTTTGTTACGCCCATTCTTATTACATTCGTACCATGTTGCGCGTATGCTCAGCGTATTGTTCACTTCATAACCTACCTACTTGATTCGATTCTAATTCAGCAAAACGCATTGCATACCTTGAGATGATCATCCTTTGATATATGGAACGTTTTTGGGCATACCATTGCTGCTTTTCAAGGTCTCATCTCTCGTATAGGTACTCTCACTGCTTACCAAATCATTTACTTCCGTTTTCAATAAAAGTGTTGATTCGTGATTTGTAGATTGATAGATATGAAAGGGCAACTAGGTTATTATGTGTAGTGGGATATTCTATGCTTATGGCATAGCTACGTGGAATTTCTAGACTATATAGGAACTTTGCTGATTTAAACAAAAAGCATTATCGTTCAGAGGGGTCAAAATAATGAAAGCATAATGAATCAACAATAAATATGTGACCACATTACATTTTTTAGCATTGCTGAGGAACCCTGATTAAACAAAGTTGTTTAGTGGGGCTTGCATAAGAAAACAGATTATGGTTTATGGTAAAATCGTGAATACTACTACTATACTAATACTATGTATAGGAACCTGTGAGATTATAGCAATAACTTGTTAAAGGAGAGATTTTCCGCATGACAGATAAGTGGGGTCCTGATACATTAATTATGAATACCTACCCATAATGATAGTTGCAATTTTATTACTTGTAATGAAGTGTTTTGGTAGGAAATTAAATTATTATGTTTGTATATAACATACTACTATAATTACTAATAGCAGCGCGTATGCGAGAAAGCATGTTGTGGATAATTCTAAATTTGAATCATGTTTTCTCAGAGGAGGTGCCGGTTTTTTGTACATTATTACATGTAGGTTATCGATGTTTTGCAAAGTAACTGCTGTAAATTATAATAGATTTTCGATTTGTTTACCTTAGAAAAGTTTGTTGAAATGGACACAAAAGTGCACATGTAAAAAGTGAATCGATATAGTAGAATCGATAAATCATAGTGCATAAGAGTGGTTTATTTTGAAAACTATAGAATTAGCACTAAAGAACTAATATTGGAAATATTGACAGGGGATTAAAACAGAACTTGAGAAAAAGTAGGAGGACCTATTACAATTTTGATAAAAAATGGAAGCCAATTTTTTTCATGTCAAGGTGTCAACTTGTCATTCTTGTCATCAGAAGAACTACAGAATCAGGCAAGAAATTATACGCGTCGCCGCAGCTCACATTACTTACATTACATAGTAGGTACAAGCAGAATTCACATAGTTCGGCAATCTGACAGCAATATATGAAGATACGTCGAAAATGTCAAACATTTGTGGCAATACATAACGTGGCCATACTAAACTGATTTCCGTATGTTGCTGGCTACTCTGTTGCAGCTAAACAATGCAATAAAAATATTGCCCATTTGGAGCCTTCATTATAGTAGTCGAGAAACAACCCCTTGAATGTTTGCCTCATGTTCAGGAAGAATATTTGTGTTCCACAACATTTCAATTAATAATATGATTCAAAAAAAGTTAAAAATATATCACTTGAAACCCAAGACAGAAAGCATGCCTCCAGAAAGTCTATAAATTTCAAGCATCAGTGCTAAGAATCTCTGAAGCCACTTTATAATAGAATACATATCTGTACTTGATAATGAATGTCAGCATTGGAAGGCAGCCAAAAGTCGTAGGAAAATCATTATTTAACGCTACATTCCAGCAGCTCTCGAGGTTAAATTATAAGCTATATTTATAACAATTTAGATGTGAATGTTTCATTATCATAAATTTTGGGGTCTTCATTTAATGTTCCTCTAACATGAAATTGCTTTAAACATTCAGTTCTATCGAGTGTAACTGGAAAAAATGGTTACAGTTAGGCTATTACAGCAAGGTTGGACTATGTTATTTATATTTCAACAGTTGTATACGTGCCTTGCTTACATGAAAGCATATATTCTGATTGATCAGTAGTTATAGACTCTTGGTAGTATAAAGTGATTTCAAATTACTAGTTTCATACAGTGTTCCCTAAAACGCAGACTGAAACTTTTCGTTTATGTAAAAATGATACGCAAGAGTGCAAATAGTAGCTGGGTTTTTAGTGAACTGATGTTTTCATAAAGCTAGGCATTCTACGAGATATATGATCTGAGTTCGATCACAAAAAGTGTCGGATGATACTGTTCACAATGGAAAAATTCTTCCGTTACTTCAATTTCGACCAAACTCAGTTTGTTGGATAAATCGGCTACGTATTTCACGATTCTTGTTTTATGCCAATGCAGCCACGTAGGCTGAAGCCTAAATACTGTGGCACCGCGACTGCAATAAGTAGAGCATGGATAGATGTCGGGGCGGCAGCACCCCAAACATGTGAGCAGTACTCTAGGCCAGTATATCATTGATAACTAATAGAAATAATGTCGGAGGCAAGACGGATCCCTGAAGTACACCCGCGTTGACATTGTGTGTTGAAGAGGAGAACGTTCTGATATCACTTTTCCGCTAAGATTGGCTAGGGCCCCCTTTTTCATACAATAATAGGACTTCGCGATATTTAACAATTTCTTGATGGCCATATTCGAATCAGCATCCCAAATTACCCTAGGATACCAAAACTTTGCTTTGAGAGTGTTAAACGTACCAATCCCTTATTCGAATACTGAAAGTTTTGTTGGATTTGATAGAAAGGATCGTATAACTTTCATAATTATCACACTGTTTGGTTACGACAGTCGACCATCACTGTTGTAAAAAAGGGCGCAATAACTTAATTGTAGAAAATGAAATGATAATTTATCTGGACTGCGCTGCAACTGCAAGCTGCTTCTGGCGAACAAGTAGCTATTAATGTTTCAGCAAAGCGTCTGAAATATAAGCTAGAGGGAAGCATGGGTGTCCCCTTTTAGAAAATACTTTCCAATGAACTGTATCTTGATTGTGCGCAAATAAGTGACGAAATCTGAGCTCTACCTAAAAATGGCTTGCCAAAGCTAATACACTCTCAGCCCTCATGCTGAAAATGACTAAAGGTATTCACAGCAGCAATGGCATTCTAAGCATAAATGCATATATATATAGATATTAGCTTAATTGAAATTATTTGCTTTCTTCTGTAACTATGTCCAGGGCAAATACCAAGTTTGTACCCACTTGTTAGCTTCCCGTTCATCTGTCTCCAATACTAGAACTATACGGTACTGATTCACGAAACACCGCTGTATGTGGTCGCTCATAGTTACTGAGACGGGCAGCTAGCATATCCAGGTTCAGATTCAGAATCGTACTTTACACGGCAGCAGCGGTGGTCGCAGTAGTAGACTGTTCGGTCTCCTGATCAGTCGCCGTGCGCTGTGCGGGCTCGAATCCCGTTCCAAGAGAAATTTTTCTCTTGGCTATAGATGTTGTGATTGTCCGTAGGTGGTAAACGGTCTCTGACTGTCGAACGCGCAGGTACCACCCGGCGGATCTCGTAGGCGGAGCCAGAATGTGTGCATGTTGCATGTGTTCCCTCTCCAGAGTCCGTGTGGCGTTCCCCCTTTCCTCTGTATCCCCCTATAGCCCCACGGTACCCAAAGAATGTTTAGGCCTTAGACATTTGTGGTAGTTGGAATACAAAAAAAACCAAGAAGCGATTACATGTACCTAATTAACTTCTTGATTATTAAGATACGCTCTACAAATGATGGTAGACGACAAAGCATTTTGAATTCAATGAGACAAGGCTAGTGCATCTGTGGAAGTTTGTTTCACTACCACAAATCCCAAAGGGCACGTTGTTATTGGAATTCAAAAACAACCTGTAATTTTGAATGAAAACTTTCAGGTTAAAAGTCACCTTTCTAAGGCGAATGACGTTATGTTTGGGACTATAAAATTTTGTTGTGTCTATTCACCAAGTAAGAGTTATTTCGAGGTAAAATTTATTTTTTGCAGCCAAAACGTTATCCGGCTAGGAACCCATATACGTCCAATTCTGAATCTATGAATCCGATTCAAAAAGTCTTTTAATTCATAAAAATAAAAATAGCTTTCTGGCATCAAAACTAAATCGAAACGCATAGCCGTTGTGAGATCGCGACAAACTTTCCACTTCTAGTCTGTTATTTTGTATTGATTTTTTTACCTCTGAAGATCTTTATCCGCACGCCTAAGGAAAACGCAGATACAAGAGCAGGCGGGTTGTAACATAAACACAAAGTGTATATGGCGTCTGTCTGACAACCGACGATGAGGTTTGATTACACTCTATTTGCTACATACAGACAGTCGCAATGGTTTTAATATTCATTAGATATCCTACCACAAGCTATTGATGTCTGTCTTGTCTTTGATATACCACTATCTGTCGTAAGAAGACACGTTGTTCTATTTTTTATAAACTCACTTTGTTGCGAATTTTTATGCGCCCCTAGTACAATGAAACTGAGGGGATTTTAATGATTGATTGACTTGATTAATAGTGTTTCTTTACTGATTCTATCGAAATACAGGTTTTTATTACAACTTGTAACAACTCTAATTCAGCATTCAAATTACAGAAATATATAAATAAATAATTATTGTTACTATATGTCAACCATTAGAACTGTGTTAAAAAATAATGATACCAAGCTCAACTTTCAAGACAATTGGTGTAAAAACGTCGAAGGCATGCACGAAACTACAGGATTTTTCAAATTGCTTACGAACATACGTAGTCCGGAGATCTTCGGCTATACCACAACTGAAACAATAAAATAAGCGCCTAGCAAACTAATTAAATTCTTGTAAATTATATCAGTAGATTATAGAGTAGTATTCTGTTCAAAAGATGGTCTTTGATTAGCACCATGTCCAAAAGAAGATTCAAAATTAACAATGGAGCATCGATATAGGTTAATATTCTTATGACGAATTTGAATGGAAGGTTTAATGCCTGAATGCATACTTGTTAGTCTGACTCATATCTTGGTATTGTTGCATATCGATGAGTCAACTTCTGTTGCAGATTTTCGCACACCTGGTTATGTGGTTCTTATTATTGAAAAAACTCGACACGTCGTGATATATCCATATGTGCAGAATGTACGCGTTTCAATTCAGCTGCAAATATTATGCAACAAACAGTTGTGGCACTCAAGTAGACGTAGACTTGTAGTATTTATAAATTGCAGAGAAGCTTTTAATATGATCAAAAAGTCAGAGTGTAAAACAAAAGAATTTTACTGCCAAAAGTGTTTTCTATAAGCCATTCTGCAAACTCAAGCTTTGTTGTTGCTTGAAGTATACAGGTGGACCAAAATGAGGTGGAAGGTGTGAAATTTGACACATCGCTTCGCGTGCACCTCTAGGGAATTATAAAGCGATCTAGAAATTTAATTTACTTAGACCTGAAACTTGACGATCCAGTTTTGCTCATAGTTCAAACCACTGTCTTGTACTCCAGCAACATTGCTCTACTATGTAGTCCAAGGTCCTAGCGTCTGAATTACCAAGTCCAAAGTTTTTCTATAACTATAGTATCGAGTAGTCTAATAGGTAATGAGCGCTTCAGTTTTTGTTTTCAAGAATAATTGTACTGGAGTCGAGAACGTTCTAGCTGAAATTGATATCAAAACTCATGTCGGACACTGTTTACTATAAGAGTACCAGGCTGGGTACTCTGTTGCAATAGCTGCACGTAGAACGGTAACTCAAGATTTAGTCACCGAGACAACAGCAAAGCGGTAGTGCCAACGACTCCGCTGTGGTGACTATACCTTGATAGATCAACCAAGATCTGAGCGTCCAGTGGAAACAGATCTGAATAAATTAACTAACTGAGATCCTTGAAGCAGTACACGCGATTTGGCACCCAGAACACGATAGAAAAGTCACCGCTCCCATATTGTCAGGCTATGCTTTCTTCTTGAATTGTAGAAAATTTCAGGCTATACAACAGATGATATAAATCCAAAGCATTAACAATTTGAGGCAAATAGATTTGTAACATAACCTCAAAATAGAGCGCTAACACGGAAGAGTAGAAAACTGTGAAAAACAAGGAGACCATAAAGGCGTCCTAAATTGTAGGAACGACTGACGATGCGGCCCTCAGTTTATTGTTTGCACCCTGGGATGATCCTTTACTTCCCATTGCTACAAATTTTAACCTTTTCTTAGACAGAGTGGCATACAGTGTCATCCTACCTAGTGACAGCAAGACAGATAAGTAACTCCACTTCCAATTCCAATTCGTGAATGCATTATTATATGCACAATAAATGTAACTGCCTTCTTCAGCAGCAATGCAAGCTTGACGTCTTCTTAAAAATAATTGGGTTTTTAGACGGACGAATCTTCCGTTATTAACAAATTCAGTTGCTTCCGTTATTCCGTCTCGTAGCAAAGCTAAATTTTCGATTGGCTTTGAGTGAACTTTTTCTTTTACCGCTTCGCAGTAAAAAAAATCCAGTGGATTTAAGTCAGGTGAACGGGCTGGCCACGAAGTTGTACCAGTCCGCCCCATCCATCTGTTCGGGTATTCCGCATCGAGATATTCTCTAACTGATGCATAGAGCTCCGGCCAGCCTGCTTGCTGCTACCACATGTCTGTAAATGCTTAGTTTCGCGTCTTCCAATAAATTTAGTAAATGATGTAAAAAATCTAAATAAATTTCGTCATTCAAGAACCCTGGCAGCTTAAGGGGTACAATGATTCTTCCATTTAGAATCCCGGTCCACCTCCGTGCTTGCTTCTATTTGACGTGCTGAAGTACTCGGATCTCCTTCCACTGCTTGTAGTACGACGTCCTTGAAAGGAGAGTAAATTCTTCCTTCACCATGTGCTTGATTCGGGAATCGTCCCTCTGAGCATTGCATCTACATTCTCCATAAATGAGGTGCATGTTGGCGTATTGTTGTACGGTGTACATAATCTTGAATTAGTAAAAGAAGCATTACTATCTGTATTGCTGTCACGACATAGAATTACAATCTAAGAAAATTTTGAAATTTGTCGTAATGGGAACTAAAATAAAAGCTCATCACAGTGGTTTTTTTAAAGGCTATATTTTGGAAAGTACAGGACTTAGATGTCTTTATATTTTTCTACTCTCATGACTTGGCCTATTATCCCCCGTTACCGGCCTGACCTCGGTTTTTGGGACAACCTGAATGTCACACAAAAGTTTTATTTCAATCCCTCTTTGAGGATTCTCCGTGTGCCCTTCTTTAGTAGATCTTGGATCCTCATCTTGTCTATCGGTGTGGATCAGGGCCATCCATGCCTTTGCCGCATCGTATCGGCCGACTGCTTTGGCGCGACCTTTACCTGTCCACGAGCCGACGGGGTTCCGCCGCTTTGCCGCCGTTCTCGAGGCCGACATCCATCGGCGCGTTACGTAATCCACGCTATTGCGAACCGCTTAGCGGCTATAACGGTATCGCGGGGCCTGAAAACGAGGATCCGGCGAAGAACGGATCGCCGAAGATGTGCATACGTGGGTGGGAGACTGCAGAAGGCTTCCGGACTGTGAGGTGGTACTCCGGCCGCCACTTGAGACGCGTCTTCGCACGTTATCGTCTACCCCACAGGCTGAAATGAATTTGTTTGCTCTCCGTCCTTATCACCACGACCAACCGCATACAAAGTTGTTTCATGTTTTTTAGAAATCCCTCGGTACGGTATCCGTCCAATCGTGTAAAGACAAACCGAAAACTAACAGGCGGGTGTCTAGAATTGGTAATATTAATAATAGCATTTATTGTCCAACAGTCTCACATTTACAGAACAATTACATGAACAAAATAAACTAATAGTCGACGACAGTTTGGAGAGAAAACAATCAATTTAAGTACTGGTAAGCCATCCTAATTAACTATAAATATATCGCAATGACAGCTAACTCTATCGAGATTTTTACACATAACATGGATAGCTGACTTGACAAACCGTTGGTCCTTGCTCTAGATGGTTTAAAAGCAACATAATTCCACGAGGAAGATCTAGAACATCTGGGGAGCAGCAGGTCTTGCCATGTAATAGTTTGAGAAAATATTGCAGATGAAACCTTTCTTCTGAACTCGTAAGCTATGAATTTCAAAATGCCAACACAGCTCTGCATTGCTAACTCCTTGCTCAGACTTCATATAAAGACATTTGAACCTTTTCAATTTCGTTTATATAAATTTGATAATTCGGGCTCCATATAATACTCGCATATTTAAGTTTGCTAATATGCAAAATATAATACCTTCAAAGCCCTTATGTCGTGAAACTGCTTACAATTTATGAGCGCTTCTGAATTTTTTTGGGAAATGTAAATCTTTGGTTATAAAGAACACCCAAATATCTGATTGTATCACATGTATCCAACAGCGCACCATCAATATCATAGTTGAAAATATGAGGATCTTTTCCCTAATATAACTAACAACCTTGCACTTCTTGGTATTTAGATGTAAATTGTTGTCATCGCATCAAGTCCGAATACTATTGAACTCTCTCTATAAATCCATGCAATCATGAACATCCCTTATAGACGAATATATTTTCATAACTTCAGCAAAACAAAATTACATACATTTTAAAGGTTAATAAATAAACAATAGAAATAAAAGTGGTCTCACGATATACCCCTGGGGAACACGGCGCTAAGTAGGCTTCGGACTTGGACCCGCTACTCGTATATGCTACGTAATGCTTCCGTTCTGATAAATAGGATCTAAACAATTTTATGGTGCTTACTGTGATACCAAAGAGCCCTAATTTCTTCAACAAAGCTCCATGACCAATTTTGTCGATCACGTCCTCATTTCTTATGATTTCTTATGCTACCGAGACCAAGAACCTCTTTACGATTGACTCGGATGAGCATTTAAAGATTTAAATGCTCTGAAGCTGTTTATAGTTTTAGGCTGCCATTGTTTAGCCACAATCCTATAACGTACGCCCCATCAATTGTGTCTCAGGCTGACTAATGTCAATATTCGGCCTGGGTCCTTCATATACTTAGTCTGACAATCGATAAATATATTATACAACAAGATAGCCTATCTAACACTATATTTCAGCGTCCAAAAAAATATCAGAGATGAAATAGTGAGATACCACAGCGTCATCTATGAGAATTTGTCATAGCTATTCTCCTGGTGCGCAAGTAGAAGGAATACTGACGATCGCAACCAATGGTTTCGCCATTATCATCCACATACTATGAAGACGATAAAGATGCCCTTACGCACTCTAGCTCATACCGCTCAATTTCTACCCCAAGCGCAGAAATGTCGCACCGCGATTATACAGTACCAAGAGGCACTGAAAAACATAGATGTGACCAATTCTCATAGATGTCAGCATGGTGTCTCATTTAATTTCGGGAAATTTTGTGGCCGCTGGAATATAGTACTAGGCTGGCTATCTCAGGCAGAATACGTTAATTATTGGTTTGACCTAAATAAAAATGACTCACCGTCTAGACAACCTAACTATTTACTTTTGCAATGAACATAGACTCAAAAATAAACATCTTGAAAAGAGAACAAAGCTTACGTGTTCATGAAACTATCTGATGAGGGAACAATGATAACCTTGAGTAAACCATACAAGGTGAGGCAAAAATGCGAAACCGTATTTCGCAAATTCAGGGCCATAACTTTGCGAAATGATCGATAGTAATCGATCAGCATATTTAGGCGAAAAAATCGCTATTAGGATTGCCACACGGTGTAAATGCCGTTCTTGATAGTGACGTAGACGCCATTGTAATGCGGTTGGGAGGACGTCAGCTGATAAGATCATCTAATAGATCAGGAGGTTGCTGCTGAAACCCTGTTTAATCGAGTAACACAATAATCTTTTAATGGAGCGTTTTTTGAAAATCAAGCAGTAAAAACTTGTATTCAATTTGGGTCACTGGCTATTCCGGTTTGGGACAAGCCCGAATTTAGAGCACTTGTTTGCCATGGTAACAATCGGAGATCATGATTTGCAATCCAGAAAGTTTCCCCTGAAAGTGTTTTAGGGGCATCCTCAAGGTAGGTCCTCAGGAGAGCTGATTGCTGTTTTGTCGCTTCTGATGATTGGGCATTATGATCGGAAAACATAAAACATTTTATCTGTTGCATGGGCTCCTCTGGAATTTCTTATCTCGTGGCATGCTTGGTACGGATCTGTCAATGAAACAGTCTAAACTTGGGATAAGAGACGCAACTGATTTTTTTTACTCAGACTCTTAGTCTAACGGAGCAGAAGTCAATGGCAAAAGAATTTTAAATATGTGTCGTATGCTCGCGCTATCACCTACGCAATTTTTGAACAGCTGGCTAGAGTTCTCGGTCACCTTTATAGGTTATAAAGCAAATATGTATGAATCGTAACAATTGATTTGGTAATTTCAAAAAAGTGAGTTTATCAGGATTCAATAAAACAAATTTAGGCGAAACAATCAATTGAATCATATTCTGTATTACTTATTATTGAGAATTCCGCTTAAACATCAACTTATTAAGATGTCACATCAAAAATAATAATTTGGCTTTAGTTGTTTTTGAAATGACCGATAATATATGTAAACTTTCACTTCTAAGCATCTGGCTTCATTTGACGGCCATCAGAGAAAGGAGATTTATCAGAGACAACCACAGGATAAGTTTCGAATGTTACATTGACTGACGTATGTTGTCTATATAACGTGGTATCATTTGAAGAGGAAAGAAAGTAATCGCTTCACCAAAAAGCATGTTAGAAATTACATGAGTAGTTTTGGAATGACCAAGACTAATTTTCAGCTATAGGTCCTGTTTTTACCACAAGTTGCTAGCATAACTCCATCGCTTCATTTTCTATCGTGTGTGTGTGTATTACGTACCTAGTTTGAATCGTTGATTGAAATGAATGAGGATTTATTCAGCTATGAGCTCAAAGAACTGCATTTGGGTACTTAGTCAACCACCTAGTCCTAAAGTTACAATTTCTGTTTTCTACTGAAACCTTCTCAAAGAGATTCTGTATATGACGAGACCAATTTTATTTATTATGTATTTTCGTTGATATAATTTCGCAATTTTCAGCGTATGTACGTACAATAAATTGTGTAAGAGGCAGCGCAGTTCCACTTTCACTGTAACCTTGCTACACTTGGACATACAAGTTCTCTGTTGCCAATAAATTTACTGCTGCGTATGTAATATATTCACAAAATTTTTTTATTGCTAAATTCTGAAATTAGGTCTAGATATTCACCTATGACAGCGCTGCTTGTAGGTACAGCTATTGCGAAATTTCGATGTTGCTACCAAATATGCTTCTTTATCTTGCTTAAAGCAGCCGACGGGCTCGATCTTCACTCTCGGCTTTTCGAGTTTTGTTGATGAGTCCTAGGCTAGAGCGAAACATACATGCCACATCAAAGCCACGTACTAACGCTACTTGTAACAATAGTTTCAGGCTCGTTATACCAAATACGTGTACTGTATATAGCCTCATACTTGCAAGTTCTTTAACAGTAACAAGGCTATTATGAACTCATGTTGCTATTTTTGTACATATAAAAATATAAATAGCTCATTCATAATTACGATTGTACTAGCATTGCTTGAGGGAATTGTGAGACTATAAAATTTCGATGTACAGAAGTCACCAAAAAGTCATTTCTACTTGAAGCACTCTTTATTTAATCAATAAATTGATAATACGAGTGTTTCATCACAATTGAAAATAATATTAGAGATAAATAGTAAAATAGTATAAATACTGTTTCATTCGAGTTTCGCTTCTGCTGACGAAACGATTGCAAGTATTTCAAATAGCTTTTCACTGTTGAAAAATCGCAATAGCCTTCTGACATTTTCATTAAACATATCCAGGTAATCCATCGTACGCTGTCTGATTTTATCTAAAGGTGACTTATTTAGCTACCTTTTCGAAATGACTGTCATTGGTATTTAATACCCTACATTTATCGAATGTTGTAGGTACTTACGTCGGGTGTAAGCTGTGTATGTAGACATTTTATTGATTGTTTTACCATTCATTGTGGGTAGTTATATAGCGTACTATGAGTATAGAGTGTGATTCAAAAGTACTTCAAAAAGTGTGACCACAGAGACTTTGTAACCCGATTCCATAGATTATCAGTTTTAGGTCATCAAATGTGGTACTATTACATATTTCCTGAAAGTCTGTGGATACAAATAATACAAAATCTGAACGGTTAGAATGCCGCAATATTTTCAGCTTTCTGTGGGCGCGGGACCGAGGCCAAAAGCACGTTTCCGTTTATAATAAAGATATTCAAAGTGCCGAAGCTTAGAATACAACCATATCTACATACCGCTACCACAAGCATTCCACCACCATTCCGCCGCATTGTCATATCAAGTCATGTCATGGTCAACCTAAATACGAAAATATTGTAATCGATATCCAATAACCTTTATTTATTGATGGATGAAGAGTAGCGCGATGGCAACAGTGGCAACGCGTTCGACAAGGGAAGGTTTAACCATACTTACAGCAGCCTGAAACCTGAAACTGGGTTATGTTAGGGTGATGGACTTACTGCCGACATCCACACTGCAGGTTATTGAATTCCGGTAGTGGTTTCTGGGTTTGTTTTTTATTTTGTACTTACTTTTCTACACTCATTCATTAATTCTATGAAATTTGCACCAGATTAGGATAGATCATTTTAAAGACTGGCCTTTGACGGTTCAAAGCGTACCACAAAAAACTTCTGATCTCATGGTTAAATATCCTTAACATAATCGAAATTCGTTGTAAATGGGATCCCAAACTATAATAATCCAATAACGTTGACACGTGGCATCAACGTCTTTATTTCGAAAGAGGGAGGTTTGACCATACAGCAGCTTGTAGCTCGAAACTGGGTTAAGGTTCGGGCCACGATCGCAAACTTTTTGTCGTGGTGTCTGGTACCGAACACTTACGTACTTTCCAACTCCTCTCTCTTTCCCTCTTTCTGTCTCTCTTACTTGGTATCTCTAATAATCGTTTCACTTTCACTTGACATTTGCCATTCACAAGTAGATGCTCTGGCGACGCATGATAAATTTTTATGTTATAGGATGCGTATCATTTAGAATTAACGATCTGTTGGCATATTATGCGGGATGTGGGAGCCGATTATACGGAATGACACAAAGCTGCAACATCCTTGCAAAATGAACTTAAACAATCTATTTCACCTATTAAAAAATAGGGTTAAGTAGGTTGACTCATAAAATGTTCAGCGCTAAGGAATAAACTGTCTTCGAACATGTGTAACAAAAACATTGAATGGCCAGGCGAATAAGCGCCTAAAATTTGTCTATTGTCCCTTTGCGATCTAGAAATGTCTCCCCTGTTCTACCGACAGTACCAACCACCTGGCACTTATCGGCTAGAGCCCGAGGCAGGTGTGTTGAAAATATTTCTTCATCATAGTTTTAAAGGAGGAAATCTATGTTATGTTAAATATTTTTGATAGGTGCTTCGAATTACCGATGATAGCGTATAAATGTACTAAAGCAAAAAAATTTAGATATACCCTCCCCACCCCCTATAACGCACAACCCCCAAGTTTTAAACCTTACAATATTTGGCAGAAAATGATCAGGAGCCCCTGAACATCAAAAAAGTTTTAGTGATTTTTATTTTTTCGTTTTTTGCGTCAAGTTCCGCCGCCCCTGGACAGATTTTGAAAAGCTACAAAGCTTTTTTGACTTTAGCATAGTAGTAATCTTGTATGAAAGTTTTATATAAATCCGAGCGATACTTCCCAAGTTACAGACGAGCCCGAAATATTTTGTGACCACAGTACCTCCTGGCCAGTGGCGTGAGAAGTAAGATGCTAAGAATACCCTTATTCTGTCAATATGGGCTTGTTCTAGAGGTCACACCAGCATGCATGTGAAACTCCAATAACTCCATCACAAGAACTTTAGTTACACTTCCACGTACAACCTTTGCATCTTTTCTAAATTCTGCACCTTGCGCGTACTAAATTATACTCAACTCGTTGTTCTCAAACAAAATATTTCCAGCAATTCTTCTAATGGGCAGAGAAACGACTGCACTTGCTTTTCATTTCTGAACAAAAGCGATAATTCTTCTTTGCCAAGCAGACACTGCCTAGTGGAGTTCTGCGAAAATCCTGAATGTGGGACGGAGGCTAGAAACGAGATCGTAGACGCGAACATTTCCCAGAATCCTAGAAAATTTACACTTCCACGAACAATGGTAATTTACCCCCGACGCATGATAAGGTTCTGAGGAATCTAATATAAATTCGGAATAATTATCACTGTAAGGGTTGTGATAATGCTGCTTGAGCAGGGTCCTGAGTAACAGTTCCAGCGATATTACAAGCAGCGACTTTAGAATCCGACGTAAAAATTGTCAGTATATTTTATCAGACTTAAGTAGAGTTCTGTGAATATCCTGAAAGGTGGGCCTGGTTAACTAAATATAGATAGCGCTGGTTAGGTAGGCGGAAAGGCCAAAAGTTGTAAACCTCTTACTTTGCTATAGTGGATTATAATATCTATACCAGGAGAATCGAAACCACCCCGAAAATCAACGTCGACGTAATCGCGATTGTACCAGCTATTGCGCTTAACACGAACCTTTTTGTAACGACCTCAATGTCCCTTTGAAATAATGAGTAGAAGCTGGAATGTTTTGTAAAATTCAAATTATAACTATGATTTACCGCGATGCGCATGGGCAACAAATTGGTACCCCATTTCTCCATAGTGCAGTGAAGAGAATATTGAGCAGACTTTGAGATTCCAGTACACAGAAGCCTGAAACTGAATAGGAAAGGATCGCAGTGGTTCGATTATTCAAAATAGAAACTTCCGTTTATTGTACCGTTTGTCGTTGAAGTTAACTCATAGTGCTAAACAATCGAGCAACTGCATTGCATGACGGCAATACATGTTTTATAAGACATTAGAAACAAACAAAAAGACATTAGAATAATTGTGTGCATGTAGATTCAATTTGATTAAGCTCTATGGCCGTTTGATCAACCTTCAGTATACTACGGCTTTCCTATTAACGTCCTTGGTATTTGTATTTATCTCACATTTAACGAACCCGTGGCACGGCCCTCATTCAAATTTCATTCAGTAATTACACCAACATTTTCAGTGCTCAAGCGTTGGCTGATTTTTATTGTAATGTGAATAGCGTTTTTAAGAGAAAAGCGTCGACTGTCGATCATAATTCTTCAGAAAATAATATATCAAATCAATATCCATAGGTTTTGTATGCGTGTGCCGCTTTTGTCTACCCACGTGATCTGAATGACGTCTGCCCGGAAATAAATATGTCTACTAATGCGTGGGAAGCACCCAGTCAATCAACCTTAGAAAAAGGTCAATTAGAGCACTTTATTTTTGTTTGGATAGTAATTTTTTTTCCTAGCACCTGAAGAACAAATGAAGCATATTGACCATCGATCAATAACTACAATTTGAGGCTTATTACCGACTTGCCTTATTGTAAGATATTAATCATTCAGAAACTACAACCTTAACGCTACGTACCTAAAATGTTACCAAAAGTGACGAAGTAAGTTTTATTTTAGGTAGTTTTTTGATTATAGCTTCCATAGTTATGGGTTGTTATGAACTTTAACCACCTAAATATCTGGGAAGCTCCAAATGATAAACCCATTACTTCGTTATCGTTACCTTTTACTTCCCACACCACTGGCGACGAGGTATTGTAATCGCCAAAAAAATGTCGAAAATTAGATGTTTTGAAAATCGGTCCAGTGGCAGCGGAGCTATGTCCAATAACTGTGTACATAAAAGTCGCTCAAATTCGTTTTTCACGTTTCACAGGCTCTACTTTTTTTGAAAAATGGGTAAAAAATTGAGGGGTGAGGAAATATGTACCTCAATTTTTTGGCGTTAGTATACGCTTCCAGCCCCGGTAATTCTACCCACCTATTACTACATAAATTTCACACACGTGTCCTTAAAATTTCGAATGATAGAGAAAGAATTTCCACAGTCGTGTCGCGTATCGGTCGCGCTGACACTGACTGATGGCTGGCTGGCGTGGTTTAGCAGCGTTGCCAGATGATCCGTAATTGCTAGATCGCAACGTTGTCAAATGATTGGGGACTATGCGCTTATTGTATAGGCCTGTTTGAATGACTTGGTCAAGTTATTTATTTTGTGATATATATTCGTCGCTAATTTTTTGTACTTATGCCAAACATGAACCTTTATGAACTGAAGACAGCGTGGAAGAGTGGGAAGTGCAAGGTCAACCTCCTTGACGCCACCTTTTGTACACACTGGTGTATTGATTCAACTACTTCCTGTGTAGTACGCCCGTGGATCGTAATCGATCCTAACCTAAAAACCCAGTTCTCGTCTTGACCAGCAGCAGACGCCTCGGGCCGTACGAGAGAGGATTTTTCTAATAAATTACTCCATTACACGGCAAGCTCTATTATCCGACGCTTTTTCTCTCAGCTATTCGTTTGTTTTCACAGTCGATACGATCTAATTTACACACTATCAACACGCTCTCGACTATCATTCATACCGTAGTCCAGTTATATGAACTTAGTTTAATTGAGAAAAGCTTGATGAGTTTTAATGCTGTTTCATTAATGATGGAAATGAAGATAGACATTTGACATACTCAAATCGCTCATGTGTATTAAGAAATTTCCGATAGTTTACGCTGCTTCTATCACAGAACATTATCCACGGATTATGTGTTTAGACCGATTTTTAGAATTAACATCTGTTGCCGTAATCATATTTTTTCTTGTCTTGTCCTACATGCAATTGAAGGGTATTTCTACTATAGATCAACCGATACAGAATCTTTGCCTATACTGACAATTAGCCGATACCGATATTTCAGTCTGATTATCTGTGTTATTGGCATATCGGAAATTTTTTTCCGCACATAATCGTGTGTGAACACGTTGGTCCTCACATTGGCCGTAACACGACTTTTGTTATGAAATCGTTTTCAAAAAATAGGTTGGAAGAAACCAGTTGCGAAAATTTTCCATGGACAGTTACATCAGTAGTGATATACATGAAACAAATGAAAATATTTGTAATCCGTAGAACAGAGATCGTCAACGCAGCTCTTTACATGACTGACCCTCTGTCAGATTTAGGAATATCTATTGAAATGTCAAACCTTCTATGCCTATTTTTCCTTCAACATGCGTGAAAACTCTTCAAATTTAGAGGAACATGTCAATCAAAATTATCACTTGAAGGGCGAAACTAGGGTCACAGGAAATCATTTTTTTTAAACCTGTTTTCGTAAAAACACGTTTCACGAAACAGTGTTCACAGTCCTGAGCTTTCTACTAGGCTACGTATACGTATGTTCTAAACAATTTCAATTTCATGAAACAGGTTTCTTCAGTGCGAGTCGTATCTTATTCGATTTGTTTTGAAGGCATTACGTCTTCATGCTATATAAAAATGTGCCGCCATGTGGAAATATTTCCACAGTTTCCATCCTACAGACCAATAAAGTCTCATTAATGATGTGCGTAGTTTTTTTCTCAATTCACTAATTTTTAACTTAACTTTTAGATTTGTATCGGTCGGCCAATATTGGCATATGGGCAGTCATATCAGATATCGGCAATTTAGGCCAATACAGCCGGTAACTTTCTACCATCAGGCAATGAGCGACGCACTTATGAACCATTATCTTTTTTACGAGCATGTTTGAAGCTTTGTTGCTCTATATCGGTAAAGGTTAATTTTAATCGGTCCTAGGCAAGCAAATGTCAGCTCAGCCCGCATCGGCAGTGGTGTACGATGTGATATGCTACTCTCTTCCATTTTGGCAGCGGTCTATAATAAGCGTGGGAAAATTCTCAGTTTTTTTGCAGACGTAACTTGCAAGTGCTTGGAAAGTCTATTTACTATTGCTATTTCATCCTAGTTATCCACAACCATTTAGCAGAAACACCTAACGGTAATAACCCTTATTGATTGTGTTTTCCTTTTTTTCAGGCGGTAGATTGGTGGTCGGTCGGCGTGCTGACATATGAGCTGCTCACAGGCGCTTCCCCTTTCACTGTTGAAGGTGAAAGGAATACTCAACAAGAGATCTCTAGAAGGATACTTAGGACCACTCCACCAATACCCGATTGTAAGTGCTGTTTGTTACATATTTATATTTGGCAATAATATTGGTTACTACAATAGCACCTATTTCTTCACCTTTATGAATGGTGTAACACTAAAGAGGATGTCTCACGAAGAACTGCAGCGATCGATTGCTCGGAAAGTTTACATTAGACCATTATCAAAATATTAAAATATTTCGGCGAAAATGTTTTGAAAATGGTAGCGCTTCCGGTTGTACCGGAACTAGAGGCCAACTTGTTTATTTTACATACATACAGGGTTTGTCCGGAAAGTAATAGGACTCATTTTCTTCCGCCATAACTGTACTTCGGAGCGTGCGCGCACCGACTGGATTCGGTAGAGGGCGTTCCTAGCTAACGAATGAGCGGCTGGTCAGTTGTCTCCGAGCACTTGAAGAGTCAGGACAGGCATTTTCGCGCGACGTGTTTCTGTGAGTGGTGCAAGCCGAAAATTCAGCGTTCGTTAGAGCAGAGGTACGCGATTAAATTCTGTGTGAAACTCGATAAATCTGCGACAAAGACGTTTGATATGATCAAAAGCACGCTTACCCAGGTGTTGCTTTAGGAAGAAGTGGGGTGTTTCGGTGGTACCAGGCCTTTTTGGAGGACCGGGAAGAGATCGCTGATGAAGACCGTGCTGGAGGACCTTCGACTTCGACAAACACCGATAATCTGACTCGTGTGCGCAAAGTTTTGAACTTTACTAAGTATTCGTTTAATTGCCCAGATGTTAAATTTACCAAAATATGTGGTTCATGACATTGTGACACAACATTTGAACATGCGCAAGGTGTGCGCGAAGATGGTCCCAAAAGTGCTCACTGACGATCAGAAATTGCGGCGAGTGGAAGTGTGCCAAGAAAATTTGAACATGTGTGAAAGTGACCCCCAATTTTTGAAAAACGTAATCACAGGTGAGTCGTGGACCTTTGAGTATGATCCCGAGACAAAGAGGCAATCCGAGTGGCACGTCTCCTCGCCCAAAAAAGGGAAGAATGAGCAAATCCAAAGTGAAAACGATGCTCATTGTCTTTTTTGACATCAAAGGCATTGTCCACCATAAAAACCGTCAACGCCAAGTTTTACGTGGAAGTGCTCAGGAGACTCAAACGAAGGGTCTGGAAGTTGCACCACGACAACACCCCGGCTCACACCGCCTTTCTTGTGAACAGCTACCTAACCAAGGCCGGCATCCCAACGCGTCCGGAGCCGCCCTACAGCCCAGATGTGGCCTCCCTGGACGTTTTTTGTTTCCTCGCCTGAAAAGGCTGATGAAAGCCAAGCATTTTGAGACGACAGAGGGGATCCAAGCAGCATGCATCGCGGCTCTCAAGGCTATTCCGAAGAATGCCTTTCATGATGCCTTCAATGCTTGGAAATCGTGCTGGCAGCGCTGCATCGACGCAGAAGGAGCCTATTTTGGAAGTTTTTAAAGAATTGTAACGATTGGCTCAATAATTTTTTTAAATCGACTCAGTCCTATTACTTTCCGGACAAACCCTGCATATGGGTATATCACGGTATATCTACGTCTAACTGTGATAAATGCAGGGCAAACCACCTTTAGATCGTAGTGGATATTTTAGAGAGTTCCTATTTCGTTTCAGATTTGGGTAGAGAGGTATCAGATTTCATTAGCAAATTGCTAGTGAAGGATCCGAGAAGAAGACTGGGAGGTGGTGAAGAGGACGCCAAAGAACTGAAAAGGCATTCTTTCTTCAAAAGCCTGGATTGGGAGAAGCTGGCTAGGAAAGAAATACCAGCTCCTTTCAAACCAATCATCAAGTAAGTGTCCATAAGTACTCTTGGTACTAAAACCTACCGTTGGTAAGCTTAGTGTTGAATGCCGGAATATCAAGAGGTCGGATGGGATTGTAGAATATATACTACCGTTCAAAAGTTTAGAAGCACGTGATGGTCGATAATTAAAAATTAAAAAAAATTGATATTGTATCATAAAGCGAAAATATAATTAAAAAGCAAGCCAGCATTGTTTCCCTAGTCTGATATGTACCTCAAATAATAACTGTACACTTTTGTTACGAAAATGCTTCTCAAGAAATCCCTTTTTCACATTCATTATTGATACTTCGTGGCATTCTTCTAGAAAACTGCTCCCGCATTTCGACTGTATTGAGATTGGGCAATGAGAAGAGGGGAAACTCATAGTTTTTTACTTTTGATGAGTCTTTTTCATCGTTGCTAGGGATGCATAACGAGTCCTGGCCTGATGAGTATTTCCCTCGAGAGAACCTCTAGGTTAACGATGTATATTCTTTTAAGGATCCTATCATTTATGTATAACAGAGAATTAACATTCAATGAGAGAACTATTACGGAAGCATATCCATGTGCATTCGTTTTTGTTCAGTTGACGGAAATGTCCAGTTTGGATTCGTCCACCCAGAGCCCGTTTTTGGTTTCACAAAAACCCAATTCTATTAATTTTGATCCACTGTCAAGTCTATCTTACAAGTAAAAGCGTTTCCTGTCATTATTTGAGGTACTTATAACTCTAAGAAGGAAGATAAACAATAACCGTATTGTATTAAAATATTTCCATTTTTTTCAATTTTAAGTATCAATCGTCAAGTGCCCGAAAACTCCTGCCCGCTAAATGTACCCCCTCTGGTGTGGCCTCACCCTTTGGAAACTCAACGTTTACCCCCTTAAAACCAAAAATATTTTTTTTTTGCATTTCGACCTAGAGATTGACCTTACCCTCTCAATTTATTGGTTATATTTCCTTCCAGAAACGAGCTAGACGTATCAAACTTCAGCGAAGAGTTCACGGCAATGCCCCCAACCGACTCCCCGGCGGTGGTACCTCCGAACTACGACAAGATCTTCAAAGGGTACTCGTACGTCGCCCCTTCCGTCCTTTTCACCAAAAATGTCATCTCGGATGACATCCTCAGACCTGCCAAAGAACATGACAGTTTCATCACGCTCAGCGAGGACTCCCGACTTAAGGACTCGCCTTTCTTCCAGTCTTATGATGTTGATTTCACGGAGGATATTGTTGGAGATGGAACGTTTTCGATATGTAGGAGGTAAGTTACTGGACAAGAAATACTTTATTCTTATAGATATCACACTGAATTTGCGCAATGTTAAATGTAGGTTTTTTCAAGCTTTTTGGCGGTCTATGATAAAACTACAGGAATTGCTTTCACGTATCCATCTCCCTCACACATGCACATGCCATCGGCCTCCATACGCGGACGTTTGTTTCTGAATGCTCTGAGACATACGTTTTTTCGTTTTGTCTCACCATTTTGAATCTTTCACATTTATTATTGTCATTTTCAGTCTGACACAACTTGCTTGACATGGACGGCCGAGTTGACCTTCTGTCGATATTTGATATAAAACATAGCAAGTCCTGAAAATACAAATGCAATGTTGATAGACTGTGTTAAGTTTATTGGAGTATATTGGGAAGGTGAATTAAAACAACCGTCTTCTATTACCCAATTCATGTGTGTGTGCAAGAGCTAGTAGCAGCTGCGTTAAGGATCGGCTTGTGCTTTAGGGAAGTAAGGCTCCGCATATGGCACAGCTAGTCAACCTGCTTACTTATTTCGTATGTAGTAACTATCAAAAACCGTGAAAAGAACTATAGGTATTTTTACTTCTCATGCCAAATTAGTGATGAATTACTATTATCACGATAAATTTGGAGGTTACATGACATACATCATGAAAAACTATGTCTCTCATTAGCTTAGATCTGTCTGTGGTGGCCGTTCTACGACTCTGAAAGCACTGCTTAGGTTTGGATTATTTTTTTTTACTGCCATCCAACGACGTACAGTCTGCGAAAACTAGGAATACGCCTGAAAAACAAGGTTGGAATCGACTAAACTAGACTCAAATTACGTTTCACGGTTTTATCTTCAATTAGATATTTGGCGACCTCAAATATTATAAATTTAACAGAGTTTTTAAGAATTGCATATACCCTTACGGTAACCCAGATGAAATTTGTTTAACATGTTCTTATATTAACTTGTTTGTTTAAGATTTATTTAGCATGATTGCTACAATTACATTCTTCTGAAAAACTAGACAATTACATATTTAGAAAAAAACAAAATTTGCATGTCTAAGAATTTTCACTGTCCATGAAATATTCCTTTAATTTTCTTTTAAACAACTTTAAATTACAAGTAGACTTTATATCATTATTTTGTTTATTAAATTCAAGTAATCCTTCCTGAAATGTTAAATGATGTGGCAAAAGATTATTTTTTATTTTAAATTTAAAAATAAGAACCAAATATGGTATGAAATTTTTTATATTCAACCACTGCAATTCTTGTAACATAGATTTTATTTTGGTGTACTTATTTTTATTCAATATTATTCTCATAGCTTTATTTTGTAGAACTTGTAATTTTGAGAATACAGCTTCATTGGCAGTGAACAGGATAGTTGAACAATATGGTAAATGCGTTAGAAATATTTTTTGAGCTTGATAATGTAGATTCAATTTTGTTTTATTGATTAAATAGTTTTGAAGAATTTTAAATACAGATCCTTTAAATCAGTAGTGATGCAATTTAGTAAGTAATTTATCCTTAGCATTAGTCTCGAATGACCTTTTGAAGTCTAAAAACACTGTTTCTTATTGTCCACGCATCTCCTCCAGTCCTCTAAAATCATTTGTGTTGCCGTTTCAGTTGAGTGTTTCTTCCTGAATCCAGCGTGAAATTTGGTTAAAATGTTATTTCCCTCAATAAATTCGATGATCTGTTCGTAAATAATTTCTTCAAAGACTTATTCAATTTGTTTGCCGAATTTTTTTTGTTTAGTTTTTTGAATCATTGAATGCCTCGAAATTCGGTTAAAAATTATAATTTTTGAGGTCGCCAAGTATCTAAATTAAGATTTAAACCTTGCTTTACAAGAACCCGAGGAGTATTTTGAGATTTCTTTATTTCGCAGCGATTTTCAACCTTATCTGTGAACTTTTGATTTTCGCAGACTGTACAAGCTTTAGAAATTGGGCCAGTTACAAAGGAGTTACACGCAACCAACTAAATACTTTAGAACTCCCCTAACTTCGTATTTCCATGAAAGTCGAGAAGACTTTCTGATGATTTTTGGCCGTAGTAATTTTTTTAACTTTCTAGGATGGCTTTTTGTCAGCCGAAAAGAAACGCACTACAAGAATGGTTTGTTAAATGTGGTGTGATCTTAAAAACACTTTGGAAATGGCCAAACTTGTGGGATTCCTGTAAAGCTGTAATTACAACCAGTTTTTAAGGCGATAGCCTCAATAATCCATTCTAATTGCTGAACCTCTTCCACAGATGTGTTCACAAGTCAACGGGTAAAGAATACGCAGTAAAAATAGTGAGTCGAGCTAGGGACTGCACGCAAGAGATCAACCTATTGAGGGCATGTCAAGGTCATCCGAACATCGTCACTCTCCACGAGTTCATACAGGATGAGAGTCACAGTTACCTGGTGTTGGAGTACCTCAGAGGAGGAGAATTGTTCGATCGGATACGGAAGAAGTCCAAGTTTACAGAATCTGAAGCGTCTTGTATACTTAGAAAACTTATATCGGCTGTGAGCTTTATGCATTCAAGAGGTAAGTTTACAGAATAAAAACTAGCTGAGTCACTGGCTGATGATTATTTTATGTCCAAAACGGATTTCGAAGTGTCTACGTTGCCGAGGCTGTCCGTCGCGGAAAAAAATCTTGTTTCTGAAAGTCCGAACAGTGTTTCTACTTCTCATAACCTATATATTTCGAAAGTATCAATGACAATAACAATTTTTATGAAATCGTTCCTGAATGTAGCTTCCAAGAAATCAAAGTAGCGTTTCTAAACTACTGTGAATATCACTTGGAAACATACTAGGTACAGTATGCCATCTTTGGGATCAAAACGTTCACAATATGCTTTGTTCCCGACAAGGCATACAATACTTTCAATATAATATTTGTTTTTTTTTAGCATGATTGCTACAATTGCATCCGTCTAAAAATTAAATAATTACATAACATCAGATATTCAGAAAAAAACAAAATTTGCATCTATAACAATTATCACTGTCCATGAAATATTCGTTTAATTTTATTTTAAACATCTTTAAATTACAAGTAGACTTTATATCATTATTTAGTTTACTAAATTCAAGTAATCCTTTCTGAAATATTGATTTGCTGGTTATATTACTATTGCAATTTTGTAAATGAAAATCTATATTGCCTCCTGTATAATAATTGTGATAATGATTATTCAGTTCTATGTAGTCTTCTAAATGTTGTGGCAAAATATGATTTTTTATTCTAAATATACGAGTAAAAATGAGAACCAAATATATGATTTTTTTTATATTCAACCACTGCAATTCTTATAACATAGATTTTATTTTGGTGTACTTAGTTTTTATTCAATATTATTGTCATAGCTTTATTTTGCAGGACTTGTAATTTTCATTGGCAGTCAACAAGATAGTTGAACAATATAGTAAATGCGGCAAAATAATTGTATCTATTTTCTTGGAATATGTACCAAGACTATGAGAAGCCCTATGAAAGTAATATTTTTTTGCAATTTTTGAAATAATAATAATTAAAATAATTCTCAAACTTTAGTTTACTATCAACATATATACCTAAATATTTAATTGATTCAACATTTTCATTTATTTCACCATTTATCCTAATTGTGATAGTATTTTCATTTAGGTATTTCGCTATTAGCATACATTTTGTTTTAGAAGTATTCAATTTTAGTTAGATAAATTTAACCAATTTATGATTTTTGCCAAGTCAGAATTTGGCATTTTTAAAAGCAGTGTCTATATTTTCATTTGATATGTATCTTAATGTATCATCTGCAAATATCTGAATTTTGCAGTAATCTAAAAGTTTACTACCTGTTAAGCCAAAAATTTTGAAAATAAATATTTTTGCTTCAAAACTTTCCTCCACCAAAATAACAGCATCAAATCTTTAACTTAAAAGCAAGTGTTAGGAATTCACACTCTCAGACGGTTTTGTGAAAATTTTCTTTTCACATTTCTCAGTAACTTAGCGTTGTTGTAGCATACTGACCATTCATTATAAGCAAAAGAATCCGGGACGCTGTTTTAAAACTTTAAATTTCAACCAATTTTCATGGAATGAGTTCCTTAATGATTTGTGATGTCTTCATCACGAAATTCTACGTCACTCATTTCCATCGGTCTATCTGTTGACATTTTTCTACGATTGTCCCACGGCTGTACAAGTTTTGATGGGATCCGGGGAATGATGCTATATGATCATAGTAGGTAACGCTAGTTCATTTTTGAAACTCAGTTGTGTTATAAGCAGGAAAACGAGAAAAATTAACATCGTTCCAATTTGCAATTTTCTGATAATTTTGAGATGTGAACAAAAATAATGTTGGATGTATCCAAAATAAAAAAGACAATCTTCTTTTTAAAGTTCTGATCACTTTAAGGCCTTTAACAAGAATCTGAATTTTCCTTCCAGGTGTGGTACACCGAGACCTGAAACCCGAAAACCTAGTGTTCACCTCGACCGACGATGACGCCGAGATAAAAATCATCGACTTCGGCTTCGCGCGGTTGAAACAGGAAAAAGAACCTCTCCATACGCCCTGTTTCACGCTGCATTACGCCGCGCCCGAAGTGCTGAAGGGCGATCCCGAAGGGTACGACGAGAACTGCGACCTGTGGAGCCTGGGGGTGATCCTGTATACCATGTTATGCGGGAAGGCGCCCTTCCACGCGCGGTCCAGGGATGAGACGGTGTCGTTGATTATGGAAAGGATAAAGGTACTTTCAAACAAGGCGTCTCGCGACGAGCTCTTCAGACTGATATTTGCGAGCACTCAGGGAGGTTATGACGCTGTGGTACTTGCTCCAGCTTTACATAGTGAAATAACCTGCTATGTTTATTCTTGAGTCGATTGTACATATTTGGAAGTTTGCGTTATAAGTCAATTTCAAAGTTTATTTTATACCGAGCATAGTTACGAATTTCATCAAGGGTGGGAGCGATTTTCAAATATGTATCAGCTAGTTAGTCTGATAAGAGCTCGTTGTGGGACTCCTTGTATAATGTATTTTGTCTCAAAGAACTACTACCTCTTATCTTCATTTTAATCTGGTTAATATGTCAGTCACGTTTGTTGTCTTATAGGAGTTTTCAACCATACAGGTATCAAAGAGATTATTTTTCTGCCTGTCATATATATAGGCAGTCATCAAGTCCTTTCAGTTACTTCTGAAAAGTTACTATGTAAGACTAACTACAAGGTACAGAAACATGAAGACATATATGATTAACTTCTGATAAGTATTTGATAGCATTTCAAAATGGGATTTCCCGAAATTGTCAAATCTTCACGGCCCTAGATGTACCTTCCAAAACATCAAAGTAGTGCCTCAAAACTATTATGAGTATCATTTGGAAGGATATTAGGTATAGTATACCATCTTTGGGAGCAAAACATTTCCAATATGCTTTGTTCCCGACAAGGCATACAACAATATGTTTCAGTTTCTTTTTCTATAAGAAGCCCTCAGAAGATACTAGGTTGAGAAGTTACATGCCCCCCTCGAGCTCAGACTCAGCTCTGACATCTCATTTGGATAGTTGTCATTTTGATGTCGTGGTCTATAAATACTTCTAGCAACGATTTATGTTATTTTCTGAAAAAAAATCTTTTAATTTTGATATGCAGCACTTGAATATCTCTGTTATTGCAGCATTCGAAATAATTTATTCAACTTATTAGAGGCAGATTCTCTGCATTCAATAATTGTATGGAAGAGACCTGAGATACGTAAGTACTGTAACATCTGAAACCTATCCCTGTGGTTTTCATGTCGATAATCTCCCATGTTTGTCTAGCGAATGAAACCACATATATTTGAACGTGTCATGTACTGAAGGTCACCAATTGTGACTGAAACGTTTACTACATTAAAGAAGAATTTCAAATATATGTATGTGATTTCATCGGCCAGGCAAACCTGGAAAAGTACGTAAGACTATCTCAATAGTGAACACGCTTCCTCTAAAAAGCTTCACACTTCCAAAAAATACAAACATCACAATGATAATAACCTAACGTGTACTCTTCACTATACTATGGCCTTGCTTTAGACATGCATGTTTCTTCGACAGTTGATATATCCAAAAAACAATTCCTGAATTGGGAAGATATTGACAATACCCTAAACCTCGTATATTAAATTGCAGGATGGAGATTTTAGTTTCGATTCGACCGCATGGTCCGGGGTCAGCACAGAAGCCAAAAACGTCGTTCGAGGACTTTTGACAGTAAATCCAGCCCAAAGGCTGCGTATGGTTGACCTGCAAAACAACCCTTGGATCCAAGGTAGTCAGAGCTTCCCTCAAACGCCACTGATGACGCCCGATATCCTAGGCAGCTCTGCAGAAAAGACGCTGCAAACTACTTTCAATGCCTTCCATCAAGCTCAAAGGGAAGGATTCCGGTTACAGGTAAATAGTATTTAACTTGTTTCAGCTTAGACCCATTCACAGGTATTAAAAAACAAATAACACTGATCCTTTGTTGATGAGGGTTTAAGATGACGTGAAGTAGATTTACTAGGCGCTACCGACACATTTCCAAGTCATTTGATTGAGAATTTTCACGTCTTCTAAGAATTTTACCAAAAATTAAGAAACAATAGTATCGCATTTCCATCTTTACGAAATCGGCCCTAGATGTATCTTCGAAAAAATCAAAAGCGTCTCCAAACTACTCCAATTTTCAATTTATTCGGACACGCAAAAAAAAAACAGTTTGATTTTCAACATTTTTTTGCTGCTGAACCATTTCCTGCCAGATCAGTGAGTCGACTATATGGTATTTTTTTATTTACCAAAAACTTACAAGTATCACCTTGTACTTGAACATACTCACATAAATTGTCACTCATACACTATTAATTTGTCAAAATAAGACAGCACAACCTTTCTACTACTACTAACCTACCATCTATTACCAGAACGACCACCCACTGCAAGAGTGAAACAACAAGCTGTCTGTTGGAACTGTATCCCAGTCCACATTTGACTAGTTTGTTTAATGCAAGTAGACTGTATCTACTATACCGCTAGAATTGGCGGCATCTAGGTACCACAGTGGTGAACCTGCTGACAATATGAACTAGCATACAGTTCCAACAGATAGCTTGTTGTTTCCACTTTCACAAAAGTCGATCTGGTAATAGATGGCACTTTGTGGTCTCTTATTTCGATAGACTTTATACTGTCAATAGAGTTTCCAAATATTATAGCACGAAACAGCTGACCATGGTTGGCCGTATGTGGCCGGACGAACGAAAGCTATATTACTAGATTATTAATTTGCTTGTCACACTTCTTGAATCAACTGTAGCTCTTTTGGAATGATTTCAACACTGCTACTCCAACTTAATCGCTTTACAAAACACAAAAACGTGATGGATAAGTACTTTTATCGAACCAACAATTATATTTAGTTGGTACTGTCGGGATGTTACATGTGTCACAATGACATACACAAGTCGCATTCGTGTTGAAGTCGAGTTGCTTTTGATGAGAACAGTGACTAAGAAAACTAAACCCTAACCACTTGCTACTAAAATGTCACTAACAAACATCCTTTTATTTTTTCAGGATGTCTTGAACGCAAAACTAGCACAACGTAGGCGGATGAAAAAGAGTTCCTCGGACAACACCAGTTCATCGTCTTCGTTCACCAGCGAGGGGTCAGTGAAAAGCGCGCCATGCACCCCTCTCACCTCCAATTCCAAAAGTTCCAAGACTGAAGACAGCAAACCAACTGCCACCACAAACGTTTACGATTGGGACTCGTCCGAATTCGATACCAAAGGGTAAGTATTTGACATTCTTTGTTGACAATATTTGGTGATGCTTTATATCTTCGATTTTTCTATGATGTGAGAAAAAATGTGTCTGAAATTCATATATTGAAAGAAGAATAAATATTGTATAGCGATAGAACCTGACGACATTTTATTTCCAACAGTCAACATCTGAGAGATTAGTTATAAAAGTTATGTTTGGCACAAGTTAAATCCTATGGGAAAAAAATTGACTACGAACATGTACAACATTTATTAAATGTTTTGGCGTGGGAACTAAAAAAACACTCAGAACATAATATTTGGAGGAAAAGTATCTGACGCAGCCCTTTGACTTCTAGGCATATACAAATTTGCCGATGTTTTTATAAACAGACAATGATGGCACCTACATGTTCCGAGCCGTCCCATTTACAAATGCAACTATTACCAAACGTTTTTCGCGAATGTAAAAACTTGAGTCCTTCGTAAAAAAGTAAAGTGTCTGACTAAATACTTAATCACTCCAAAATGTTAGCCCCGCTGGTCCATTTGAAACATGTTTAGTTGTTTCAATAGAAATAAAACACCTGAAAAATAGAGGGACGTGACATCAAGCCATTAGGAGAACCAGTGGTTGTGGGACCTTGAACGCTGATATAACTTGTCAAGTTACTGTGTACACCAAATCCAACTTCTACATACTTTCCTCTTTCTTCTAATTCCCGAAACTGGCATCCAATTTTCGAAAATCGCACCAAATTTGTAGTAATCTCGACAAACGAACATTTAGTTACTTTTATTTTTGTTTCCAGGTCCCAGCCGAACCCTGCCGACCCCCGCACCACCAACTTGACCAGCCTCCGCACCTCCGAGTCAATCAGCGACATAATTCGCGAATCGACCAGCTCCAGCGGCATAGTCATGTCCGAAAAGAATTCCCTGGATAGCTGCAAAGTGGTTGAACCGCCCCCGGCCACGCCTAGAAGACGGAAATTTTACGAACCGGAGGCGGCCGGTGACGTCATCCGTGAAGACATCGAGTGCAAAACGGTGGAGCCTGTCGCAACAGCGCCGCCTCCAGCGACACCTAGGAGAAAGAAAGTGTACGTGCAGAGTAGACAGAGCGAACGTATTAGGAGGACGAGGTTGGAGATTGACGGAGAGGCGCCCGTTGAGTTCCTTTCGTTGCCGCATAGGACAAGAAAGAGGAAACTGGGGGCTGAGGGAGTGGAAACAGACACCTCCAGGTAAGTCACAGTTGAATGGAATAAAATTTTATGGTTATTGATATGGTTCCTCCGAATTTCTTACTTTACAAGACCAGCAGTGTGTTCACGGACTCAATTTTCTCATTATTTATTCGTTTATTCATTTTTCTGATATTATAATTTTTCTAGTTACTTGGGAATGTTTCACGATGCAGTGAAGCCTCCCATAGACGCACCAGTCCATGAGGACATCCAATAAATCGACCGATCGATATTTGGGGGATAGTTGTCGATATGGACGAGTAATTGAGAGAAAGTGGTCGTGGTTCTCGTACGTTTCAGCGAACTGTATTCCACACCACCTATAGAAGAGTCGCTCTTCGAAATATTCTCGGCTGAAAATGTACAAAAGTTTGTGTCGTCGATCAGTCCCATCTCAAAAGGTGAAGTTACCTTTGTGTACAACGTTTAATGACATGAAAAACCCAGCAATATATTATTTTTCCGAAAACGGATGAATTTTACAAACGTGTGTCAACAGCTGTTAGAATTTGGGATCATCCGTTGGAGATGAGAACCAGGACCATTATCCCCAGTGTTTATGCTCCCTCGTTTTCAAGAACATGGATCTCGGGGTATAGTAAGCTCCTACCACCCTCTCCTCCCCGATTTTCATTTTCTTTCAATCGCTAACATCACTTTGAGAGAAGACGCTGTGGACACACTGAACAACAACATAATATGTGAACTACGTGTTCACAGAGGACATAAAAAATCGACTCTGTACTTCTTCCATATTGTCTGCAATTGAGATATCTAATGGCAGTATACACTGTACAGGGTGATAGATAGATAAATATGCTTTATTGTCTGAAAAATACAATCATTCTTTATGACAAAGCTGACTTAAACCAATAACATACTTACATATACACCTATGTGGATCTTGAGTAGGTGAACTATAGAACTCGCAATCATTTACATACATATTACATTACAAATTGTCCCAAACATTCAGAAGCATCACATAGGAGTGTGAAAAAGGTTCATATAAACATGTCAGGAAATTAATCGTTTCCGTTTTGCGTAAAAAGTATGACTTAAAGCTTTTCGTATCTTCGTTAATAAAAGTAGCGGTTGTTACTATTTTTTAAATAATAAACAGATTAATGTACATGGTGTCCCCTATCTTTGGTATGACCATTTAGAAAAAAAAATCATACAAAAGTTATAAGGTCTAAAATAAAGTTTTTCATACATTGTCGTTTTTCTGTATCTCAGAAATGTGCTATTGAATGGAGCTGTATTTTTTAACACCCTGCATATTTCCGCAAGTTCATCACTCTCTTCTCTTAGCCTAAGTTTCCCACATATCCAAGCCTACTTCAAAATGAACCCATTCTGTTTGGACAATATGATTAATTCTTCTTGGAATTCAGGCGTCGCTCCTAATCTAGTTTAACGTTTGCTAATCGGCTATTATTTCACCTTAGCTCAACTGAATACTTTTTTTTCAGGACGAAAGTGAGGATGAAGACACCAAACCCCTCCACGCCCACATCCAAAAAGTCAAGAAAGAAGGTGCACCGGTAGAATCGAAAGTAGTCAGATTTTTTAGTTAATTAGCATGTTCTATTCTTATTATAGTAATGAAACGTAGGGTGAAAAAGAGGCGTCTGCGACCCAGACTCAGTATTTTGCGTACCAAGCGTATACGCATCCAAGGGCGCAGATTCCGCTTAAATTGATGTGATAAAGACAAAAAAAGCGAAGGAGGGGTGAAAGTAGGTGTGTATGTCAGACAAATCATAACGGTGGATGAAGTCGTCAAGTAATTGGAAAAATATACTGGTGTCACATACGATTTTCCTTACCACTTCTAACTTTGACACATGGCAGAATATTTGGAGTCAAAAAATATCCATCCTCCAAAATGCGAAAATAGCAAGTGAATAGTTCTTCGTTAATGTGCGATCTATGACTCCACTGAAGATTTCCTATTCCAACAATGAGAAGTTAGGGTATCAATTTTAGATGTTTTTTTTTTGTAAAGGACATTGTGTACTTTGGCATTGTTCCTCTTACCAGGATTATCAAATACATGTCGCCCTATCTAGCAGCGTTTCCGAGATTTTTGACGGAAAAGCTTGGCGAAAAATGAGGTACGTCCTATTCTATAAAGCCTGTTAATTTACGATTGCTTGTGTATTTTTTATGGCTCGTATCAACAAAAGCCAAAATGTTTGATAGAGTACACACATTTAGAGAAGGCAAGAGTCCGACCAAAAAATATTTTTAGTTATTAGAATTTAGAACTACTGGGAATGCTAGAATTCCATCCATCTGTAAATCGTGGCCCAAAAGCAACACGGACAGATAAACATCTATGTAACTGACTAAAGGAGTTAACCTTTGCTTTGATAGTCCGTGATATGGAACACAAAAGCAAACATGGAGCTAGTAAAGTTCGGAGTGTTCTATATATTTTGCTGCCCAAACCGGATCTTTTAGCACTTATTTCCCTGAAAAACCTCATTCCTCGTCAAACTTTAAGGTTCAAAATCTCAGAAACGTTGGTACCTAGTGATATATTCTTCCAGTATCTTTTGTGTATTACTTTAGGTATTAACATCAATCAAAGAAACATAAATGAAGGTTGGCCACAGAACAAACAAAAAAAACGCCAAAAATTACTGAAAATTACCCATTGTATTTTATCCAAAATAGCAGATTCTGGTAACCAAGGCTACTATTCCTTCACTCCATTGTCTGGCGGAATCAAACTACATATGCAGGGCGAGTTTGTAGTGTAGGCTCGGTCGATAACTCTGTTATTACGGATAGTATCTGAAAAAGTTGATTACAAAAATTGTTGCCAACAGTATGCTTCTTGCTTGAAAAAAAATTATCTGTACAGGGTGATTCATAACTTGCGGTGATGCATGCATTTTTTAAATCCATAGCATAACATTTTATTCCCGATTTCCTTCAAACGAAGCACCTTGATATAACATACTATATGGTTCTATTTCAAGATTGTTGATATATTTGACAATCTATTGAATAAAATGCCGAATTTTGACAACCAGCACCTCCGTGACTGTGTTACAGAGTACTAAATTTTCCGTTAAAAAAAAAATGTTACCATATTTTGTTCCTATACACTCACTATTTCAGTGTTCTGAACAGTTTATACAGGATGATCAAGAACGCAAAATAAGCGATTTCTCAGATATTTTAAATGGAACGCTCTCTGCATTTTCACATTCCCTGATTCTCCTTTCCAGAAGCTTTTAAAATATTTTCCAGGTCGAGAGGAAACTGTTGGCTACAATTTTTGTATTATTTTTTTTTCATATTCAACGCCTAATAATGGAGTTATCCATCAAGCTCACACTAAAAACAACCCTGTATATAAAAACAACAGGATAAGTATCAGGAGTTAGATTAAGACTACTGTTGATGTCGCAAAGTACATTGCAATGTTCGCAATTCACACCGTAAAAACATCTCAAAAAAGTAAACTCTAATTATTTTGTGGAGAAGCAGTAGCCCGATGGTATCTAACATCCTAATAAAAGTCAAAATCACAATATTTGCACCGCTAAGTTAACCTCATCAACTCGCCATACCAAGGCAAGCTTAAGAGCAGATTGTCACAGGATGGAAAATTCTACTTATATCTGGTGTTCCACTACCCAATTACTGACGAGTCCACACCATCGTGTCCCGTTACTTAATTTCTTCCTGTATCTCTTTAGGTTAGATGGATACTTAGAATGGCCATAGAGACAAACAAAAAGCTAGTGCCTTGCCATGCTGGGTATCTAAGAATCAAAGTAAATAATATCATAATTGTGACCAAGTGTGACGCGAGTCGTAAGATGCTTGGATTATAATGACAATTAAGAGTGACTGTGATATGTCAGAGGTGTACTAGGCTGCATATGCTAGCTCAAATCTCGAGAAGTAGTACATAAAGTATACATATGCTTCTAACTCCTTTACATCAATCAAAAATGTTACCACTGCAAAGATTTGGCATTTATTTGTCTTTTTCGCAATGCGCGCCTTAACAAAATTACATGTATAACAACTGAAAGACTTTTAGACTTTTTATAGCCATTTTTCAATGCTTTTTCGCCCAAAAAAATACGTTTTTAAAATTCGATCTAAAAACTTACATTTTATGTCAATGCCATAAAATCAAGGTTTTTTCATTTATTAAAACGTTTAAATTCCGTCAAAATGAATTTTTTGGTAAATACCCCATTAATTCGTTAAATTTGGATCACCGAGCAGGCAGCATATATCCTTTGACAGCTTGTATATCAAATTTTCGGCACAATGTTGGTATGTTCAAAAATTTAGTTAGGTAGCTGTTATTTGTGTCAAAAATGCCAAGTTAGAAAAAATGTGTTGAATATATTAAATCATTACAAGCAACTTAGAGTGTAGCTAAATAAGTATCATACTTGCATCATACTTTGGTCCGCTGTACAGTATAGTCCTTGAGTACATACTAAGCTGAACTGCCACAAAACAAACAAAAAAATGACAAAATGATATTAAACTAATGCTTGGTCTAACGTATTTTTTGAAATATAACATTTTTTGCTGAAATATAGCTAGGTAGTATTTTAAAACTTGGTAAGATTTGCTGTTACTTAACCCTTAACCAATAAAAATACAAATTGGATTCCAATGAACAAAAAAATGTTCTTGTGAATATTCTGATCTAGAAGTTTTGGGCGAACAGACCTACTAATATGCTGTACTCAAGGATCTATCTCAATATTTAATGATTCCATTTTAATTCACAAAATTGTTAAAGTGCACTTTGTAAGAAGAATGTTTATATACATATAGAAAAAACCAAAAAATTGTATATAGTATGAATATAAATAAAAACCTTTTTTTGTAAAATATACGTGTTTGTACAGAATTAGTTTCTGTTTATGCAAATATTATGTTAGCAAATAAACTTGTTAAAGTTTACATAATTTGAATTTCACCAAGTGCTGGGGGTTTCAGGCAGAAATACGAGTAAATGATTGTAACAATGAAAAATGCAAAAATATGTGTATTAGTTTATGTATGGAATTCAATAGTGCAATTCTGTGTTTTTGTCTGAAACTAAGACAGCTCAATAACCATTTGTCCAATGTATCTAGTTAATATTTATTATGTAACTGAAATGATTTTCCAAAGGATCAAAAAGATTCACAGAAGAAATACGAGAAAATCCAGTCTCCCACACTTAATTTAAAGGAAACACGAGTGGCCAAATTTTAAAACTGTGCTGAAAATGATAAACGAGAAATGTATCTTTATCACATTACGCTGTATTATGTAAGGTGACATCACTTATTATTTTCATGCTCAACAAAATAACATTTTATTAAAGTATGGCTGTGACTCTTTTTCGTTACTTTTGTTCAACCACTAGAGGAAAAAAATTCAGCTGAGCTATCAGCAACGCACTTAGCCGAGTTTGATAATGTGATATCGCCTAGTAAATTTTTTAAAAAGAACATAATTTTTGGAAAGTTTTGTTTTTACGCTTCCCGGTCCTTTCAGGGCATGAGTAGCAAAAAAATTCTGAGATCTCTCCAATACTTAATGCAATTTTAGGTCCAAATTTTAAACTAGCAATGTGTATTTCTTCAAGAAGAACTAATTTATTCTACTTGAATCCTTTTTTTTGTTTTTCAAACCCGGAGTGGTTTATGAAGGTAATGAAAAGTCTTGATATTACCAAATCTTATAAAATATATGCGTAAAGCTGCTAAAGTATCAAACGGTCAAGATAGGTAAAAATGAATGGGATACCAACACTGATTCCATTTATTTTTTGATACAAATATATTTTCTCAACGACGTCTTCTTAATTTAGTCATTGTACACAAAGAATCGGAATCATCCTTTAACATGTGTTTTAGTTTTCTTATTTTATTTTGCACTCAGGTACAATATTTCACTTACTAGTATTTTATTTTATATTATCGAATAGAATTATATAGATTAATTTATTTGTATATGGCAGTTTTTTTCTGTAAGCTAAAGGGTATCATGTTATATTTAAAAAAATCCATATAGACCAAGCGGACAGTGCCTTTTAAAAACCCTCTTAGGAGTGGTTATGCTTGTTTTAGGCAGAATACATACCATTTGTAAGATGCCTTAATTATGTTAGAATTAAAAATTTGATTCTTTATATCAGCATTTCATTTCATCCGAGTCGCAATCCTATAGTATCCTCTACGAATGCACCCGCACTCGGCGCATTTCACAGAACACCCGGTTTTGCCCTAGTATTAAATAACTCGTCCATATAATTGAGGATCAACTTTTTAAAACGCATTTTGTCCAAAACAATTATTTGTTTTGTGATAACGAAAAACGATTTTCTGTTAAGCCTTTCCGTATACTTCTAGGACAGTGAGTTGTTTCGATTGAAACTAATACATAGACGTAAAAAGTTATCTCGGTTAAATAAAGTTTATTAGAAAAAGTAGAAAAATCAAAAAAATGTTTGGACTTGATGCGTTTTGTTTCGTCACAATGCATATATAGTTGAAATATATTGTCTTGGCAGAAAACAGTTGGTAGTGAAATTCGGCTTACAGCTATCTTGAAGGTACCAACTAGTATTGTTAGTACAAGAACATGTCCTTTTTCTTATTTAAGTTCTTTGAAACATACAAACGTGAATAATAATGCCAATCATACAAACTTATAATATAATAAGCACACGTAAAAAAGTTAAATTTTTTCCTGGTTAAGGTCTTTTTCGAGGCAGTCGCACTTGGATCATTTTTCAACTGCATCTTTGGCAGGATCTGTAATTTTAGTGTCTGAATCTGCACTTTCATGGTCTGGTTCTGTCATGGGTTTTATGGTATGATTAAAAAAGAAAAACGACCATAGCGTGATATTTAACTTCCCGGTGTTGTCCAAATTTTGCACAAAGCAGCTTACAGCTATTCTGCATATCCATTATAAAAGTATGACCGCGTTTAAATTTTTATAAAAAGATCCTTTTCATTTCACTTATTCCATCAATTTGTTTCAGTATTCCTCTTAAGTCTATTTAGTTTTTAATAAACCAATCTTCCCCTAGTACTCTGACAGTTCCGTATTAAGTGTGGGGTCCAACACCTCGGCAGGTCGGTAGGAGTGGCCGCGACCTGAGAAATACGTTACTATCTGTTTTATGTTTTAATTTTTTTGGAGTTTTTCTGTAACAAGAATTTTAAGGCATGGATGACGTGCTGCTTTTTGTTCTGGAATGTGCAGCCACCCGTGAAAAGCCTAATTTGGGTTATGGAGTCATCAATATGCAAATTGTCCAAAAAGTCTCTTGTAGCTGAAGAAATTTCTTGAGCACCTCTTGCAGCTTGTGTTTCATTCCACATAAAAATGTGGTGGATATTGTCGCCTTCTTGCGGCGAAATGACATAATCCGTTTTGGTTCGACTACATCTGTGAGCAAAATGCATTTTGATGTGAACCTTATACTTTGCATGTAAGTTACACATGGACATAAGCGTCTTGGAACGCTGTATTTATATAGGAATGTAGAACACAACAAATGATTTCCAAATCCGCTTCAATCTCAATTTTATCCAAATTGGACAAAATGCGTTTTGAAAAGTTGCTCCTAAATTACTCGATCTGAATGCAAGGCGCACAACTTTGTGTAAATCAAGGAGTTGCATATGTGACTTGCAAAGTCTGAGCTCACACCTTTTTCCCAAACAAGCCTGGTATGCTACCTAAGAATCTAAATTCAAATTTATTGGTGCCAATATGCATACGGTGAGGTTGGAATTTGGCTGACGTCGTAATTTTTAGGGGATAGAAGCGTCTAATATGTGTGTTCTCGGGTTGATAGGCAACAAGGTGCTTCTATCTCTTTCTAACACACGTATTGTACGCTTCTCTCTCGTACACATGACGTGAAATTTTTGTTAGATTCACATCCGATTCATTGCAGACTACGTAGACTACAACGTTGCAGACTAACACAAAAATTTCACTTGCTGGTCAGCTGTTCACCGCAGTAGATACCAAAGCGTGATGGATACTCGTGAAATAGGGTATAGTTGACAGTTACTGTGAGCAAAATGGGTTATGAAAGGTTTCTGGAATTGATTGAGAACAACGGGAAATTACCTGCAATTGAAAGGGTGGCAAGAAGATATTTGAGGGATGCTATAAATCTGTTCAGTTTATATGATGAACAACACTTTAAAGGCAGGATATAGATTCTCAAAAGGCACAGTAAGAAACAACATAGCCTCATTGATTCATGACGACTTAAATAAGCCGACTGACAGAGGATTATTAGTTCTGCTAATGCAGCATCAGCTAGTTGCTGCAATTCGTTTTTATGCAACTGGAAATTTTCAGGTTTGAACTTCTGATAAAGTATTTGTATATATACTCAGTGACATTAGAAGTGTTACACCCAGAAAAAAATAGTTTCTTAAACTTGTTTTTGTCAACATGATGACTATATTTAAAGCATACTGTGGCAACAATGTCAACGTTTTATCTTTGTTTTTGTTTACCTTTGTTAAAACGTTATCTCTTAGTTTTTTTATTATTATTGCCTTTTCATTTACTAGTGTTAAGCATAACAAAATGCCTCGAGTTCGACAACGTCCAAATTATCACCATATTAGCGACTTTGACAGGGGTAGAATTATTGCCTATCGAGATGTTGGTTTGTCATATCGCGGAATTGTTGCCGTGTTAATTATACTAAAAAGTCTGTTGTGTGTATAAAGAAGAAGGTAGATGGACACGAAGAAGGCCAACTGGTCCACCGAGGCGTACCACAGAGCATCAATATAGGCGCTTCAGACAACTAGCCCTATACACGCCGAATTCGGGCCTTTGGACTTTTTTCATACCGTCCACGGTTAGTGCTTCCTCTGACTGCGGACGACTATTGTCAACGTTTGAGCTAGAACAGAGAACGGCAACATTTGGATTCAGAATATAATAATGTCATCTTCAGCGACGAATAGCAATTCTGTCTAGGTGCGCCCGATGGTCGTAGAAGGGTAAGACGTCGTCATGGAGTACGACGTGACATTGGATTTGCTGTTGAGAGGCATGTTCACAGGACTGTTGAAATAATGGTTTGGGGGGCTCACCCCTTCTCTTCGTTCAAGGCAATATGACTGCTGCGCGTTATGTTAATGATGTCCTACAAGTGACTTTACTGCCGTATCTAGAGGACCCTCCATACGTCCTTTTTAAGGATGACAACGCACGTCCCCATATTGCTCATCGTACTACGGACTTTCTTCAAGAAGCAGGCGTTAATGTTTTGGCGTGGCCACCCCGTTCACCAGATTTAAATCCCATCGAAAATGCGTGGGATATGGTGGGAAGGAGACTATCCACTTTGTACCATCCACCACAGACTCTGCCACATCTAATCCACCAAGTTCGAGTTGCTTGGAATAAGGTATACAGCACTGTATTCAGCTGCGGGGTCGCCCAACACATTATTTTTTTTTCTTATTACTTGTCAATAAAATTTCGTGATAATGTTATCGTTTCATTCTTGATGTAAGTACTAACTCATTATCAAAAAATCAAGTTGAAGAAATTATTTTTTCTGGGTGTAGCACTTCTTAATTCACTGAGTATATTCATACAAATTCTTCTTTCGTTCATAGTTAACTATTTCCAAAATTATAAAGAGGGTCTCTGAAGCGATTGCTCGGCACCTAACCAACCTCGTTAGGTTCCCACCAAATGTCCTTGCCAAAATAATGATGATCAAAAAGTTATTTGCAATGAGTAATTTCCCACCAGTCTCATTATGCATTGATGGGGTACATATATCAATAAAAAATCCTCCTGGATGGAGAAGTAGAAGAGATTTTCAGAAAAAGAAAAGGAAACTTCTTAAATGTTCAGGTTGCATGTTTGAATTTATCAGTAGAAATGTATGAAATAATAGGGTGCTTTTAAGATTATTCAGATGGTCTCGATTTTCGCCGTGAAATAATATTAAAATAAAATTTACGTTCTAAACACTATGTCGGTCATATGGCGCCCTTGAGCCGAAATTTAGGAATCAAGCCTCTCCCGAAATGAGCCCATTGCGTGGGCCAGCATCCGTGCAGGAATTTGGGTTACTTCTCTTCTTATTTCCTCCTTCAATTCGAGGAGGGTCCGAGGCTTGCTTTTTGGTAAAGTCTTGATTTCAGGTAGCCCAATAAAAAAAATCGTTGACATGCCCGGGGAGCGAGGGGGCTATGGAATATCACCATGACGTGAAATGACACGAAGTTCCGGAAAAAAGTTCAGAATGTGGATGTAACGCTCTGAATTCACAGTAGTTATTTCTCCATCATCCTCAAAAAAAAAATAAGGGCCAATAATCGTCGTTGGGCCTACTGCACACTAAACTGTAACTTTCGGGGATGCAGGGGGTGCTCATGCAACTGTTGGTGGTTCACTGGAGACCAATATCCACAATTTTGTTTATTGACGTATCCATGTAAATGAAGATGTGTTTCATCACTCATAGACAACGTCATATCATTGTTATCCAACTGTTCAATCATGAGCTGTGCAAAATTAACACGTTGTTGACAAACTTGGATTTTGTAAGGATGGAACACTAAATCCTTCTTCAAGATGCGACGTACAGAGGACACATGGATCACTAGGGAACTGACACGCAAACGGACGGAACGATTCGGGCTTTGCAGCATGTCAACTCTCACTCTGTCTACGTTTTCGAGGGTTCTAACAGTACGGTTTCGCTTTCGCAGTTTTTTCTTCTTCACATTACCTGTTGTGTTGAATGCTTCCACCCATCTGAAAATGGTGTTACAGTGTGGTACTGTCCCACAACGTGGAACACGAAAGTGAACGCGAATGAACAACATACTCGCCATTTTGAAAGTACCGACGCACAGTGAACACACGATGCTCAACGTTCCAAACCATCTTGCCAACTGGAACGGCACTTCTCCCACTATCCAACACGCCCTTCCCCACCGACACGGGACTAACCCACTCGATATAGTACCCATTCAAAAAACATGCGTTCTTTCTGACGGACCCTGTATAATAAATGTTTTCATGACACCTATGAAGTTTAAAACGGTATTCCTTATGTTGCATTCATTCATAAAAACAAATTCAGTACAGTAACATTGAATTATACGGTAGTCAATGCTTTATCTTATTGGTTAACATTATTCAACCTGCTCTAACTTAAAATATACTGATCTATGCATATAAAATATATTTAACAGGTAGTTACTCCAGCTTCAATACTTCACATAAAAATAAAATTATTTTCCACTGCGGTTCTTGAGACACAAGGACAATTTGTAACAAGCATTTTATACTAATATATGTATATCTTGCAACAACGGCAAATAAAATAAATAAATGGAACAAAAATAAACACTACTAGACCACGTTTTAGCAGTGACAGAAGATTAACAGAACAGATATCTGCTTTCCTTGTCCTGTATGTTGCTTGCAATTCCTTTGGATCACTCCTTGAGGGTTGTACATATTGCTTATTTTTCGCTAAGCTTCTTGCTTCTTTCGTATGGATTCACAATCGGTTTTTATCATTCGATAATGTCCTTTTCTTCTTCAGTCAGACTGTATAATAGGAATTTTACAGCCTCTGAATAGTAATTTCGTTCTTCTATCATTTTTGTATTTTCTATCATCTGTGTAACTTCAAGCACAAATGCCAAAACTAATACAATAGAAATGTACTTTAAATTTGTTAGATCATGACCTTGTTAAGTTCGAGTATATTAGGAAATAGTTGAGGGTCACTTCATTGAGGTACCCGCAAGTTTACTTGTGAGTCACGATTAAGAATATGACTCTATGACATCAAACAACAAAATAAAAGTTTTAAAATGTATACCGGAGAAATTCCTCATACTATAGAAAGCACCAGACATTAATGTTCTTTTCACATTTTCTTTAAATTTGTTATGTTATGCCCTGGTACTCTAGAGACTTCTTGCACCTTGTTAGTCGGAAGTACTCTGGTATTAGATTACTGTTGAACCTGGTCTTGTGTGAGTAAACATCACTGTGCACACTGAACATAGAAGGGTTGTTCTTTGTATGGAGAAGGCAGTTCATGATGTATTGGGCTGACAAAGTTAAAATCCCTAGGTAAAAACCTACCCACAATCAACCCTAAAATCAAATCCCTTACCCGGATGACCTATCTCTGAAAGCCAAAGACACGATGTAACTGCCCCGCGCATCCCCAGATCAGTAAAGCATTTGAAACGATAGAATGAAATAATGCATAATAAGCTGTTCTCAACACGTACTAACGCATTCCGCTAGGCGTCGTAACAATACAGTCCAGTCCCAAGTTTTTTCGCCACTTGGTTTATATGAACACCACATTTGAGATGCGGTCGACATGAACCCCCAGGAATTTTGCAGATGGTGTATTCGCATTTACATCGCCTAGATTTTGTGGTGAGAATACCACCAGTTAGGTTTTACTGTGATTTAGCAGACGTTCACTCGCACCGAATCATGCCTCAATATCCGACTGTACGGCTTTCATTCCCAATAGTGTTTCATCCAGAGAGCGTGCAGTAAGGGAGAGGGTGGTGCCATTGGCGAAAAGGGTGAAAGCAGCATCTATGCTTACAAAATTAAGTCATTAATGTACAACAAGAATAATATAGGACCCAATTCTGAACCCTGTGGAACTCCGATGGACAGTTCCCTTTCCTGAGATGCAACTTGTCTCACTCTGGCTGTAGTCCACACAATCAAAAGCCTTACTGAAATTAAAACAAAATCTACAGTGTATTTTAAGGGCTCAAGAGTTCAGTATTCTATTCAAGAAATCTATCATGATGATGATAGTATACTCAAAACTGTCATCTTATTTTTTCGAAATCCAAATTGAGAGCTTTCAAAACAATCGTTTTGTGCCAAAAAATACACTAGCTTTAAAGCGATGCATTTCTCAACTATTTTAGCAATTATCGAAAGAAGACTGTTGAATATCGGTAAAACCATAACTTTTTTAAGAATTTCCGGAAAAAATCCTTTCCTGAAACATAGATTAACCATTCTCCTTAGAAGGATAGTTATTCGAATTTTTATTGTTTTAAGAATGTCTACATTAAATCCGAAGATGTCCCGACTAGTTTTATTTTTTATGCTGTTGATCACATCCCTCATGTCGACTTAATGTACCACCAAAAAAATAGATATAATAGAATATTTAGAATAGAATAGAATAAACTATTTACACATTACCAGCTATCTAGTCAACAAGTTGACATTTTATCGGTACCGAGTATTCCAATCTGACCTAATACCCGGTACTCGGCTTTTTTAAAAAACTAGCAGTCGGTGCGTCCCTAGTATCACTAATCCTTTAGATTTAGGGAATGAAAGTGTCCATTAGTGATATTAGCTGAAACTATGTTTCACCAACACTGGGGAAATGTAGTTTATTTTCAAAACAACATATCCTTGAAAAGTCGGATAGTTTTAAAAATTGTGCACCTAATCGGCACACCATGGCATTTGATTTTCGAAAATCATTTTTCAAATGTTATTCATTTTGGTATATAAATTTTTGATGACGCGTTTGTGAATTTCGAACTATTTCACGCTTTGCCATCTACTGAAGTGAACAGCTAATCAACAAGTGACATTTTTGTGTTACTCTGCAACGTTTTCAATAATGAATCGGCTATAGATCTAGTAGAACTTGTTTGTGGCGTTCTGTTTTTTTCTTGTACAAATGAAATGAACTTTTCTAAGTAAAAGAGCTGTTAGCAATTACAAAATGAATCTATAGAGTATAAAAAACCAAAACGAAATGGGGCTCTGACTACCTCACTTGACGGATCCGTCAGAATTATATATCTTGTGCCGATATGGGGAATTTTGAGATATTCCTAGATAATCAGCTGTCATTCTACCGTAATGGACACTCGTGAAATAGGGTATATAATTGGCGAACATGGTCTATGTAGATAGTATATACCTATAGGCTCAAATGCAAAAGTCTAGAGTTGTGACGCCACACGTTCCACGAGATGATAACGATAAATTAGCGAATAATTGAATTATTTTAGTAAAGGAATAATTTCACAGTACGAATACGAGTAGCGCCACGCCGTCTTGTGAAAACAAATATTCGATAGATCATAGGCTTTCAGACAGCAAACAGTGTGATAACGGCAGGGGCGTAGCTATCCTAAGACAAACCGGGGCAGTGCCCCGGTGCCCCGGTTTATAGGGAGCCCCGGCCATGCGCCTCAAAAAAATTGTTTTTAAGCGCCGATCAGCAATAAATTCATTAAGTGCTAATATAACCTAGGTATACTAGAAAGAAAAATAAATAATAAATATAATGATAAATAATGTTTATTTTTTAAACCGCTACATATTTGAGGAAAACGCTTGCGTTCCTAAATGTATGTAGCGATAATCCGTCGGACCGCGACGGGCTTGGCACCACCGCCTTAATATTACGTCTCGTCTTTGGGGATTCCCCGATCTATTGTTTTGATGATTTTAACTACCCAGCGTGCCCTATGTGATATTGATATGTGTCTCTGTATGTGTCGTAGTCGTGCCGTGGTGCCCGGCGTGGTGTAAAATACCATTACTATATTTGTATTGTGACTATTGTGTCTCGTTATAAGGTACCTATTAGAAAAAAAGGTAAGTGTAAGTTATATTACTTAGTGAATAAATGGCTCAATTTTGATTTGTGGGTAATTTTGTTTGTAAATGTACATTTGTCCATTACCTTGCTGAGTAAAGGCGAACGCAGAATTTCCGTAACGTAAGACTTAAGAGTTAAATTTCATTTAAGACAGATTAAGACTTACCGCAAGGAATTATACAGAATTCTGATCAGGTGATTTATAAAGCATAGTCAAGACTTAAGCCTTAAGGCATGAGAAATTACGTTACAGCTTAAGGCTTAAGTCTGGGCTTAAGTCTTATGTTACGGAAACTCTTCAGGCACCTTAAACCCGACACTAAATTCGAAAAGCTTCTTAAAGACTAAAAATGATCTATTGACTGTTTCAAAAATATCGACTAATTTTTTTTTTCTTAAGTATATAGTATATCGAACAAATTGTTAGAAATGACGAAAAAAATCCTGTAAAAGTTACAGCTCTTTAACATTTCTTCATTAACATGGGAAAAAAATTGTTTTCAACTTTTGAATTTTTTTCTCATTACTAAATTATCATACGGATGAGTTCATAGTTTGCTCTTATAGGGAATTGAATGCTTTACAAAAAAGGTCTCTTACAATTTTCCGATAAACCTACTCGTTAAAAAGTCTTTCGAGGGAAATTGAAATTTTCGATGCGGCACCACTTAATATTAATATTAAGAGCTGTTACTTTTACAGGATTTTTTTTTCTTCATTTCTAACAATATTTTCGACGTACTTGAGAGAAAAAAATAGACGATTTTTTTGAAACAGTCTAATTGATACACAACTATCGAACTATTTAATGAATTTAAAAATGGTTGTGTATTCTTCTCTTTGCAGAATTAGCAGATTGCGGAACAAAACGCAAAAAAAATAAAAATGGAAGATAAGCGGAAATATCAGTCTGGAGCACAGAAACGAAAATTGAAATTAGAAAAAGAGGAAAAATTAAAAAAGCATGCTGAAAAAGAACAAGTAACTATGCAAAATATTCTTTTTTTGGTTCAAGTACTGATAGATGGGATCTTTTAGCTTCTTTTACCAGTGAATCCAGAACAACTTTAAAAACATTAAATCCAACTCGTTGGCCAGGAAGGATATTGTCTATTAGTGCTGTCAAACTTCGTTATCTTGATATTATTAAATCTTTAACAGAAATAGAGTTACAGTCTCATAAAAAAGAAGAAAGAGAAGAAGCTTCTTCCATTAAAAAACAAATGTGTTGCTTTGAATTTGTATTTATTTCAACAATGTTGTATAAAATCTTTACCCAGGTTAACTTCGCCTCAAAGGTCCTTCAAAAGAAAAATATTGATTTAAGTGAATCTGTGACTGTTTTAGAACAAGTAGAAAAGAACCTTACTGACTTAAGATCTTCTTAGGAAATTTTAATGATTGAAGCTACGGAACTGGCTAACAAATTGAATATTCAACCGGAATTCAGGCAAAAACATCAACCGAAAGTTAAAAAACACTTTGACGAACTCTTAAGTGATTACAGATTTAATAATAGTCAAATTTTATTTAAAATAAATGTTTTTAATGTTGTTATGAACCGTGTTCTGACACAGATTTCTAATAGATTTAGGAACATGAAAAAAATTAATAAATTGTTTGATTTACTTTTTCCAAAAATTATATTAAGTTGCGATGAAACATCCATTAAAAATAAATGTACAGCCATTTATAACAAATATCCTGAAATATTTGATTTAAATAATTTAATATTTCAGTATACCAATTTGTTAAATGTTTGTAAAATAGACCTTAAGAATGATCTATCAATTAAGGAATATTTCAATATAATTTTAAGTAAGTATGGGGTACTTGAAAGCGACTTAAGTGAAGTTTACTTAATGTTCCTTTTATTTTTTACGTTGCCTGTAACTACTGCATTTGTTGAAAGATCATTTAACAAGCTAAAACTTGTAAAAAACTATATTAGGTCTACTACAGGCCGGATTAGATTAAGCGATCTTGCTTTACTCTCTATAGAGAATGAAGAAGCCCAAAACCTTGATATAAATGATATTATCAACGAATTTGCAAATAGAAAAGCAAAAAAAAGGGATTTTTAATTTTATTTTTGCTTAATTTTTTACTTGTGTTATTTCATTATTTTAATTTGTGTTACTTATTGTTTTTATGACAATAAACAATTTTTTTATTATAACATATTTTTTATTCTTAAACATACTCATGAGGGCCCCCAAAAAATGTTTGCCCCGGGGCCCCATGACTTCTAGCTATGCCACTGGATAACGGTCGCCAAAAGACACCCGAAATGCTCAGATGTGTCATCGAAAACGTAAATTCCAGACTGGACTACATTGACATGCTGATTGATAGACGAAATTATGAAAAAAAACGAATAAATCGGATGATCAGATTCCGGAGTCGTCTTAATGAAGTAACGCCTCATTCTAGAAAATTCACAAAACCATCTGTGATCTGCATGAAATCTCGGTTTCTGGTAAAGTCGGGTGCGTAGATTCTGAATCCGCTGTTACTTTGGTGCTCCAGACACTAGGTTCGGACCCACATAAGTTCAAAACGGTTTGATGATCATAGTCGCAGTTAAGCGAATGAAATTATTGCGCATAAAGGACGTATTTTGATATCCCAAGGGGGGTGCTGAGAATCCGGCTTGACCATAATTTTTTCATATTAATAGTCTATTCATCCAAGAAAGACATTAAAGTAAAACAATTACGAGCGGGTGTTCAGTGCGTGATGAGCACCTTGATGTATTCCCAGAAACAAAAAACAAGATGTTAATAATCAGAATCAGTTGAGCCTATACAGGGTGTCCGCAAAGTTGGGGTTTTCCTTTTCAGAAACAACTACCCTTGAAATAACAAAGGTAATGTGTAGTGAAACGAGGGCGACCAAGTAAAAAAAAATAAAGGAAAAGTACTCACTCTCCAGTTGACGATAAAGGCTAAGTACGTCTCTGGCCGAAATCATACCGCTCCAACAGAAAATGAAATCAGCTGATGCGCTACCGAGCAGACGCAGGCAAACAAGGAAGGCAAAATGTTGCGTAAAAAGTTTAGATATTGCATCCCGTCCAATCGATTTGGGAGAATAAATGGTCCAATGAGCATACCGTTCACCATGCCAGCCCAAACATTCACCGAAAATGTTTGTTGAAAATGTGCCCGACGGACAGCGTGCGGATTTTCTACTGACCAAACATGAGTGTTGCGAAAGTTATTCACCCCATTACGCGTGAACGTAGATTCGTCTGTTACCAATATGCACTTCAAAAAGTCCGGATTATTGTCATGTTGATGCAACAACCACTCACAAAACCGCACTCTTGCTGGAACATCGTCAGGTTGAAGGGCTTGTACACGTTGTACGTGAAACGGATACAGCCCCTCTTCACGCAGCGTTTGCCACACTCTAGTTTTTGATACTTGCACTTCTCTAGCCACGTCTCTAGTGCTTGTTGTTTTTTGAAACGCAATCGATTATACGGGTTCGTTTACCTCTACACGCGTGTCCGTAACCGTCGGTTGAAGGTTGCATTCTGACCTGACACACTGACCCCGACCCAGTTCTGTCGTCGGGTTGAGCTAGTGTCCTAGTACCACTTGGGGATGTCGCGGCTACAGGACGGTATTCAGATATTTTTGATGTTGCAGAGCTCTTTATCTCGGTTCCCTTAAGACATTGGTGTATATGGTACTAAGAAAAATTGCTTATGTTTTCAAGATCTACACGTCGTGTAAAGGAAAACCCCATCTTTGCGGACACCCTGTATACAGGACCAATGCCAAACCAGGAAGGTGGAGTGGAAGACGACGTGGCGATGCATGCAGCCTCACCGGCCGTAAGTGTTAGTTTGACGTTCTGGAGTCCGTATGCGTGAACATGTTTGGGTTTCTTCAACACCTCCCATCCCCCCTCCCCCTGCCCATCCATATTTCCTGGGTGAATCAGTTCCGTAGATTGTAAATACAATAAAAAATGGGCGCTATAACTGATACTATATCAGTATGTAATTGCAAAATTTTGATACTGTGAAAGAGCGCATAATACAGTCTTGTGTGGGTGTCAATTAATACACGAGCGTTAAAATAATTGCATACCGTAAATTTTTAAATATATGTGAGGATGTTCTAAGATAAAATATAATAAATTAGCATATTTATACGATTTACCATGAAAACAAATTATCATATAAGCTCAAGGATTTCAAGATTTTTAATACATCATACTGAAACGAAGATTTTATGAGAAATAATATCATTATATTTACTTACAACTCCAAACAGCATACGTCGCAGTGAGTTGAGATGTTCAAGTTTAAATTATTATTAATTTACGCTATTGCTGTAAGTTTAGTGTACAGTTTTCCTGCTGATAATGAATATCGAAATGAATATAGTGCATGGAATAACTATAAGGTGAGTGCAACAAAAGTAAAACAACTATCACGCATGTTCTGAGTTGACAGAGAAGCATCATTATTAAATTTCGTTTGTGATGTTATCTCAAGTGAAATGTCATTTTGATTACATTGCCTCAGCAATAAAAACTTAAACAATTGTATCATACATTACTATAAATGTCTCTTACAAATTTTGACTTTCTCGTTTTTACGCGCTCTGGCGTATTTAACCCTCGTGTTTATTGGACGAAAAAATTACCCTAGACAGCCCTTAGACTGCCTATCTACCTAGCGTGTTTTCAATTCTCATGTACGCCTCGGAAAACAACCACCAGCGCGAGACGTTCAAAGCTGCACGCTCCTATTGGCCAGCGGGCTATAAATGCCGGGCCAGGTAGCGACAAGCGAAAAAAGGCGAGTAATTGTGTTTGTTTTGACAGGTTTAAGTAGAGTCCAGATACTTTGCCTTGACTGTTTTTGAAACTTTATGTTTCACTGGACTAAACATGAAATCACAGATGAAGAATTGAAATATTTACTGGAGTTTCTTCTCTCTCGACTACTGAGGAAGTATTTTAATTGCGAAAAACGTCGAAAATGAGATATTTTTTTGGATGTTATAAACACGTACATAATGTAAAACCATGCCAGTCATGTCCGTCGGTCTGTCCGCTAATCCCCATCACAAGGTTGCTACTATGCTAAGGACAAAACACCTTTGAAGTTTGTGAAAATCGGTCCAGTGGCGGCGGCACTGCGGGCAAACAACGGAAACAATAAAAATCAAACATCGCTTTTTGATGTTTTCGATGTTTTAGATGCTTCTGATCATTTTCTGATTTTTTTTAGGGGTTATAAGTTAGGTATAGGGGTTGTAGGAGGTGGGGAAGGATATAACTCAATTTTTTGACGTTAGTATATGTATTCGCTTCCGACCACGGTTATAAACCGCACCATACACAATATTAGGTCTAACTTTTAACGACCTGACCGATTAATATTAATTAATAATTAAGTCCTTTCGATTCAAGCATATGCGCTTAGTTTTAGTTGCTCACCCACACGTTCACCCCCCATAACTTTAAACTGATAAACCAATTTTCATCAGTTATACAAATAGCTAAATCCATCTCGACAGAAAAGACTTCCGATTAAAAAAACGCACCCAAATTGGACATGTACACACATATACACAAGTTAAACCCTATAACACCTCTCCTTTTTGCGTCGGTTAAAAATAGAACGTCATCCATCAGACACGAAAATGTAAGATATTAATGGACTTACATCGATATTTACTCAATTTCAGACGGACTACAGTAAGCAGTACGATTCACCAAACGAAGAAGCAAGACGCCAGGGAATTTTCAACGACAATTTAGCGTTCATTGAAGATCACAACAGAAGATATCAAAATGGTGAAGTTGGCTACAAACTTGCAGTTAACGATCTTGCTGATCTATCTCACGATGAATACAGGCGAACCCGACTTGGACTTCTCGGATAAAATTACCAATATAATGATTTGTAATTAAGATAGTGCCAAGCGACATTTTGTACTATATATAAAGTATCACAGCGCTCCCTAAATTGTACGATAAAAATAAAATTAGTTCTTGTAATCATCATACATTTCTCTTTGAAAGATGACTACCTGTCTCGTGAGTGGTTTGAATATCTGTTCTTTCTCTATTTCATACATCACATAACAAATTTTCGAACGTCAATTGTAGGGCAACTCATTATCAAAAAGTTGTCTGTTCACTATACAAGACTTCGAAGTTGAGTCATTTATTTTAACAGTGAGTAGATCTGATCAAAAGAAATGTTTTTTTCCTTTAACATTTTTCTGGTAAAATTAAATTAACAAAGTTATAGCCCTTTAGAAGTTTGAGTACCGCCCTGTCTCAATAATAATATTATATGCTCGTGTTTGGCGACAACGGATATAATCCGCCTGACCGGTTCATCGCATCGGAAACAAAAAAGCGAAAGAATTTGAAACGTTTATCACGATGTTTTTCGTCAGTCGGTAACGCGTGAGTGAATAGTGGTGTTTGTTGCGTGGCACATGTTTACGAAAATGCTGAACTTGTGGACATGATTCTTATTTACGGGGGGGCAGTCTTTACAAAATGCTGCCGGATGCATCACGGATTTATGCGAATCGGTTTCCCAATCGAGTGCAACCAACCCCTCGTGCCTTTTTTAATGTAGTACAAAGGGCTCGTGAATCAGGTGACTTAAGACCTCACAGGTGAGGGCATGCCGGTGCTCCAAGACCGCACGATCAAATACAGGTCCGCACTGAAATACTTGTCGGGAGGATACTTTATTAAACAAGGTAACATTTCTTTTTTATTTTTTTTTATTTTTACACACATATGTTGGTTTATCTTCCTTCTACAATCATTATCTGAAAATTAATGACTCAACTTCAAACTCACTCTGTATGTATAAAAAAGGCGTCAAGTAGATCGACTGTGGACTTCCCACGCATTGAGGAAGTTTCCTATGTTTTTGAAACACACGTAAAATGATATTCTGATAGTAAAGTAAAGTACGGCACTGACATTTTTTTGAATATCTTAAAAAATGACAAAGTTACATTCCCAGAAGTTTCTTATTTGTATAATTATCTTGTTAGAGTGTGAGACTGAGTGATGACGTCGCATGACACCAGCTAACATCGCTACCTAGGTGTACAAATACAGGCGTATCAGCTCCAGAAAAAAGCATATTTACCTGTGCTATAACATAGAGGGATTAGAAGAAAGTGGTGCTGAGTAATGAACGAGGAACGATAAAAAGGAAATATACTAAGTGACATATAAATCCGAACACCCAGTTTAAATGGTTTTATTTTAATAAAATTTTGTATAAGTACTTAATGAAGCATAATAAGTAAATGATAGAAATTTCAAAATGATTGCACTGCTTTAAAGCCCTTTGACCTTTAATAATGTGTGGATGCACCATGATGTGCTACGCATTCTCCAACGCGCCTAGGCATGTTTCTGATCAGGTGGTCAATGTCCTCCTGTGGTATCTCATTCCAGGTAACCACCAACTCCTCTCGAAGTGCTTCTAGAGTCTGAGGAGGAAATTGAGCAATCTCCTACCCATCATATCCCACACGTGCTCAATTGGGGATAAGTCGGGAGATCTTGGTGGCCCTGGTAACAATGTGACATCATTATGTTGAAAGAAGTCTATTGTGACTCTTGCAACATGTGGTCGGGCATTATCTTGTTGGAAAGTTGGATCTGCCAGGGTGTCAAGATAGGGTAAAAGATGGGGTTCTAGAACTTCGTGGATATAACGCTGCGCGTTCATGTTACCTCTGATGATGATTAAAGGTGACCTGGAACCATAAGCTATAGCACCCCAAACCATAACTCCAACAGTGTGATGAACATGTCTTTCAACAAAAAACTGTGGATTCCTCCTTTCACCACGTCGCCTTCTAACCCTGGCACGACCATCGTGCATGCCTGAACAAAATCGAGACTCGTCACTAAAGACAATACTGTTCCATTCCTGATCCCAGAGTGACCGTTGTCTGCACCACTCAAGGCGATTACGTCGGTGTGGCCGGTATGAAAACAAGCCAAAACTTCTCATTCGTCGGTAAACACTTCGCATGCCAATAGGTCTTCCGTGTTCTGCAAACCATTCATTTGCAATGGACCTGGTAGTGGAGAAACGGTCCCTCAAGGCCAATAATCTTAGGCGGCGATCTTCACGGTCTGTTGTTCTACGGCGGCGTCCAGTGCCCCTTGCTCTTTGCGTACGGCCTTCTCGAAGCCATGCCTGACAACACCTAACCACAGTGTCTACACTTCTTTGCACTCTAACTGCAATTGCCCGAAAAGAAAGTCCAGCTTCCCGAAGTCCCACTATACGGCCCCTATCAAACTCACTAAGTTGACGAAATCGTACAGGTCTCCGTACTCTAGGTATCGTAACCGATCGTAAAGGATGTCAAGAACCAAAATCCGCCAACGTTGATTCTTTACTGCGGCTGAAATATTAATTTTTAGAGCGTTAGTGAAATAAAAAAAAAGCAGTATAAAAACCGGAATGTCCAACTGATAAGGCTGAAAATTTGTTCACTTGTTATTTACAGTAAGATAAATACATTCACCAACTTTTATTAAAATAAAACCATTTAAACTGGGTGTTCGGATTTATATGTCACTTAGTATATCATTGTACTGGTGTAAGTATCATTTTGATCTTAGCAGGTATTTAGTTAATATGGTAAAAAGGATCAGAATAAATAATCGTGTATGTGCCTATTATAATGGATAAATAACCTAATTGGTGTAAACGAAACCGGAGATGGATTTGATAATTACTTTTCTTTCGAGATAATGTGAATATTGTTATAGTGATTATGTTATGGCTGAAGAGGGAATATTGCTTGAACCAAGTCTGTGTTGACGTAGAAATATATAGGCATGGTTCATGAATGAAAAACCTGGCCAATAGTGCAAAAAATGTATAATCGAACAGTGTATCACGTTTTTAAATAATTAGCTGCGACCCTGAAAACATCTAAAACTTAAATTTGAGCTCAATCAAAACATTTTTGGCAAAGATGTACACCATATTAAATCCGTCATTTTGATCTTTGACAAGTTGATATTATATTCGTTATCAGCTACCTGGATATTTTTATAAAATTTAGTGAATCTTTCTAATTTTGGCCGTTTTGAAGAACTGTGGCGTCGGCGTCGGTCGAGTCTGAGCTTATTTGTAAATATTAATGCGGGCAAAAGTATAAATGTTTCACATATATTTCAACATTAACATTTTTATTTTCTCGTTTTCCCCCTTAGCTCAGCAGCCATTAGATCGATTTTCACAACTACAAAGCTTTTTCCTCCTTGGCATGGTAGTAACCTTGTGTAAAAATTTTATAATCTACCGTACCTATACTTATTCAATTTTTGCTTCAATTTTCTCGACTTGAAATGTAGATGTTTGAATCACTGCCTTTTATTTCAGTAGAGAAATTAAGATTTTTCAACAACCAGCAACAAACGTCATAATGGTTCCTACTTTAAAGAAAAGCCAATTAATCATATTCGATTCGCATACTCTCCAGGAGGAGCAATAGGATAATGTGCTATAGCAGAACACGCGATTAAATATATGAATGAAAATTAACAAATGTTGCTGTTGATTATTATTGAATGAAAAAAGTTTGAAGACCTTAGATTTTCAGGAAAAAGTCTCATTATTGTAGGTAAGAAACTTGGAAACTATGCAACGACAGAGCATTTTAGCACCTCCAAATCTATCAAACAAGTATTTTTTACGTATTGTTTCGCTATGCTTCAGATTATAGTTTAATGACATTTTTTTATTTTTACTAACTACATACTTTTGCGTCATCCAGTTTGGGCTACACTGAGACTAGACAGTGGCAAATAGGCTTACAACTAGATTAAACACACTATACAGTTAAATATTCACCTCGAATTAAAAAATGTCCTCCATCACAATGAGTATCCATAGGAAGTAAAATTAAAGATAAAGTGATCCTTCCGTCGCTCGTAAACATTAAACATATATATTGTTATACTAGAATAAATATTGTACACACCCACAATTTTTTGATATTATTTATTTGTAATGACGATGGTGATACATTTCATCATCTATGTAGTATAATATTATTTTTTAATTCAAATTAATCCATTCTATGCAATTTGATTTTGTACATAGGTGTATCTATAGAGATACTTATCGTATAAGCATCTAAAATATCTTCTGAAATTGCTATGCTTGTCCTAATACAACCGAGATCAAATGTCTGTCGAATATAAATTGTAAACAGCTGAACACTCATTCGGAAAAATTTGTTCTAAAGGCGGATATGAAATGAAGCTATATTTTTTACGCTAGGGAAGCAGGAACTAAGTCTATGATGCAATTGATCAATACTAGAAAATGTATTTGAGGGGCTGGTTCAAAGCTCATTCGGAATAAGGCTTTATAAAACTTCATCTGGAAACTACAGTTTTGAACAATGAAAGCAAGAATCGTAATTCTGTATTTGATGTTTTCACTTGTATCATTTTCAACAGATTTGGCACAAAAATGGAAAGACTACAAGGTAAGTTGGGTTAATATTTTTATTTTCATATTCATTATCGTTACGCCCAGATTCATGGTATATTTTTTCTTATCGGAAATGCTGGAAAATTGATCATTTTAAACTATTCTAGTTCTATAATATTAATCAAGTAGAGGGAACTGTTAGAAATGGCGTTTTTTGCGGCTCGGGGAATGAATTCAACCCAGTGAAAACTATTGTTTATGGTTAGAAAAACACTTTTGAAAAACCGAAAAGTGCGGGAAAATCTAATGCACCGTTCCTGAAGTACATTAATGACCCCCTATCTAATATTAAATTATTTAATCAATTCAGCATGGAAATGCTAATAATTCAAAGACAAACAAGAAATGATTCTATGATGGTTGATACTTATTGGAGTCATTTAATATAAAAAATATGTTATATGTATACAGAATTACCCCTAATAGGGGGTAAAAAATACGTAAAAAACTGGTGAACAGTACTATTAGTTATGGTTAATGTGTGGGCTACCTAGGGGTTTGTGAATGTGTATTCCTAAGAACCAATGTAATTCAGAAAAGAGTGGAGTCGAAAGTTCTTTAAAAAAAATAATGTACGCCAAACCACAACCAGGCTAAAATACCCACCCACCTAATCTTGACAACAGAAAGATTAAATGCTTAATTCCTTTGTAAATAAGTGGATCCTAAACTAGAAGAAAGGATTTGTAATATCGCAGGAGTGAACCCGTTATAGTTTAATAGGGATTATTTTAAAGGATACCAGTACCCCAGTTTATACATTCCCATTAGAAGTGTATATTGACATATTGTGTTATTGATCATTCATTTTTTGGATAAAAGTACTTATATCTCTGAAAAACGCGAGAACGTATCGTTCACGTACTTGCTACTCGCTCGTTTGGGATATTTCTGTGTACATCCAATATTTTGTGTATTTGATGATTTCAGTTAATGTTAATTATTCTAGAATTGGAGTAGAATCAATTAATTAGGTAAACGCATGAGGAGTGTTCCGTGCTTTGTACGGCTTTTGGAAGTGTAATTTGACATATTTTGTTATTAGTCATTCACTTTTTATACAGGGTGACTTCGAAGTTGAGTCATTTATTTTAACAGTGAGTAGATCTGATCAAAAGAAATGTTTTTTTCCTTTACCATTTTTCTGGTAAAATTAAAGTAACAAAGTTATAGCCCTTTGGAAGTTTGATTACCGCCCTGTCTCAATAATAATATTATGTGCTCGTGTTTGGCAACAACGGATATAATCCGCCTTATCGGTTCATCGCATCGGAAACAAAAAGGCGAAAGAATTTGGAACGATGTTTTTACAATTATTTTCTTCAGTTGAATACAGTCAGTGTCAGTCGGTAACGCGTGAGTGAATAGTGGTGTCTGTTGCGTGGCTCAAACGAAATAAAAAATGGCACATGTTTATGCGGATCGGTTTCCCAATCGAGTGCAACCAACCCCTCGTGCCTTTGTTAATGTAGTACAACGGGCTCGTGAATCAGGTGACTTAAGACCTCACAGGGGACGGCATGCCGGTGCTCCAAGACATCACGATCAAATACAGGTCCGCACTGAAATACTTGTCGGGAGGATACTTTATAAAACAAGGTGATTTTTTTTTTATTTTTACACACATATTTTGGTTTATCTTCCTTCTACAATCATTATCTGAAAATTAATGACTCAACTTCAAAGTCACCCTGTATAGTATTTATACTATGTGTTTCGTCACGACATACCGATATTTAAGAGGGGTATTTCTCAACTATTTTTATCGACAAATCCACCCCCTAAAATGTCCTACCTCATCCCCCTTGAAATGGCAGCCATTTTTATTTTTATGTTACGATTACGGTAGTGGTGCATGTATGAAAATTGTAATAACCGATTACGTAATTGTCACAGAATGATAAATATGGTGTCATTTGAACGATGACATGTTGTCCTAGCGATTATTGAAAAACTTGTTTTGATACTAACCGTCAAACATACTTAAAAACAGACAAAAACAAAAAAAAATATGGAGGAAAATTGATTATTTTGTGCATTTCCGCACACCATTCAAAAACTAGCCTGTGAAGTTGTATTTTTTTGTGCCAATTCTACAGCTTTTTGTTATCCTAAGTATTCTACGTTAAGCAATAAATACTATCTAACATGGGTCAAAATTGGTGTAATAAAATGCAAATAGTTTTCAAACTTTTTATACATAAAAATGACAAATCAATGTTTCTTATAGAGAGTTTGGACATGTTTAATGTTACAGAAGCTGTTCAAAATGTCCTCCATTATTGGTTATGCATATTGCTGTTCTTAAAACAATGTGTCGTGTTGAGTGGCAGACCATATCCGTGTCAGCCCTAATTTCGTTCGCAGCAGTATGGATCCATTTCAAGGGGGGTGAAGCATGACATTGTAGGGCGTGGATTTGTCGATAAAAATAGCTGAAAAATATCCCCCTCAAATATCGGTATGTCGTGACCAAACACATTGTATATTTGAAAAACACGAAAACGTATTGTTCACGTAGGTACTTTCTACCCCCTGTTTTTGGGTATTCTGTGTATATCCAAAATTGTGTGTATTTAATGACTTCATTAATGTTAAAATTCCTATTCATTATTTATTTCAGATGATCAGAATTTCTATGCATAATTAAATGAAAACTTTAAAATTATCGATAAGTGGTGATTAGTGTACTTTAGAAATGGTGAACTAGATTTCCCCGCACTTATCGGATGTCTAATAAGTATTCTTGACTTCATCAGCAATAGTTTTTACTGGGTGCAAGGCGGAAAAAAACGCCCGTTTTAACATTATCGTTTGAATGTATTATCTTATCATTGATTAACGTATTCTACCGTAAGATAGATATTCCGACAAAAAAAGAAATCAGAGTGACCCTAGCGCCATCTATCAGACATTATCAGAAGACAAAAATGAATTTAGAAATCTACGTTAAAAAGAGATACAGTGTTTAGCTCTGCTACTGCCTCATAGATGGCGCTTAGATGTTCAAACCGCCTTATTGGCGGCTCTTTAATGCCTATTTTTTAATTTTGCATCTTCATGTAGAATACGTAAAAATTGATAATTTCGGACTTAATAATGAAAAAACTATGTATGAAATGGGTGAGACTGCGATTGATTTCCGTTGTTTGTACTCAAATTAAGTAAATGTAATCATGATAAGTTCAAAAATACTATACAATTATTCAAAAAAAAAGTTTTCGTTTTCCCAGCGCGAAAAATTGGTAGTATACGTACATTGCCCGTACTAATTATTACAAAAAGTGACCCATATTGTCAATTTTCAAAATAGTATTTAACATAAGTATGAGAGCGTTGAATTCTTCACAAATAGTTAAAAACCCCTAGTCAAACCAATATAGGACAAATAGTATTAATACTGCAAAATCTCAAACATGATAAAAGCAGGAACTAGAAACTAAATGCAGACCTCTACCAGATAACTAAACTGTTTTTTTTTTTTAGAATAAGTGTCATTCTGTTTCTTCATAGGATTTTGGAACTATTTATGAATATATTTATTTAACTTGAGTACAAACTCCGAACATGAATTGCAGTCTCACCCATATGTCACATAGTTCTTTTATTATTTAAACCGAAATGTCCGATTTCGGGTTATTGTTAAAAGATTACAAAAATGAAAAATCGCGAAATCTATTGATTTTGGTCTATACATATTTGGAAATCTTGGTATTTTACTCCCCATATCACGTCCTGGAATTAATACGACGTATTGCCAGTAACCCTGTGGACTTGAATATTTTTTTCAAAAAAAATGGCGTCAAGTAGGTTGACTACTCTGCACTTCATGTTTGTCCCAAGTTAGTCGCATTGAGCTAACCACAAACATATAACAAATCAAGTGGGTCAAGTTAGCTAAACATGGCCGTATACAATTAGTCCATACTCCACATTTCTCACCCATTTGATAACGCTAACGCTTTCTTCACTGCTCAGTAACGACCATCTGGCAAACATGTCATAAGCGTCAGGCACAATAACAACTCGAAATCCAGAGCTCGGCGATCGTTAGACGCAGACAAAGTTCAGCGTCGCGTCGTTCAGACCTTTGATGTGTGAAATACATATTGATAGTACGCAGGGAGTGTATAAATATACTGCTGCAAAAAAATATATATATCCCTCCCAGCCCCTGAATTTCAGCCCCTACATTTTTTCCTGAAAATGATCAGGAGCCTCTGAAACACCAGCAAACGAAGTTTGAGCGATTTTTGTTCGTATTTTTGCCACTACTTCCGCCGCCACTGGACCGATTCTGAAAAACTATGATGCTTTTTCATCCTTGGCATAATAGTAACGTTGTGGGAAAATTTTATACAAACAAGTGGCGCAGGAAGTAAAAACAGTAATTTGATTGAAAAAAAATACGCTTCAATATGCGATTTTGATTTTTTCTTACTATGACTTCTAATAGCACAAGAAATATATACCGTGCCAAAGAAATTTGAGTGGCTGTCAACTTGCATTTAATTAAGCCCCACCGTAGCAAGTATTTCAACATAAAATGGTAGTAGGCACTTTCCAAAAACATCGATGTTTATTCTGATACAGTAAATCGTGAAGAACATGGACACAATTTGAGGTAGATTCGCAATCTACAGATCGCAGATGAAGTTTTTTTAATTTTTTCCTATAGAAAACTTCAAAATATTCTAGAAGAGGACTATGTAAGCAAAACATCTATCTTAGACGCTCTTTGAGGATGAGACCTCGTACGCAGAGGTAATCTGGGATGCTGAATTGTCTGAACCTCAAGTGCCGTTGCGCCCAATTAGAGGTAGAAAATGAATCTCTCGGCATCCTACTTAACTCCTAGCGTCAAACTGATGTCGAATTCAAAATCCACCGACTAGGTTTACCTAGAAAACAAATTTTCGTCTAGATCGCAGACGCCCAGCGCTTTCTCATTTTTTTTTCTCAAAGGAATATCAAAATATTCTAGGACTATGTAGGCAAAATATCTGTTATCGTCGCTCATTGTTGTTAGCGGATAACACTTTGTAAACATATTTGATTTTTTTGGGTGCTGAATACGAACATTAAAACCAAAAAGTGTGAAGATGCTGAATTTGAGATAGCAAACGGGTGCCCTACGTACTTCCCAGTGGCAAATTGATGGAATCTATCCCTTATTGAAACCTCTTTTACTCCGTGTCGATCGTCGCTTCTATGCGCTTGTCGGTGCCTGCCCAGGCGTTTATGACCCGCTTATCAATAGGAGCGCGGGAATTTGGACGTCACGCGCTGGTTTATTTTGAGATGAATACACTCTTGGCATCTAGTTTACCCAGAAAACAATTTGCCCCAGATCACAGATACATATACAATTTATTGAAATGTTTCTCATGAGAAACTTGAATAGGTTATACAACTTTATAAAATATATCAATTTTGGTTGCACATACGTAATTTGAATGTGACGACGCAATTTTCCATCGTGATCACAAAATTTTTAATTTTCTCATAGGAAACATTAAAATTATTCTAGAACACCTTGGGTTAACCAAATACATTTTTGAATAAGCATATAGTGAAGCCAATAATTATAAAGATAAAAAAGTTACTATTCCAATGTAGATAAGTAGGTCTACGTCATGAAAAATTGGAAATCTAGACTTTATGCGAGATATCTTCGAACAAAAATACCAAAGGCAATTTCGGCAATTTTCTCATCTAGATGCACGAGACAATACGTTTGTATACAACTGATTTTAGTACTCTTTTAACCACCTGTTAAGTACTTCCTCCACAGAGCCGCGATAAAGTCATGTGAAAAGCAATCCAACTTTGAAATGCATCTGTATCAGCGTAAAATCCATAGTAGGTAATGATAATCGATCTACCTACTTATCAGTAGATCTTATTTAATGCACCTGTAGATTTCAAGGTCTGTTCAGATCTGCAAAATCATTTAAAAGTGACACATTTCGAGCAAAATATGCAGAACATTGACAAGCTTCAATACAGCTACATAGAAAAAACTTCAACAAGATGATGAAGAAAATTATTATAATATCTATAGTGCTATCAGTGGTTGTAGCCTGCGATTTAAGGAGAAAATGGGAGAGTTCAACATTTTGTGGCGAAAATACTAACTTGGAATTAATTTATAACATCTGAAACTAATCCTGTGGTTTTCATGCTGATAAAAGAATAATAATAATGTGTATGAGAGAGAACCGCGAGAAGCGTGCAATACAGGTGTTAAAAAGAGATAGCTAGCAAACCGAGTAACGAGGTCACGAACGCCATCAGCATGCTCTTTCAAACATACATATGGACGCTTCTCGCGTTTCGCTCTCGTACATATTACGTCAGCCAAATTTGAACCTCACCGTATGTGGTTTCATCTGGCCAGAAAAACATAGAGACTTATTGGAATACAAAATGTAACTTTTTTAAAACGGACCAGCTGTATTTTCGAGAATACCTCTAGAAAAGAAATAAAATGGAACATAGTTCTGTTTTATAATAATTTCTCAATCAGAATTTTAAGTTTCCATTCTTAAACAGGAAAAAATTATTAGAAACCGTATCTAAATGAGCAAGCATTTTTAGATTTTTATCTACGACCGGTCGGTAAAAGGTACTTTATGAATAGTGTTTCAGGTGTTAGGTTCTACTTTTCGATGTTCTTATTTGTATACATTAACTCAATTGTACACAATATGGCGGACAATCGGACATGGAAATTGTCCTTATTCATTCATTGCCAGGCGTTAACGAACCACCGGTAATAAAACAGAGTAAGATCAATCCATTTTTTTAATTCCCATTCTACTCTAAAGCTACTCTAAATTTTTTATTTTAACCGCTCGTAAATAAGATTTTATGTGTATATTGGACGTAATAAAAGCTTTTACAAAAAGTAACTATTATATCCTGAGGCATTACGCATAATGACTTGTATTTTTCATGTCTTAAAGGCACACTCTACGCCCTAAGTCACCATGACTTGTATTGCAGATTCAGTATCACAAGCAATACAAAGACCAAGATAAAGATTACTTCCGATTCCAAGTATTCAAGCTGAATCTGAAAATGATCGAAAAGCACAACAAATACAGAGAGGGAAAACAGACCAGAATCAATCAGTTCAGCGATTTGGGACCAAACGAACTTCCTAATGTAGTGAATGGAGGGTTGTAACCACTAAATTGAAACATGTTTTCTTAAAATGTCAACGTCTAAAACTTTTCAAATATTTGAAATATTAGGCACTTATAGATCATTGTTATAGAAATCACTTTTCATTTATGCTGTCTATATTCAGGACTAACAATATGGGAGAAATCCAAACCTCGAAAGCAGAGCTATTTGAAGAGTATGTGATAAACTTCATGATATTCGTTTGTACGTAACACATCTTAATAAATATATAAATACATGAATAGATAAATGGTTCCCACTGATTCGCAATCTGATCTGCCTGATATTTGATACCTTAGGAACAAACGGACGAGTGAGAATGAAGAGCAAAAGCCTAACGGATGAGTTTGTCAATCCTAGAGATCTCGGCAATATTAAGGTGGAGAGCTCAAGCGGCGCGATGTATCGGTTTCAGGTTTAGGGAAGAAAAACTATTTTGAAAAACTATGTTATATTTTCATAACCAAAAAACATATAAAACAACAACAAAACAAGTGCATACATTGTGTGATAAAATACGATGGCAGTGAATTTACTTATTTAACTCTTGCATTTTCTGCTTTAGGTACAGATCCAACTGTGAATAATCTAATAGAGCATTCTGTACAAAGTTGTGCAATATTGTTGGCCATTCCTCTTCAAACAATCGTAACTTATTTACAGCATTCACCATTTCTTCCAACAATGTCGAAATATGTTGCTTAGCCTTTTGCTTCATCAAACTTTCCTCCTGAACACTAGAACATTTCTTCCATTGCAATGCCTCTTTGCTAACTACGCTTCTCAATTCTGGATCTGCAGACAACAACCATTTCTTCGCGTTTTGTTCTGTAATACCATTATTTACGTCAAGTCGCAATCTGACTAGCAAAGGTTGGAGAAGTACGTCAGGCAAGGACCACAAAACCAAATCACTCAGACTTTGATAATCTTCATTTGCTGTTTTTATTTCTTCCTCTGTTATCTGAAAGAAAATTTATCAATTTGACACCATAAACACCTTTACAATGCAGTATAATCTTGATCTATTGATTTTCTAAGCAATCACAAAACAGGCAAGGTCCTGACCAGTGGCGTAGCAAGGGTAGGGCGACAGGGGCGGGTCGCACCGGGTGTGGGTGTCACATTTTCTGGGGTGACACCCATCCGGTGACTCAACTACAAACCATCATCGGCGATTGCTCCACAAGCACTAGCTCAGCTGTATGTTTAATTCAGGGATCCTCCCAAAAGCGCACGACGCTGTCGTGTGGGATTCCCCGTCCCATAGTCGTGATCCTTGACGTCGCAGTTGCATCATTTCTCATTTGTTTTGTGAAGTGTGTTGTGTTTGATTGGTGTGAATTGTTAAACATGTAGTGATACAAAAAGAAACAGAATTACTGTTGGAGGTTACCAAGTCTGCAAAGCCACTTAAAAGCCGCTAATCTTACAGTTTCTGATTGGGTATCTCTAGATTTTTTAAAATTCATTGTAGAATGGGATTTTACAGAATCTCTTCCAAATCTTAAGGTTGCACTAAAATTATTGTTCACGACGGTTTGCGTGTCCGTAGCTTCATTTGAAAAGAGTTTCAGTAAACTACAATTAATAAATAACTATTTGCGGCAGAGTTGAAATTTTTTTTTAAATCATGTTTTTTTTTGTTTAAAACTGTTTTTTTTTGTTTAAAACATTCAAATTTAGCTGAAAAAAACATGTTTAAAACACTGTTAATACATGTTTAAAACAGTAGAAAAAAATGAAAAAACTAGCCTATATAATCTAGCAACGTTAATGAAGTATAAGCTTACCTCTTTATCATTAATAACCTTCAACCCCCAATGAGCCAGCCTGTAAATAGCGTACATTCGCCATTCTTTTTGACATATAGGGTTACCCTCAGCTTCAATAGATAGAGAACTGAACCCTTGTACTTCAGCTAAAGCATTGAATTGCCCCAGGCAGTGGATGTTTGTCTCTTTAAAAACTAACGTATCGATATTTGGAAATCTGTGTCTTAGTTTACAGAATGTGCTAGTAATACTGTTGAAATTGACATAGTTGAATTTGGCGATTATGACGTCATTTGCCCTACTCGCATCCCATGGCTTATCGATGAATCTAACTGCACCTTGACCATATATGTTGAGGTGCCTACCGCAAATCTCTATCAAGTAATCCCCACCTAAAAAATGACGTCAAGTAGATTGACAGTATCTCAATGCTATGATAATGATAAAGTGCAAGATTCTTGACGCCTACCTATACTGTAGAGATTTAATGACATTTATATTTTTTTTTCTGATGAACTATGTCAATAAAAATTCAATTAGTAAATCAAAAGGCTACCTTGTTCCCTATCTTTAGCCACCAGTGGTGTCTGTTTTTTAACTTTTGCGGTAGCTGCCCTAGCATGACATTTCTGACTGAGAGATTTGCCATAGACTGCACTCTTAACAGTCCTTGTTAGCGATCTGTTACTTATGCTACTATTATTGCTAGAATGACTCGGACCTGACAGATTTGAGGATGTCGTAGTTGCTACTGACAGAACGCTAGAGGAGTCTGTTTTATTTTTAACTGAATGTTCAGATGACAGTAGAGAAGTTAGGGTTTCCTGTTGCAGGTTACTGGAAAATAAAATCAGTATTATTATTATTAGTCTCAAAAGTACACTACAATTTTGGTAATCAAATTTAAGGTCGTTCAATATCTGAAACTGTCAGACTCCAATTCCTTATGTAAAATTGAGATTTCCTATGTCAGAAAAAGATTTTTGCAAAACTCTTACTGCAGACGAGCTTTCAGCAACTTGCACTAGCTGTGTTTGTTGCCTACTTTGAAATTGTGACTACTTGAGAGATGACATCCACTTTGCTTGCTCATTGGAATCAAGGATCTAATTGCACTAAACCTGTACACATGTCAGTTGTTGCACAGACAAACAGCTAAATGCGATCTTTGTACTCTGTCATATTTCCTAGACACATCTTGTTCCAAAAGTATACTCAATATAGCATACTATGACGCTGAAACTGCCAAACCATACTAGCAAACTAGGGGTTGCAATAGTTTAGGTAAATATCAACAAGATGGTTGTTGTACTATTATGCCATAGGTGGAGCCGAAGGCATATGAGGTATCTGTGCAGAGTATTGCAATTTTGCAAATTGTCAGATTGCGAGTTTTTCACATAATAAGCATGCAGGTCTATGTGATAGCACTATTCATTTTTCAATCCTCACCTTTCAACCACTGAAGGCTCTTTGTCTACCTCCTCTTCTAACTCATTATCAGACTCCTTTGAGCTAGAATTATCAGATTCTTCACCACCACTACCACTTGCACTTGCTAGGGAACTGACAGAACTATCTGCATTTGGCCCGATACTAGACAAACTCCCTGACATTCTGACACTGCTTTGATCCTCAATTTTCTGCTCCATTTTATTCAAAATCGGCACCAAAATCGGCGGAAGTTTGAAAAGATCGCTCCCAGATGAGGATGTATTCTGTGAATTCTCTGTTTCTTGAGATGTTGTTCTTACCAAATGCAACTTCTTATCAGGTAGCATAGGAACCTTAGTTTTCATATTGATGTAGCTCTTGGACTTGGTCATCTTGACAGAGTGCTTTACAGCTGGTTTTGCCAAAGAAGTCAGGACAATATCTGTGTCTGGTTTGAGATTTTTGCTTTTCTCCACAGGATTGCTGGTCAAGCATTTCGTTTGCGATCTCAGCAGTTCCCAATTTGTTCTAGCATTGGATATTACTTCCTCCCTTCTGAAGGTAGATGATACATCTGTGGTGAGATCCATGAAAGCAGCATTTGTAGCTTCTTTGTTCCTTCGCCAAGCCATTGCTGCTTTGCGGACTTGTTCTGTAATCTGCATGGAGTTGAGTTTGACCAAATGGGACAAGTAGGATACCAGGAAAGAGACACAATCACCTCCCAGAGCTACAGGATTGTTGTCTATTGAAATCTCCCGAATGTTGGGTGATCTAGCTAGGCTACTTATGTCTTCTAGGCTGCAAGGAAATATTGCTTATGATTTTGAAATTTGTAGTAAAATAATAAATTACAAAGCCAGGCACGCGGGAATCAAACTTGGCGCTTTTTTCTTTCAGATGATTTTACGGAATCTCAATACAGAGGAGAGTGCTGAATATTATTTGAGGCCTAAGACAACTAAAAATTTATTGGAAATGTTTTTTTAGCATGTTTTAGTCAATATTTCTCACGATTTTGAAGTTTTCAAAAAAATTTATTATTTCAACAACTTACCTTTGTAGATCATTATTGCTCAAAAACAACTTTGACAAATTGGGAACTTGATCAAAACCTAGCAACTTCCTCAACCTATTTCTTCTCAGGTTCAATTCTAATAAGGAGTGCAAACCGTGTAAATCTCTAGAACTTATAATTCTTATTTGATTCCCTGCCAGATTCAGTACTTTCAGTTCCATCAAAGCTGAAAGCCCACCTACTTGACTGATTTGGTTACCATGTAAATCTAGAACCTCGATTTTTTTCATATGATCTAATCCTTCAATCTTTTTAATCCTAGAATGAAGTGTATCAGTAAATGTTGTTTCCACTTTGACCATATATGTAACATAATACAGCTGTGCATATGCTGGCATAACGGATTTGCACATCTCATACAGAGCATTTACAGCACCTCAATTTTACCTCAGTTAACAAGGTGATGAAATTGTCCAAATGGTTTAGGATATATATATATATATATATATATACAGGGTGACTTTGAAGTTGAGTCATTAATTTTCAGATAATGATTGTAGAAGGAAGATAAACCAAAATATGTGTGTAAAAATAAAAAAAAAATTAAAAAAAAAATGTTTACCTTGTTTTATAAAGTATCCTCCCGACAAGTATTTCAGTGCGGACCTGTATTTGATCGTGAGGTCCCCTGTGAGGTCTTAAGTCACCTGATTCACGAGCCTGTTGTACTACATTAACAAAGGCACGAGGGGTTGGTTGCACTCGATTGGGAAACCGATCCGCATAAACATGTGCCATTTTTTATTTCGTTTGAGCCACGCAACAGATACCACTATTCACTGACACTGACTGTATACAAATGAATGAAATAATTGTAAAAAGCATCGTTCCAAATTCTTTCGCTTTTTTGTTTCCGATGCGATGAACCGATACGGCGGATTATATCCGTTGTCGCCAAACACGACCACATAATATTATTATTGAGACAGGGCGGTACTCAAACTTCCAAAGGGCTATAACTTTGTTACTTTAATTTTACCAGGAAAATGGTAAAGGAAAAAAACATTTCTTTTGATCACTGTTAAAATAAATGACTCAACTTCGAAGTCATATATAAACCTAATTTTCAGGGAGTTGCACTGCTGTATTTCATTAGTTAGGCTGTGTGTTTAAGTTTCTATGATAGTTTTATGATTCTTTTACCTATTTTTCCCCATCAACAAAACCCTCAAATTCTCTAACTTATCTAAACTTTGCATTTGCTCTAATTGGTTGTCATATATGTCTAAGAAAACTAGTGCTGGAAATGACTGCTTGCTGAGCATCTCCAAACTATTTATCAAATTATGTTGCAATGACAATAATCGAAGTCTCGGTTCTCCATCTATTATGGGTACCATCGTCAGTCCTTTTCTATCTAAGCTCATTCTGTCTGGGTGGGTTTCCTTCTCCTCTTGTAGACGTGATACATGTAGAGACCCATCTGGGTGTGTACGTAAAACAGATGGCTCGCAATGCAAGGAGCCATCCTGGATTTTTGACAAGGTGGAAGCATTTAATGTACTGTGTGACCTTACACAAAGTCCGCGTTTATCTTGTACAGGTAAAGCTGGAGCTATTTTAAGTAGCGATTTTTCTACGGGTTGTAATTCATTTTGTTCTAGATTTTTTGGGGGAATTATTGGCTTGCTGGATTTTTTTCTCTCCTACAAAAGTACATTACTCAGTACTGAAGCATAATTGTGAGGGATATAAATACTTACAATAGTAGCAGCACAGCTACTAATTGGCATTTATAGTCCATATATCGTAAAATGATCTCACACAGCTCGCATTTTTTCAAAATACGAACATTTCGGAAACTTGACGTTCGTGACACACTTTTTGTTTGTTGTGGTTATGTAAGCATAACCTAAATTTTTTCTACGTCAACTGTGTGTCAACCTAAAAATTCTCAAATACACACCACTTTCAAAACTCAAAAAGTGGTGGAAAATAAGTACAACGCCATGAGTGCCCCTTGTGTATTTGGTTTATTCAATATAAAGGCAACAATAAAATACTATTCTCTGCTAAACATTCCTTGCAGAACCTACGCGAAAAAAGACACATCAAGTGAGATTGCAACTTCCTCCTATTGTTCGAAAAATTCACATTTTTGTAATTTCTAGGCGTAAGTATGATCGGAGGCGCATTCAAAAAGAAAAAAATGGGCGGCAAATTGGGTGCAGTGATGGAGAAGAAAATTCTACCAGTAGAATCAGATCCTGAAAGGCTAGTGAACTATGTTTGTGGTTCAAACATATTTAAAACTGGAGAAGATGTGCAATTGAAGCCACCCAGTGAATATCCAGAGTGGTTATGGGGTATACGTTTAGGTTCTCCACCTCCTCTAGAAGAACTGGATCCAAACTCAAAGGAATATTGGAGGCGGATAAGAAAAATGGCAATGAGGAGGAATAACCAATTAGCAAAATTAAAAAAGTTTTGAATATTTTGTTTGTATCTGTACATAGGCTGTAAGTGAATAAAGTGTTTCCAAACTTGATTTTCATATGACATCTAGTCTCTTGGCATAAAAACTGATTTCTACATTTGCTGACCTCAGTTTTGATATTACTCGTAAATAAAAAAAAATAAGAGAACACCTAACAAAATAACTCTTTATTTGTTGTATTAATATTCTATAGGGTGTTTCAGAAAGATATGCCAATATTTCTAGGGTGGAAAGTATATAAAAAAAATTCCTATAAATATGGGTCCAAAGATGCTCTTCTACTGAGATATAGGGTTATGAAGTTTCATTTTTGTAATAAAAAAAATGTCTACAGAGCGGGTAAATATACCAAGTTATGTTCTTATAAATTTAGAAATAACAAGTTGTATCAAATGTGTTGTGATTAATTCTAATTAGCTTTATTTTTTTAATTTTGACATAAACGGTCTTTTTTGCTTTGAAGTTTCATCTATAAACAAAAAGAATATACTGACAAAAAAAGTGGCGTGCACAGGAAAGGTTAAATGAATGGTAACCTTTTCATAAGAATATTTTGGGATTGTACCCCAAATATTCAAACATAAATATCTCCAAAATGAGTGATCTGACAAGAATTCTTAAAGACAAAATTAATGGAAAATTGAATGGAATTTTATAAAATGCGTTTTTCTGTGAAAAGGTCAGTGGCATAGAAAATATCTCCTAGTTTTTACGTCTCTGATTTAGTTTATGGGTTTATTACTTATGATGTGCTCACTGAACATAAAATATCTTGACTCAGTATCTTTATCTGCTCCATACATATATTTTTTCCATTTCATAAATAAAACTTATCTCCCTGTATCTTTGTAGGGATATATATTTATAGAAACTTTTTTGTTATTTCTGGATGTACTTCCTACCCCAGAAATATTGGCATGTCTTCTGAATCACACTGTATATACAAACTGCTAAATACATAAGACTATTTTACCAGCTTTTTATATCATTTTCTATATTTTCTATCACTAATTTCTCTGCACTATACATCTGCCCAATTGCTGCCTGTAAAAAATAATTAATCATTGTACATATTGTGAAATATACAGGGTGAAAAGCTAGAACAGACACAAGAGTGTTCCATATGCAATTATAAATACAACTATTACATGGCACAATGCCTACCTGTCTTTTCATGATATCCAAATTTTTAAATGCATCTTGTACTTCATTCTTCAATAATGTTGCATCCGTAATACTACTATTGGCTTTAAAGCTATCCCTAACTTTTCTGAGGGCATAATTTCTGAAATCAAATGAAATATGAATGTTGATAATCAACAGCTAAGACTACTTACCTGAAATTGTAATCAGGAATTTTTTGAGATTCCCTCATTAGCGATTTGTATAATTTCAAAATATCGATTTTCTTGCTCATTTTTGTGCACAGAATTTTTGTACTTTTTGAGCATGCAAAATGTGGGGTTATGTAAATGTCAGTTTGACAAGGCTGGAGGTCCCACAACAGAGATGGGATAATCTTGATGTGAAACGCCTTATCTCTAAAATAAATTTAAATTATAAAGTTTTGGTCGTAACCTGGCCAAGCAATACAACTGTTGAAATATATTCTACTAGACTCTAGAAGACTATCCGTAGCCAAATTTTTGCCAAAATCGTTGCACAACACTTAAAAAAATGCTAATGAAATTTGGAAAATTGCCGCTTTGACTTTCGAAATGACACCGTCGCTACCCCGGGATAGACATCCGTCTTGACAAATAACCTAATCATTCTTGCTTCCTGGATTGCGGCATTGCCGGCTCGTCGGACGATTTTGCTACCTCTGCTGTTTTGATAGAATGCCATAAAAAAAGAAGTTTTGATTAAAATATTGAGGAATACCAATGGAGATACATAAAATTTGAGGCGTAGCGAGGTTTGGCAAGAAACTAAGCAAAAGCTGTTGTTTACATTTTGCGTCGCCTGGCGTCTATGCGGCGGAATGTTAATGTCTCTGAACATTTTTTAAATGCCTAGTTTTATAGGATAAAATACTTTTTGAATACGGGACTTCTTCCAACAAATAGAAAAAACAAGGTTTTATTATATAAATCTATTTATTAACTATTTGATCTATAATTACATAATCATTAATAGGAGAAGCACAATTTTCATTTTACTCTACTATTTATTAATATCCGTCTTATTCGCAGAGATTTTAGGCATTCATTTTGAGGAAGCTAAAAATGGACAGCTTGATAACTTGAATCCAACTTATAAGTCGTCGATTATGTGGAATTACAGGCAGACGCATTTTGGAAGCATCACATCCCTCCTCTTGTTCTACATTTGGTGCCCACGTATCCTACAACAACCAAAGTAAGACACTGTAGTCCCTAAGCACGGGGCTGACATTTCTTGAAATAAAGTCAGGCAAAAATAAAAACGATGGCCAAATTTTAGTTTTTCCCAAATACCTCAGTATATGACTAATCTCTAAGTGTATGCATGTGCGCAATTTATTTAAAAAACATAGGATGTGAACCCTTACACACAAGTAGATAAGTATATGCAAGGCTCCCCTAGTTTTCAGCACATGTATCCTGTTCCCCTCAGAAGAGTTGAAAGTAGACCTAATTTCCACTTTGGATACACTTCACACCCGTGTCACAACACTAAAACACCAAATCACCCTGAGAGACAATCGAGAACCCCATAGTGAACACCACTACTAAAAATACTAGCTTAACCGAATAGAGCTCTGCACGAAGCTGTGAACGCGTGGACATCTGCTGAGCCGACGGATGCCGGTGTAGACTGAAGCGTGTGAGTGATGAGTGCTGTACCTCGCTGCGGCGATACAGTACGGCCGGGTAGTACAGCCACGCCCCTTTCCAGCTCCCACTCCGCAACGAGGTACAGCACTCACCCGCTTCAGTCTCTCGGCAACCGTCGGCGCAGCGGAATGTTTACGCGTTCACAGCTCCATGCAGAGCTCTATTCGGTTTAGCTACTTTTTTTTAGTAGTGTTCACAATTGGGTTCTCGATTGCATCTCAGTGGTGCTTTAGTCCTGTGACGGGGGTGTCAAGTGTCTCCAAAGTGGAAATTAGGTCTACTTTCTATTCTTCTGAGGGAAACAAGATATCTGTGCAGCAAACTAGGTGAGCCTTGCATGCTCATTTACTTGTCAGTTAAGGTTGACATCCTATGTTTTTTTTAAATAAATGAGAATTTTAATAACGTTGTATAGTAGATGACAACAATATTGTATTCGTTTATATTTTTTGCCGATATTCATAACACGGATATAAAACTGAGAACCGAAGAAATGTGGACAGAGACGGATCTGAAAATTTTCAAACATTTTCTCTTGCAAGTCTGAATGAGATGACTGAATCAAGTTGTTGAAGTAACGTGGATTGCTACTATAATTAATTATATAGACATTAGTTAAAAATTCATACTATTAACCAATATATACATATGTATTTGATGGTAGCGATGTCAAAGATGTAAAGTTACTCATCTAATTTGTTATGTTGAGGAGCCTTCTTTCAGAAACACCCACTTCAAGATCGTTCACCTAAATACATATTTCATTTCACTTCCACACTTTACTTCTTTATTTAAAAAATATGCTACAAAACTTAATCCTTTTCTTCCGAAGAATATGTTCACGAGTACCCACCCCTCTGCTTCATCGCGCTGGATTCACCTGCGTGCAGTCACATTATGCAAACTTGTTGCTATCACAGTATCGACCTATTAGAGTGTTTTAGGTTATTGCACATTGCACAAATGTATAATTTATACAGATGAAATAGGTTAAATTATTATTTACACCGTGTAATATAATAACCGTACTATATATGGCGGGTAGGAACACAAGGAAGCAGAAAAATGTGAATCAATGTCACTTGGTTGATTTTTTGGTAGTTAGGCAGTCGAAAAATATTTTTATTTGACGTTACTAGTGTAGTAGCTCATAGGACTCCGAACTGTGAACACCTTCTGAAGATGCCAACCACTCGTGCTGGCGAAACGTCAAATAAAAATATTTTACGACCGTCTAACTACCCAAAAATCAACCAAATAACATTGGAAAGCCTTTCGCAATATCGTTGTCGTCTACCATACTTGTATACTCATGCTGTTTCTTCTTGTTCCAGGGACTAGACCAGTTTGCTGAAACGTAAGTGCATTTAGGGTTTTCTTATTGGTGTAGGATTCACAGCCGAACACGAGCGAGCCTCTTCATTCTGCCCTAGCCCAGACATGGTGCCCCATTTATATAGTTAGGGATCACTAGGAAAAAGTGTCGGTTCAGTAGAAAAGATCGCAAAAATAAGGAAACGGTTGCAAACTTTGAAAGTAGCTAGGAAAATTTTAGTGAATTTTATTTGGGCACCCTGCGATGTGGGGGGCACATCGAGCAATATGGACAACTCTTCATCATGTCCTGGCTCAGATCTTATAGGATTAGGTTTAGTTACTCTAAACTTGTACTTTCCAAAAACTCTTATTTCTACTGTCATACAATTTTTCCATCTAGAAATCATTCGTAAATCAAAATTGCGCGTTTGTGATTCGTAGAAATTAAGCCAAGGGAAATAGTCGTCGTCCTGAAAACCACGGGATAAGTAAATCGTGCGATTTTAGGTCCAACCAAAATTTCAAATTTTTCTTCAACAACCAATCTCTAAATTAATTTTAGGATCAATTTAAAATTGCCGAATACTTCTTTTTTCTTTGCTCTCCCTCCTTCCTTCCTTTCTTTTTCCCGTCTTTCTCCCCGACTTTGTTCCATATCTGGGCAACCCGACCTGACAGACTTACTGACTTACAAGACTTTAACCAAGAGCAAAGGTCCTACGGACCGCTCAGACAGACAATGACGGATAGACCACAGGGTATGTTTCAGATGCTACATTAACACAAAGACTGGTGTCACGACTTTACTTGTGTTTGAATGTCTTTAGTAGCTATGTTGAAAAATGAAAAAAGGTTCAGATTTTAGCTTGTTATACAATTTGCATTCATAAATAAAATTTCTCTGACTAGATTATAAACGGTTCTTACTTAAAAAATGACCCTCGTATAACTGTGGCATGCTGGCGATTTTCGTTTGTTCAAATGAAGCCAGAATTGTGGAACGACTTAATTTTTCTTCACCTGATAAAATTAATCTTACCAGTCACGGTTGAGGTTTTCTAGGGGATCCCTCAATACTTTATCCAAAGCTTTTTGCTCTTTGAACGAACCCCGTATATTGCTCAATAACCAGTAGTGAGACCCGGAAAACAGATGTTTTGGGATAAACAATCAGAAATTCTTAGAAAACTACAAGTAGTCAAGACCAATGAACTCCAATTTTGTTGTTGTTATTCAGAAGTACGGATCCTACTAATTTGAATAATTTCAATTATCTGCGAGAAACCATCGTCGCATTACTAACAAGTGCCAAAACTTGCAGTTTGCCTCGGTTTTCGGCCATAACATATTTGCTATTAGTCGGATCTTGTCACGTGTGATCTCATTTTGTAGATCTCATTTATACCTAAAAATTTTATGTAAAGAGTGTTTTCATTCCCGCCAACACTTTCGATTGAATCCCAAAAAACGCGTTTAATCATTCTTTTTTGTCAAATAAAAAGTTTTCCCACAAAAATTGGTATTGGTGTACCCAATTAATGCGTCCTTGTTTTGAATACCGCCTTGAACAACTTGCAGCAATAAAACCAGACTTTGCAATTAGTTAGCAAACCAGGGGTATTTTCGTCTAATATAATTTAGACTATTACTCGGGTCGCTAATTGTGTTTACTTTTGATCATATTAGTTTAAGCTGCCATTTTTTTAAAGGAATGTCACTTAACACGTACCTGAGTAGGGATGTTCGATACGATCCGATATTTAGAAGTATCGATACTTTTGTCTCCGATACCCGATATTTTGGATCGATATTGTTATATACGATACTTGGGTGTATCGATACATTTCGCGGGTATCGTTATCTTTTGATCCGAACTGTATCAGAAAGAGTGACTAACTTCAATTTACTTTCCTTCTTTAGGCAATTTTTTTATCAGAGGTTCTGGTTGACCTTGAGTAACAGAAATCACACAAATGGTAGAGATCAATGCATATAGAGTTACCAGAGCGTGACGACGGATTTTCATACATAGTGGAAATTGGCCATTACGATTTGCCAGAATGAGCAATCCAAAAGAAAAACTGCTCTCAAATAAAAACTGAAAGACAAAAAAATCCCTTTTCACCATTTGTGTCAAAATTATCTATTTTCCATGGTCTGGCAAATCAGTTTCTTCTTCGAATTTCGATGAGTTCCTGTTTCCTGTTAGTGTCATATGTCTGTTACATATTTCAAACAAAGTGTCAGATCAGTTAAGAAAAGCGCAACAGCATCAAAACGCCTTTAGACTAATTCAATCAGTGCCAACCAGATGGAATTCAAAATATTTTATGTTAGAGCGATTTGTTAAACTCCATGAATATGTGGCTGCTATTTTAATAAGAAATCCCAAGTGTCCAGAAATGTTACGTGCTTTATAATTGGAAACAGAAAAAGAGGTTTTAAGTATTTTAGCCCCAGTAGAGGTAGTTTCTAGAGAGATGTGTGAGGAGAAATATTTAACCTGCAGTAAAGTTATACCCATTGTAAATTGCCTCTTGAAAAAAATTTAAAATTTTACTCCATCAACAACAGAGGCTTTAGCTCTTAAAACACTAATACTCGAGAAACTTTTAAAACGTTTTGAGAGCATCGAGCAGATGATACTTTTAGCTGTCCCAAACATCCTAGACCCTCGTTTTAAACGATTGCACCTCAACAGTCCAATTTCTTGTGCAGTCACCTTCCTGAATCAATCATTTCAGTTGCGACAGAAAAGGCAGGGCAAAACCAAATTATTATTCTTGAAAAATCTGACAGTGTTTGGGTCTACCATGAAAAATTAGCCCAAAATCATACAGATAAATATGATAATACCAGATATTGACCTTGAGCTAAAACTGTATTTCAATAGTCCTACTATGCCCCTAAACTCGTATCCCTTTTTGTACTGGAATAGCTCAAGTTCTTCTTCAGAGGTATTTAAAGAGCTGGCTGATAAATATCTCTCTGTTGTTGGCACATCAGTTCCCTCAGAGACACTGTTTTCTGAATCCGGAAATATTCTTACATTCGCTGAGTGCTGAGGAATGGTATTTTTAAGATTTCGAACTTCGAGTTATTGGTAGTATTGTTTTTAATACTCTATGTTTATATATTTTATGTTAATAATAAATAAATAATCGTTTTGTAATGAATTTCTTAGTATTTGTTTTTTTACCTTTTTTTTGTGGACTTATTTGAGAATCGTCATGCAGTTGAAAAAAGTGACGCTATTTAGAGGGTTGTAAAAAAGCAACTTCGATTTTCGGCAGTGTATAGTGTATGCGCCGTATCGAAAGGTTTCGATACTCATGATATCGATATTTTTATTCCGATATTTTAATGGATCGATACTCCAATAAACGATACGAATCGATACTTGGTATTAATATTTTACGTGGATCGGAAGATCCCTATACCTGACTTTAGAAAATAAGGTTATGCTTGTCTGTCATGTCGTCATGTGCGTTTTGTTTATAAATTTGGTGAACATGTTTATTGATTATCCCGAATAAAGAATAGTTCTGATCATCTGGTCATATTCTACTCCACATCATCAATATACATTCAGCTTTATAGGCATATACTGTCTATTCAAATTTGTAGGTTCCTGAAACGGGAATTTTTAAAAAGATGGAAACAAAAGGAATACTAACATTGCAATTTGGGCATTATTCAAATTGCATAGGAACTCACTGGTGGAATATACAGGAAGCTGGATTTGAATACAATTCCTCTGATCCGTCAGAAATAAACCATGATGTCCTATATCGAGAGGGACTCACTGAGAAGGTAAATTGATAATCTTGGTCTACCCTATATGCAAGAGACAGCAGCATGATGGTGCCACATTTTGTTCATCCTAGGCAAATTCGACAGGCTTCTGCTTTTCATTCTAAGTTGGTTTGGTTGAACAGAAGGGGGTCAGTATGACTTGTTCTTCACTTGAGTTACAAAAATGTACCAATATTTTTATAGTTTCTTTAATTTTAGAAAGTTGAAACTTATATCAGCAAGATCTCCTGAGTTCCCTCATCGAAGTATAGTTTTTTCAGTATATAAACAGTGTTACTGTCGAATGAATATGATAGCAATTATTGAGATAAAGCAAAATAAAAAATACAAACTTTAACATACACTGCTGTTTTTCTCTCAGAATCAAGTAACCTACACCCCCAGATTGCTCTTGGTTGACCTCAAAGGTAGTCTGAGGACCTTATCAGAGCGTGGTGACCTGTACGAGCCATTACCTGACCCTTGCAAAGAAAAATCAAGAGTAGAATGGCAACCAGGCCATGTAGAAGTACAATCAACATCACAATATGAGAAAAATCAATTCCACAAAGACTTGGAGGACCCTGAGAAAGCTGAACAAGTTGCCAAGATGACCTATGACTTTGATAAAGGGGTATGAACGAGATAGGTATTATTGTTTTACTTAACCAAGACCTGATTTTTTAAGTCAATGTTAACAAACCATAAAAGAGTATTAATTCCCAGGTTAATTAAAAAACATTCTACCCAAAGGTATCTAACCTAATACTAATAATTTAGTCAAGATGAAATTAGATAATGTAGCATCGTCTATAGTTGTAGTCACTGTTCTTGGCAGGTCAAAGTAAGACTACCAGTATCCCTTCGTATATCTCCATCTCTCCCATACATACACATGCAACCTACCCCTGGTGTGAACGTTTTTTTGGTAAGCTCAATGACATACGTTTTTTGGTTGCGTGTCTCCCTCTCTAAAACTTTGTCATTACATGTGAGTGCCCTTCAATCATATTTGTCAGAGTGACAACGTACTTGATATTGCATGCATTCTGGAAAGAGTAGTAGATGCGCTCAGGATTAGTCTGCACCCATGGTACAGCGACTCAATCTGTTTACTTATTTCATATGGCGTTGATGACATAACCACCAAGAATGGTGACTACAACTATATCAGAATTCGTCTTAACTATAAGATGTTTCTCCCCTCTGCTCTAATAGAAATCTACTTTTAAAAGGTTAACCTCTCATACATAGTGCTGTAACCAACTAAGCTAAGGTAGCATGTAGCATATATTTGAAATTGTCTCACTGATGGTGCTGTAGCATATAGCATATATTTGAGACACTAACCCTTTCAAGGTACGTTTTCAATTAGTGCAGATAGGAGAACCATAGTTGTGACAAATTCCCATGGTTGACACTACTGTATGTCATTTCATCTATCATTAGGTTGGATATCTTCAGGTAAAATAAGTTAATCAATGGGTATACTTAACGTGCCCATATATTTTTGGAGTCAAAACAGGATAAAGTACATGGTGATTCACAATTTGTGAACAAAAATAAACATCATACATTTTTTTATTTCACCTTAAACATTTTTAAATTCAAACACTGTTTAATTTCATTATTCAATTCACTAAATTCAAATACTCCCTTTTGAAACAATGATTTGCTAGTTATGATAGTATTACAATTTTGTAAAGGAAAATCTATACAACCTCTAGTTACATAGTTATAATACTGACAATTTAATTTTGTGAAGTTTCCTAAATGAGGTGGTTTTAAAATAATTTTTTTTACATTCAACCACTGTAGTTCTTCAAACATATCAATCTTTGCATATTTGTTTTCATTTAAAGTGACTCTCATATATTCATTTTGTAGTATTTGTAATTTTGAAAATATGTTTTCATTTGGTGTAAACAAAATGGTTGATTTTGTTCATTTTTTCCAACATTAATTATGAGCTTAATTGTATTGTTTCCTAAATGTTTCCCTATTGACATATATTTTGTTTTATTGGCGCTTAATTTGGGTTTATTAACATTTAATCAATTCAAAATTTTTGCTTAACAAAACAAAATACATATACTATCGCTTCAATTTCAATATCTTTGTGCAGGTTCAAGTGTGGTCCGACTTTTTGTACGCACGCTTTCATCCAAGAACAGTGAATATTGTTAGAGAATACGAGCATTGCAACGAAAATACTCCATTTGATGCATTTCCTTTAGGCACCAGTTTATGGAGAACTCCAGCTTTTGAGGAGGATTTTGCTGACAAGATTCGAAACTATGTGGAAGAATGCGATCATTTTCAGGTAAAAAAAATAACCTCTTGGACTCCGACTGGACACCTCAACTATCCAACCAAGCAGCCCACAACAAAGTAATTGAAACAATCAAAAAAATAAAGGGAAAAAAAGAGGATCCCCATGGGCGCCCATTAGGGGGGTAAGGGGAGTATATGACTACTGGCTTCGTTTATACCTGTTTCTTAAGGCGGCTCCGACGCAGTGAGTTTCATGCCATTTTTCAATGAAATTCATGCAGTATGTTGAGAAGATAATTGCCCAGGGTGCTATAGGAGCACTTTTTGAAATTTTGTTTTTGCACAAGTTTTATGATGGGTTGAAGTGCGCACTTTTTCTGTTCAACTTCGCGATTTTGTTTAAAAAGAACCTAGGGAAAAAATGAAATAGTGGCTCTATAGCACCCTGTGGGATTTTGTTTTCAGCACACTGTGGAAATTTCATCCAAAAATATCAAAAAATAAAGCGTCAATTTCGAAGCGCGCAGAACTCTAAAAATTGTATTTTGGACGAATTTTGTCTACTGTTTCGTGCTGCCAACACAAGCGTTGCGGCGCAATGTACGGACTAAGAAAGGACGTATTCAGATAATTTGGTGGCCCTATTTCATATAATATCGCGTAGATAACTCGTTCTGCAAATAGGTACTCATAATCGCGATCGCTGATACTCCTCGATTTTAAAGACGTTTTACTTCCCACGCCATTGGCGAGGAAGTATTGTAATCGCGAAAAATTTCTAAAATGAGATGTTATGTTTATTTAAGTTATATGACATCTACATCACGAATAATTGTATCATTCATCATCAACTTGGAAATTAACGCTCGGATTTTTATGAAATTTCCACACTGCCAAAGCTTTGTAGTTCTACTCCAGTGGCAACGGTGCTATAGGCAAAAAAGAAAAAGTAACAATTGCTGAAACTCCGTTTTTGACGTTTCAGGGGTTCCTAATCGTTGACATAAAAAAATTGTATTGCTTAAAAAGAGGGGGGGGGGGGGGTGAAATCAGTGAAACACATTCTATTATCGATTTTGTGTGATTACAGCAAATTTAAGTAACGAAAATCCGACGAATAATGTGCTCACGATTTGAAAAAATCGGTATCAGCTCTATAGGTTTGACACCAAGAGCCAACAGATCTGCAACTACCGACAGTAGGGAAGAATAAATTCGGATATCACTCCAGTCGAGTATAGAGGAATTTAGCGTGGAACTTTAAAATTATCGATATGTCAAGGAAATATGTTCTTGAGAATGATAATTTGGTAGATTTTATACCTGCATTTTCATTTGAATTTCATGACCCGGGAAATGTACCCATTTCGCCGTTACCTTCAATTTGTGTTCTGCAGTTTGTGATATTTCTCTGGATATAAGCAGGACGTAATTGCCTAGGGTGCTATCAGAGCTTTTTACAAAATTTTGTATTTGCGCAAGAATTATGGTGGGTTGAAATGCTTAGTATTTGTGCCCAACTTCTTGATATTTTAAAAAGATCCTAGTGGATAAAATCGAAAAAGTGGATCGCTGGCACCTTGTGGACTTTGTCTTTAGAACGCTGCAAGAGTTTCATTTGGAAATAATAAAAATTAAACGTAAGCTGTGAAGTGCAAATCGGTTTTTGGGCGAAATACATCTACTGTTTCAACCTGCCAGTCCAAGCGTCGTGACGGTGCGTTCCGACTAAGAAAAAATCTATTCAAATAATTTTATATCTTTCCCAAAATAAATTCAAGAACTCAAATTCAAATTCGTTTATTCATGTCAATAAACACAATTATATTTACAAGGGTCATGTGGTAGATGGTAACAATTGAACGAGGGTCATAAAAATATCTTATGCCGTCAAAGTAAGAGGAAACAGTTAGGTAGTTTTTGCGAAGCAATAAACAGGTAGGCTTATACCTGGATTAAGTACATGTCTTGTCTACTGTAATAGGTAGATGGTGGTGATGCTGCCAGAAATGGATGTGTGGGATCAATAAACAAACCTCAAGATTGAACTGCCGTGTCCAATGATTTTTGTATTGACTTTTTTATTGCCTTACTAGAAAACCCTGTTGGGTATATGATGGAGTTTACTAGAACTTTACAGCTTGTTGTCTGCCTTCTTATATAAACTTCACCAAATCGAGACGCTGTCAACCTTATCTTCCGTTGAAGACGCTACAAAGTACAGTCCTGTGATTTGGTGACTTGTTCGATCTACAAAATCTCGTCGTCACTTTATTTAAGTTTCCCTAAAAAAATTTTCTTTTCAAACTACAAATCAGTGTAGTTAATGTCAGGTTGTTGACTGAATTCGACATAAAACTATTGATTTTCTTTGGAATTGCTATCCGAATTGTTAGTTATTTCTATATTAACTTTTTTTGGTCTGAGTTTCTTTTCAAGATTCTTGCGTTTGAGTTGTTAGTAGTGATAAGCGAGGTTGGACTAAGCTTAGCATGCAAATGTATTTGGACCATATAGACAGACCGCTCGGTATTGTGGCTCACTACAGCTGCAGCACATTTTCCATCGTATGACCTCTTCTTGCAATAATTTATTCGCTTACCCCAATGTATTTTGCGATTATACAGTTGAACTGCTCCACATTATTGTTGTCCTCATCATGAATTAAACTCACTGCATTCGTAATTAAAATTGTCGCATATGACCTTTTATTGTCCATTATCAACCTTGATAAAAAAGGCACTCAAGAACAATCACACCAACAAGAGTACAGCACAACAATTCAACAACACAATTTCGACGAACAGTAATCAGGGTAGAACAATACTAGATGATCACTTGCCGAGTACCAAAATAGGAAACAATTTACAGGCTAGATCGCTAATCGAAATCCGACTCTGTTGTTATAAAAATTTACCTCGGTATGCACCCGCAGTCATCCTTTCCTCTTTTAAAGTAGAGCCGACAACCGTCTAAGACCTGCCCACCCTCGTTTCCTTTTCACCCCCCCGTTACCTCTGCAGATGATACTCGTGATTGTAGGAGCCCCGTTAAGCAACACGTGGCGTGTGTGTGTTTTGTTTTCAAAGCATCCAGTTGAGGCCCATAAAGAGACATCACATTTTTTCTCAACGATTGCAATCAATTAATATAGGAGGTTTATTCCAGTTTTCGGAAATACCCTTACATTATCTGTGCGATCACTTGTTACCGAGATATCAGTGGTCAACGACCGCTAAAGGCAGCAGCGGTGGCCGCAGTAGTAGACTCTTCGGTCTCCTGATCAGTCGCCGTGCGCTATGCGTGTTCGAATCCCGTCACAAGAGTTAGTCTAGGTTCCTTATATCATATCTTTATCGAGCCGCATTTAACCTACGGTATATTAGCATGTGCTCAATTCATATTCACGATTTGGATATTTTTCAAATAATGATTTCAAAAACAATGGCACGAACACATCTCTTCAATAGCTGCAGCTGCTGGGAAAAAGCTAGGCTATTTGTTTAGGGCTAAGAAGTACTTTTCTCCGCATGACCTTCTCACTCTATACAAGGCCCAGATAAGGCCTAGCCTCGAGTATTGCTCACACATTTGGGGTGCTGCCGCCCCGACTACATTGTCCATGCTCGATGCTGTCCAGAGGAGGGCGGTCCGACTGATCGATGACTCTTCTCTAACAGACAGTCTCGGAACTCTTTCACACCGGCGGGCCGTCGGCGATCTGGCTCTTTTCTATCGCTACACCAACGGACTTTGCTCCTCAGAGCTCTCTTCCATGATGCCGCCGCGCGATGTGCCTGCCAGACAGACCCGCCTGACTTCGGCGTCCCATCCTAACCGTGTCAAACTTCGTACATCCAGAACTGGCCGATACGACCGCTCCTTTGTCCCGAGGGTGTCTAGATTGTGGAACAATCTACGGGAGGAAGCTTTTCCCAGTTCTACTAACCTTGGGCAGTTCAAAAATCGTATTAACAAAATTTCTTTGGGATCATCATAGCAGCCGCGGTGTTCCGGCATTTAGGCTTCTGCCTGCGCGGCTGTTTCGATATAAAAAAAAAAAAAAAAAAAATGTTCAACAAACCAAAATTGTATCCAACTGATGTCTTATACAAAGATAAACATGTACTCGTCTATGACTTAAAACAGCTTTATCTCTTACGTGCTATAACCAACTATCACAAATTTATCAATAACGACAAAAAAATTAAAGATAATCACCACACAAGGCATAAACTAAGAGGAACAGTTGTATCTAGGCCAAATAAATCTATAACGCAACGATCATACCTTTATTTAGGTTTAAAATTATATATAAATTTACCTGACTGTAAAAGAATCTACGCTTTGGGAATGAGTTCAAGAAAAAGTTAAAAGAATGGATTTTTTCTTTGGCAAGACCAGAAGTATACAAATTAATAGTAACTGTGATCAAATAATTCGTTGATTAATTTTATCTCTACTTATAATACAGTTGCAACATCAGTGGTTCATGTACAGGCAATGCCTCCTATGGGCTGTTACTTCATATTCATTTACTCATTCTTTGTATTGTGTTTCAGGAGTAAATAAATATTATTATTTCATGTTGACCAAGTTTTTTATTTCAGGGCTTTCACATGTTATCAGATAGCTTCACCGCTTTCGGCGGTCTAGCTTCAGGCTGTTTAGAACACTTACGAGACGAATATGACAGGAAATCAATCCTAGTGTTTCCAGTAATTCCATCCCATTTTCCTACTACCAATGACTGCACAACAGCACAATCTGTGATAAACGACTCTGTTAGAACGGTGAACTTGGCCCTGAGTTTTAACCAATTCGCGACGCATTCTTCGATGTTTGTTCCCTTGTCCACATCAACACGAAGCTGGAGACAAGCTGGACCAGGCAGAAACTTTCAGTATATTGATTATGATGTGAGTAGTATTGAATAATATGCACATAACGTAAGTGAAGTTTTAATATTAAAAAGGTGTTGACAATCTTTTTACCGATATTACATCGGCGATTGGCTTCAAACTAATTTCAAGCATTTTTCATTTATACTTGCATACAAATTTTGAACGAATTCAGCAGCATAATTTCGAGTCTTTTGAAATTTAAAAAAAAATCCTGACCTGTGGCATGGGCTAAGCCATGTATCGGCTGCTGCAGTGACTTTAGCAGAAAAATTTACTTTAAATGTCGATATCTGGAAGATTGTTCATAGTGTATTTAGAGTTTTAGTGACAATTGCAATGCAAAAGTTTCAAATCGCATTTTTAATCCTGGTTCTATAAACGAAGGTTGCACTTAATTGAAAGAACTCTAGTAATTATATATTTTTAGGCAATATCTCCTTACAACACCAGCGCCATCCTAGCTACAGCGTTAGAAACGTTAACTATGAAACACAGACTACGTGCGAGCAGCAATTTCTGTCTATCCGACCTCGCTGCAGACCTCACTCTGCACGGTAGAAAAGCAGTTGCCGCTAGCTTGAGGTTACCTTTCGCTATGCGCACTGGCGAAACCCTTTTGGATAACCTCGATCAGTGGCAAGGACCTCTTACGGTTGCTATCACTCCAAATTGCGAGATCGGTAAGTTTGTTTACGCATCAATACATTTTCTATTTATCCAGTAGGGATCACCCGATATCGATATGTACAGTAATGGACAAAAGTATATAGACAAATATGAATATTTACCTAAATACCTTTAGAAAACGAATTCATACTTCATTGCTCCATAAACAATTGCATAATTAGTAGAAAAACTAAATTCCTTGTTTTTACATTATCTGCAATGAACACAATACAAGTCTGAATATAAGCACTTTTTTATGAAGGACATAAATATGTAGACAAATTCTTTTCAACATTAGTTTAGTACAGTTTCGTGTCAGAAGAGGATTAGTTTGTGTTCATCAACTATTGTGGAATAAGTTGAGTGATTTTTAGAACGTGCCGCGTGGTCCAGAAATTTCTTTCGATGTGAAAACTAAGATCATTGAGTTATACAAAGATGGTCAACGTCAAGTCGACATTGCAAAAAATTTGAAGCTGAAACGTAAAGCAGTTTGGGCAATATTGATCAAATATAAACAAAAAGGTATCTTGGAAGCCTCTAAGAGAAGTGGTTGGCTTAGAAAACTAAATGCTAGATCAGTTAAAACGATAAGTAGAAGATTAAATGATTTGAAGTTATTTGCACGTCGCCCGAGTAAGAAGCCGCTAACCTCGAGGAAAAACCGTAAGGACCGATTACAATTTGCACGGTTGCATCTTGATTGGAGCATCTGTGACTGGAAGAGGGTATGTTTCAGTGACGAATCCAAGTTCAATATGTTTGGATCAAATAGACGTCCTAGTGAACAAAGATTGAACCCCAAGTACACTTTGTCCACTGTCAAATATGGAGACGGGTCTGTTATGGTTCGGGGGTGCTTTTCGGGGTTTGGGATGGGACCTTTACATCGAATAGATGGCATTATGGATAAGTTTGTATACACAGACATACTAAAGCATGTCATATTACCCTATATGGAAGACAATATGCCCTAAGATCAATCTTCCAGCAAGATAATGACCCGAAGCACACTTCAAACCTGGCAAAGAAATTCTTTCTGGGTGAAAAAATACCAGTTCTCAAATGGCCTTCACAGTCTCCCGATATAAACCCCATTGAAAATCTATGGGAATACTTAGATAAGCAAATACGAGATAAAAATTATTCAAACAATGATGAACTTTTTGCCGCTTTAGAGCAAAAGTGGAGACAGATTGATGAATCTTATATCAAGAAACTTCTACAATCTATGCCGAGACGATGCCAGGCGGTGATTGATGATAATGGTTATGTTACAAAATATTAACACAAAAATGGTTGGTTTTCTGTAATTCAATGAACTTTGCTTCTTTTTTCTATAATTGTTTTGCTTTGTCTATATATTTTTGTCTTTTGTTGGTGTATTAATAACACAAGTTAAAAAAGAAATACAGCACAATATTAATTTGTCGATATACTTTTGTCCATTACTGTATATCGGCAATATCGGAAAAATTTGCCGATATATAAACATATAAATTATGCCCATATGCTGATATAGGCCGACCCATATGAATTGCAGATTAATTATGTGTAATATTATCCAATTATATTTTGATTGTATTGATGTATAGGTGTATAATAAATCGAAACTTAACATCCATTTACCAGTTTCACTTGGATCCTTTAATGACTCCGTTTTGGTATACTCGACTGAGTAGTATTTAGAAAGGTACTACCACGTCATGTATACGCAATTTAGTCAGTAACTTTGTCGAAATATTACCAGACGGCAGTAGTTTTCCTTATTTCCGTATTAAACTTCTTACAACTGAAAAAATGGAGTAAACGTTCTATCTTTTCATTTCTATAAGTCGGGCTCCCGTAAATACACGTATTACGTGTATATGACATCGGCAGTCTTTTGCAAATCTGTTTTTGTATTTTGATATTGCAGTTTGTCACTGTTTACACCAGGTACTATGATTTTTTTTCGAGGATCAAAATGAAGGCAACCAATGCCATTACGTGGTTGCCATTCATTGTGCTTTAAAATGTTAGTATTCAAGTCCGTTTGTACCGCGGATTGCAAAAAAACATATAAGCCTTCTTGTCAACTATATGTTGTGTGTGTATCCGCCAAGGCATTTTGAACATTTATTGTGAATTTAATAAATGCATTCACAAATTAATAAAAGTCGCGTTACTATTTGTCTTGCTGTCACTACGTATAATGACACTGTCCATCACACCATCTAAGAAACAAATGAAATTTGTATTATTGGTAACTAAAAGATCATCACAGGGTGTAGTTGGATTTTTTAATATTTTCCTGATAAGTATTATGACTATCCCTCGATTCCGGATTGAAGGACAGTTTTTTCAATATGTATATTAAATGATAATTTTGAGTAAAAAATAACACACAAGTCACTGATCTGGTATGTAGTTTGTAAAGATCTACAGTTGAAGTTATAAGAATCAGTAATAGATGAACGAGACCGACTAAATGTAATTTTGAAAGATTTTGCATAATTTAAAAAAATAAATTACTAAA